>WFKH01011926.1:46953968-46966271 GCA_016163765.1 Magallana hongkongensis | reverse complement strand
GAAAGTTTTCAAGCAAACTTACTTTTCTCTACTCGAAAAAGACGACTGAATTACAAAATCTCTGATAGTCACGTGCTATAACCGGAACTCTCAGTTTAGCCGATAACTGGTCTTAGCCGATAACTGGTACAGTACCAGTATATTATATCAAATGACCTATATTATGTTTCTCAATATCTTGGCCTAATCAATAAAGAGAGCATTCCTTCAGAGTGGGGTATAACTAGCCACAGAGGGACAAGTCAGGGAAGTATTTGTAAAAAAAAAATAATAATAAATATGCAGTGCATATGTACCAGGAAGAATGTTTCGTAAGATTTTAAACTTAGTAGTAGTTTTAATAGTTACAAGGAAGAACAAATGAGAGAGAGAGGGAGAGAGAGTTTAATCTTTTTTTCCAGAGTTTGTAAGTTTTTATACTCTTTTTGATTTTTTTTCAGGAAAATTATAGCTTGTAAACAATTCTACTTAATCGAAATAGTTATGAAATTCATCGGTATTCCTAATGAATAGTTAATTCAAAGGTATAACTTGTCAAAAAGCATTTCAGGTAGATTACACATTTTCATGAATAAGGTTTTCATCAAATAAAACAACGAACGTCATACCTTTTTTCCCCACGAGCGTCTGTTGATTTAGTTCTATCAATTTATGCGTGTTATTTTTAATACAAATGTCCCAAAATATCCAAGAGATAAGGATATGAATTAGTTTTTGTCAACATTCTTTATTCAATGTTTTCAGGATAAGAGTTAATTTTATTAACTTTACCCATATTTTGTATGTAATGTTTGCCCTTCTACACTTTCAAACAGTTTCTCTCCGTTTTGAATTCGCCCAGACACGGCTGTGTTTCAAGAGATATAATTTGAGTCATTAGAATTCGTACACTCTTAAATACGCCCTTACTATTACATGTAAGTGTGTTCGTGTCTTTGTGAGTGTGCATGCGATAGACATTTCATATAGAAGCCTAATAATTGATATTTTTGGGAGATTGTTTTTGTTGGTAGATCACTTTCCTAGTTTCGTTTCTTATCATTATCTCTTTGAAAAATAATGCTGGTTTTTTTTATTTTAACAATGTTAAATTAACACTACATAAAGATAATTTCCGCTAAACTGGTGTAAATTCTCCCCTGTTTAAGAAATGAAGTTAAAAAAGATGTGACTGAATTATTATTGCTTAAAGGGACCATTTTGGTAGTTATTGTAAAGGAAAAAAAATAATACAGAAAAAAAAATCGTTTAAAGTGAATTTAGGCGTGATAGTGCATTAAAAAAAACTAAACTAAAAGTTTACCAAATTTAAAATTTAAGGGTTCAAGTATTTTTTTGCTCCAGTGTGACCATGCAGCTGATGTTTTTCTCATCCGTCAAATATCATAACAACTACTAATATGAGTCCCTCTAAATTTTACTTTCTTGTATTGTAATAAATAATGCCTTCTTTAGGTTTCATTTCTAAATGCAACAACTGACAATCTCATAGTAAGTTTATTTAATTTTCATGTGTTTATCACAAATAAGGGGAACACGTACGGAAATTATCATGACAAGAAATGTATTATAATGTATAGGTCTACTGCTCACTATTATGATAGCAATAATGTATTGTTTTCGTAACATTTAAAAACCAAAGCAGATATGGCCAGTATTGTTAAAGTAGATATTAAATTTCGTTTCACCACAGGATGAAGTCTAAAATTTAATTCTTGGTTTAAAAAATATTTGGTTTTGGGGGTTTTGCTTTGTTTTGCGTTTTTTTAAACATGCATCAGTTTAAAATTTATAATGTTAAATTCTAAGTAATTAAGCTGCAAAAACAAACAGATAATGGAATGGCCTGACGCTTCATCGGTTTTAAATCCAATAGAAAATGTTTGGCAGATCATGAAAGATCGTGCAAAAAAAAGAAAATCAGCCTGAAAATATCACAGAATTGAAAACTACAATCATTGAAATTAATGGGAATGGATTAGAATCAGAACTATACATACAGTTTAATGGACAGTATTGAAAGGCGCATAGCTCAGTGTCTAGAGCGACACGGGGGACTGATTATTAACTTTATGCATTTTGAACTCAGTGGTTCTATATTTATTGATTTGTTTCAAAGTAATGATATTGTTACAATTAACCGAAAAATAAACAACTTGAGCTGAAATCTGGAATCCGGATTTTTTTCTGCCCTTTACAAACATATTTTTTAAATTAAAATCCCTACTATATGTAACCAAATGGCATTTCTGTATTTTTATACCGAATGAGCCTTCTAAGCTTTCGTATAAGATATTTTTCTTCCTGTTTTGCGTTCTTGATATTCTACTGTAGTGGCCATGACTTGCGTGGCTTAGAAAGTAAGCGACTGTAAGTAATAACACACTTCAGACCAATAGGGTTACAGGCCTCTTGCATAATTGTAAGTATGATAACAAAATCATCAAGTATTTTAATCATATAATTATGTCTTTCTGTCAACAAGCGTTTTCACTAATCTAAGCATTATTCAACAATCAACAGAATTAAATTTTAGTTCACATACTTGTTGATTGTGATAAGTTATTGATCAACCATTCCTTAAGTGTCACATAATATCTGTTAAGGAACTTTGTCAGGTTAATTTTATTTAAAAATGCGTATTTCGAAAAAAAACAACAACACAAAAACTAAGATGTATTAGAGGTCGTGAGAATTAACTTCCTTGTTAATGGTCTTACATGTACTCTATCATATATTAAACATTGGACCTTTAAATCAATGTTGTTGGTGTCATTTGATCTTTTTGTAAAGATAAACTTATTTTTAATTTCAAGATAAATATAATAAAACATGAATGACAGATGGTAAACAAGAGGAGCATGGGCCACATTGCTCACCTGAGCAACCATGGCTTTATACGGGCACTCAAAGGATAATGTGCCATATGGCCCATCGGTAGATTAACCACAGATAAATATCCGAACTTTAAACTAATTTTTGCATAACCTTAATCTTTGACATATGTACTTTTATTAAATACCATTTTTACCGAAAATAAGATCCTATTCAGTAGAGGTACACTGTTAACTCCCAATTCCCTTTCAATTTAGCCCCCACCCCCCTTTATAAACCTATCAAAATATATGAGAACATATTGGTACACTTTCTCCCTCAACTACTTATTAGTTATTGTATTTTATTAAAATCTATCTCTATGTGAAAGAAAAAAATTGTACCTTAGTGCGCTAAATTCCTCAAATTAAAAACATTTAAAAATTTGATTGGTCTTCCCCATTATAAACTATCGTTGTTTACCTGGCGTGAACTCGTTTGACGTTTTGAAACCTTACTCACTTGATCGATAAATACATCAACTGAAAAATGTTATCTCGTGATATGTTAAAGAGCTATTCAATGTATTGACAGGCATATCACTCTGTTGTACTAAGGCCCACCCATTATTTTCATCTTTATTCAAAAACAACAAATGGCTACAAATCAAGATGATTTTCCGCTGCAATATTTTCTTAAAGCTGAACACCACTCATAAATAGCCACTGCCACACAGATACACAAAAGGCTCATGTGCCACATCGCTCACCTGAGCAACAATGGCTTTATATGGGTGTTCAAAGGATATTGTGCCATATGACCCCTCGGTAGATTAACAAAAAATAAATATCCGAATTTTACACTTATTTTTGCATATACTTAATCTTTGACATATTTACCTTTATGGAATACCATTTTTACCGAAAATAAGATCCTATGCATAATATATAAATATATTTTCAGTAGGGGTTCACTGTTAACTTCCAATTTCCTTTATTTTAGTCACCCCCTCCCCCCACTTCATGAAGCGATCAAAATATATGAGAGCATATAGTTTCATTTTCTCCCGCAACTACTTACTAGTTATTGTATTTTATTTTTTTTAAAAATCATATATGTGAAAGAAGAAAACTGTACCTCAATGTGCTCAATTCCTCAAACTAAAAACATTCAAAAAATTAATTGGTCTTCTCCATTATAAATGATTGTCGTTTACCTGGGGTGAGCTCGTGTGACGTTTTATAACCTTACTCGATTAATGAATAAACTCGACTGAAAAATGTTGTCACATGATATGTTAAAGAACTATTCTAATCAATGTATTGACAGGCATATCACTCTAATGTACTAAGGCCCACCCATTATTTTCATCTTTATTCAAAACCAACAAATGGCTACAAACAAAGATGATTTTCCGCTGCAATATTTTCTTAAGAACAACGATAATGCATTTATTCTCGTAATAATAATGTGTCAGAATTATGGAAACTGTTTAAAAGACTTTGTTTTTATTTACTCGTATTTGAAAAAATATAAAAATTGGTGTAGATTTCATATACTAATTCATCGTGTAAGAACTTGGGGCCCCAGAAAATAGTGATAGCAAACCATCCTTTTAATTTTTTTGTACAAGTATTTAAGGTGGAATTACACATCATCACAAAATGGCTGACCTCTGATCGAAACGACATTTCGTTGTATTGACAGGATTTTATCGACGGCAACATGTAAATTACTCCATAGACGAGTGGATGAAGTGTCGGGCTTGTGATCTGTACATATTGAGTTCGAATCCCGCAGGGGTTTTTGTTGTTCCTTACTGAATTGAATTTTTTAGATGTTCATTATTTATCCACAAACTGTAAATTCTTCACTTATTTGAAATATGTACAGTTTATTTATCATTATATCTTTCAAAATCAAATAATTTACTGTTAATTTGAGTGACTTTTTTCAGGTTTGTTATTCCACCTTAATGTTAAGCAAGACATTTCTAATGATCAACCAAAATTTCAGCGTCAATTGTAGAATTATAAGCAAAATACAGAGCTAGTTTGAGTCATGTTTTTGTTCACATGAGTTTATAACATTCAACTTAAGATTTTTTAACTTGGTATTTCCTATTCAGCATTTAAAATGTAAACGAACTAAAGCATGGCCTCAGCTCTATGTTCAAACATAGAATTGTGAGCAAAGCTCTCTATCTTGCTTATAACTCAAAGCTTGACACTCATATGTGGTTAGTAAATAGAAAAGTGAAAACAATTAAAACAGAGAAAAAAATGCACTAAAAACAAAGAAAGAGCACAATTTATTTTTGAAAATGAATCATACATATACCTACATATTTCTATTAGCGAAAACAATCTCTGTTTAGATTGAAAATGATGAGCATCTTAATAAAACACGTTGCATTAATCAACTTTTACGCAGAAATCATACCGAATTACCAAAAAAATGAATATAGTATTTTATAGTATGTTGTTAGTGCATCAGATTTTGCTCATTTTGCGCAGGTAAACAATCAGCTGTCTGATTTACCGAAGTCTCTGTTTGATTTGATAAGTAAAAATTCCAAAATAAAGGCGATAGATACCCTAAGTTAAAAAGCATAATTATCGAAAATAAAACGAAAATCAAAACAAGCTAAAACCACCGTCACAACTGAAAATGTCAACGCATTGAAATATTTAACCTCAATTTACTTCACAAAATCGGCACCGATATATTTAGCATGTATCAAAGATTCCCTTCGCACGTAAACTGTTGCACAACAAACAAATTCATTTCTGTCAGATTGACCCGTTTATCATGCGTCCAATATGGCTGCTTCAAACAAAGAACCTCGTTTTTGAGATATGAAATACCGAACCCGAAGTTATAAACTGATTAACCCCCCCCCCCTTCTTTATTATTTTTTCGTAATTAACTCAAAATTGGAACAGAATTAGCCCTTAATTTTTGCAATTTATATTCTCCCTTTAATAAGGATTATTTATGCTAAATTGCCTTGAATTTGACTTAGTAGTTCTTGAGAAGAAGATTTTTAAAAATGCACCCCCTTTTTTTTACAGTTTCAAGGTTTTCTCCGCTTTGAATAAAAATTGGCCTTTCATTTCTGCAATTTATATTTATCTTTCCATAGGGATGCTTTGTGCCAAATTTGGTTGAAATTGGACAAGTGGTTTTAGAGAAGAAGTCCAAAATGTGAAAGTTTACAGATGGACGGACAGACGGACAGACGGAATCAAAATGTAATCAGAAAAGCTCACTTGAGCTTTCAGCTCAGCTGAGCTAATAAACCCTTTGATTTCATTATACCAGATTACACACCTGAAACTCGTGGCCGACGTGTAGTATGCCCTGCGTGGTCTTTGAATTTTATGCATTTGTTTCTTATCTTATATGCATATTATGTAAATAATGCATTGACCTGTTTATTTGAAGTTAGTAATTTCCTGGCTTAAAAAAAATGCGAAAAATTTTGTAAATACATCGCGACCGAGTAACACGGCGAGGCAAGATGTACGTCCACACAGGTGAGACCGCTAGAGTGAAATACTTTCAACTATTAAAATGTCTGCGGTTGCAGGGAAAGCGGTGATGAAAGAGAAATACGGCGGACAGTGCATATTTACGAGCGATGTTCAGCTTTAAGAACAACGATAATGCATTTATCCTCATAAAAATGATATGTCAGAACTATTGAAACTGTTTAAAAACGTCGTTTTTATTTACACGTTTAAAACTATCTAAACTGGCGTAGATTTAATATAATTCATCGTATAAGAGAGGTCCTAGTAAGTAGATATAGCACATCATCCTTTTAATTTTTCTGTACAAGTATTTAATGTTTAATAAGACATTTCTAATGATCAACCAAAATTTCAGTGTCAATCGTAGAATTAAAAGCAAGATAAAGAGCTCACAATTCTGCTAGGTTTGAGTCATGTTTTTGTTCACGTGAGTTTATTACATTCAACTTAAGATTTTTAAACTTGGTATTTCCTATTCAGCATTTTAAATGTACACAAACAAATGCATGGCCTCAGCTGTGTACAAACATAGAATTATGAGTAAAGCTCTGCATCTTGCTTATAACTCGAACCTTGACACTCAAATACGGTTAGAAAATTGTAAACAATTAACACAGGGGGAAAATGCACTAAACAAAGAAAGAGCACTGTTTATTTTTCAAAATGAATCATATATATCCCTACAAATTTCCATCAGCAAATATAATTTCTGTTTGGACTGAATAGACTCAAGAAATCGCTAAGCATCTTAACAAAAGACATTGCATTAATCAACTATTACGCAGAGATCATACCGAGTAACCAATAGCAGCTGAATAGAATGAGTTGTATTTTAGTATGTTGTTAGTGCATCAGAATTTGCTCATTTTGCGCAAGTAAACAATCAGCTGCCTGATTTACCGAAGACTGTTTGATTTGATACGTAAACATTTCAAAATAAAGGCGATAGTTCCCCCAAGTTAAAAAGCATAATTATCGGAGATAAAACGAAAATCAAAACAAGCTAAAACCACTTTCACTACTGAAAAAGTCAACGCATTGAAATATTTAACCTCAATTTACTTTACAAAATTCCCTTTGCACGTAAACTGTTGCACAACAAACAAATTGGTCTTTGTCAGGTCGACCCTTTTATCATGCGTTCAATATGGCTGCTTCAAACAAAGAACCTCGTTTTTGAAATATGGAATAACGAACCCGAAGTTATAAACTCTTGACCCCCCCCCCCCCATCCTTTATTATTATGTTCGTAATTAACTCGAATTTGGAACAGAATTAGCACTTAATTTTTGCAATTTATATTTATCTTTCCATAGGGATGATTTATGCTAAATTACGTGGAATTTGACTCCGTAGTTCTTGAGAAGAAGATTTAAAAAAAAAAAAAAAAACGCACTTCCGCCTTTTTTTACAGCTTCAAGGTTTTTTTTTTCTCCGCTTCGAATAAAAACTGGCCTTTCATTTCTGCAATTTATATTCACCTTTCCATAGGGATCCTTTGTGCCAAATTTGGTTGAAATTGGTCAAGTGGTTTTAGAGAAGAAGTGTTTACCAAAACAAAAAACAAAACGAAAAGAAAAACAAAAAAAACAACAATTCAGGTTGGAGTTCACTATGGAGTGTGCAATTTCTGGTTAGAGTTTACAATGAAGAATGCAATCAAACTTAACATTGCTGATTCACTGTTAGTTGCTACATTTTTTTTTTAAGTTTCAAGAAAAGACATATTAATTTTGGCCCGTTATATTAGTATATTGCTTTTTAAACAAATAAAAATAATTGGCATCAAACTTAATTATTGAATAAATAATCTGCCGGAATGAATTGTTGTATCCCATTCAAAACGTATTAGCCCTAGTAGGCCCATCTTCTTCAACAGAAAAAACCCTAATATTTAACATTTGTTAACTAAGTCTAAACACTTTTTTAAAATGTCGTTATC
This sequence comes from Magallana hongkongensis, assembly GCA_016163765.1. Taxonomy (NCBI): domain Eukaryota; kingdom Metazoa; phylum Mollusca; class Bivalvia; order Ostreida; family Ostreidae; genus Magallana; species Magallana hongkongensis. The sequence continues at coordinate 46,957,979 of WFKH01011926.1, read as the reverse complement.
TTCCCTGCATCAATAAATATTGAGGTTTGAATAAGCTAATCAGCTTCATTGTTAATTACTGTTTAACGATAAAATATGGCGCACTACAAGTTTTAGCGCCTGTGGCTCAAATGCCATTGAGCGTAATAAATTAATAAAGCGCCAACTCTTTTCTATATGTATTTCTTAGGCTTAAAAGCAATCATTTCTGTCTGTCGTTGAATTCTGAAGGCGTGGTTTTACTTCATATCGGATGACCGATTCTGTGTGTTTAAAGATTTACACAGGTAATCAGTCTGTCATGGTAATCGAGCAAGTTCTGCCAAATAAACATATATAAATTCATTGTTGAGTCCAATCAGCGTGACCTTCAAAATTTGCTATTTCCTTTCAGCGCCTCGAGATAATAATGAGATCAAGCGCGGCGATAATTCTCGCTGACAACGCACGGTTGATTAATTTCAAGCTACTTGATGGACTGATGTGTCAAACTGTTTTACAATTTGCAAAAAATTATTATTTTATCATTGAGTTATTTTATGAAATTTTACTACATTTTTGGTTTAAAACTGATTTTTTTTTTTCAGAAAAAAAGTGGCGTGAGAGATATGCGCTGTTTGATCATCATCCTCATATTTATATACCCATGGCGTGTCTGCTCTATGAGTAAGTTTACTTTATTTTAAACCTTACCTAGCATCATTTTACGGTTTTCCGTAAATAGTAAATCGTTTAATATTTATTAGTTGAAAAGATATTAGCGCTTCTGATTGGTCGAAAAATTTCTTTGATACCTGCATCAAAAAACTTTTAGCCGGATCTACTTTTCTCTACTGATCTGATTTAACGCTTTTTATAGAACGGGAATTTCCAAAATAAACACGTCAACAAAATGTAAAGCCGTGTCTGTTTAATTGTAAGCAAACGAAATACAACTCTATAAATAAAAAACAATTAAAAGTTTTACCTTGAAAAATAAACATTACACATTTATTAATTCACGGGAAATAAATTGTCTAATTACGATTTCGTCAGCTTGAGGCGACGAATAACATTTACGGCGAGGCTTGCTGTTCCAGGATTAATTATTGCGTGGACCCTTAGGTCCACGCAGAAAAATATATAAGCGAGGTAAAACCGTATGCGATGGGGAAAATTCAGCTTGCGCATGAGCTAGGCTTGTTCCTGTGTGGAATTATGGGTAGGCCAGGAAACCAGGGTAACACACGTTTATCTGAATCGGGATCGAGATTCCATGCGATGAACTTACGTTAAAGTTCAAAGGCGCTGAGATTAGAAAGGTGTCAGTAAACAGAACAGAAACAAAGTATTCCTTTTAAAGAAATGATCAACATGTAATATCAACTGTCAGCATCATTCAAATATATAACATAAATCGCGATGTTGTGTTGTTTTCCAAAATAGCTCATCTATACTTTTAGGCGAAGCTAATGTACTTCCGAGTGAAATTTTTACGCATCTAAAGCAAAACATGATTGAATAATCATGTTACTATAAAAGTTTAAATCTCAAGAAAACTGCATAATGATATGAAATTAAAAAAAATACATGAAGCTTTCACTGCATAGTTAACAAAGTATTGCGATGCGTAATGTGTGCGCTAATAGTGAAATTCGCCGAATGCCTAATACTATACATGTAATCTTCACTAATATAATTCAAACCTAGAGCCGAGCTCGTTGCAAAGCAACGAGGAGGTCTTCCGTTACAGATTCGTGTGAAGAAAGGATTGTCAATCAGTCTGATTAAAACAACCCCCATTTTCCTTACACTTGTCAGGGTCTGAGAGGTATTAATAGGAGGTCATTTTCACATAACATTTACTTTTGACCAATCAGGGCTTTAGAAAGTCAATTGAAACTCTTCAAAAGGAGACAGACAAATTAATTCATGCCTGGGTTTTTTTTTATCTCAATAAACAGATAAAGGCATGTCTGTGATAAGTTGGGGTATATTGAGATTTTATGCAAATGTAGAGGACATGTGAAGATGACCTCTTATATTACTATCAGATCCTGACGAGTGTAAGAAGGGGTGGTTTTTATCAGACTGGATTGTCAATATGATAATAGTAACTTCAGAAAATAGAAAACGCGGCTCATTTTCATAGTTGTATTATTTTGGTACCAGGCACGTTCTCCGTTTAACTTACCTCACGATTATATCATTTCATGATAACTTAAAAAATACGTCATACAGTCGCGTGCCATTAAATGAGTGCGCAAAATGGCCGCCGTAACATCCTTTTTTCTGTAAGGTACATTTTAAAAAGGACATAAAGCCTATTTTCTACGATAACCAGATTTTAAATTCGTCTGATAATTCTCTTACTTTTTTCTGCTTTCGTTGATTTTATATTTTGAGTTATTTCCCTATGGTAAACAATTATCGTCTGCAAACCAACATGGCACGAACAGGAGAAAGATTATGAGAAGGCAGAAATATGTCGTCATACAGAAGTAAAATGTTTGATTCTACGTGCATGAAACTGGAAGGATGATCGAAATAAACAGCAAAAACTATGAGGCAAAGTTTTGAAATACTTAAGAACGGAGTTATGCTAATATCGTAGCTCGAAGTGAAAGTTGTTGAAAAAGGGCACCGCGAAATGACTTAATCCCACTTTAGAGTCCCAAGAAATAACAGAAAACATGCTTTTAAGAATCGGAAAACTTGATTTATTGCAAAAACAGAGTCTAATGTGTTGAAAAAAATCATCAGTAGATTGCCTCTCACCAGTACTTTTTCGTCACTTTACATATCGCCGATAGTTGGTTAAAATAGATAACAATTTAATAATAATTCTATGTCCAATTAAACAGAGCAGGAAAACAGTATCAATGCGTTCTCTTTTTTGGCATACATTACGTTCAGACATTAATATCATCAAAAGCATAAGAAAAATATTGATTACAAGGGTGCAAATGTTCAAAATTGAAATCCGAATTGTTCATGACCTAGGAAGAGATGTTGTTGAAATTTCGAGTAGTCTCCCTTTGTACTGAATACGAAGCCTGTACATTGCAAAACGAAGAAAATTCAAAGATTATTCTTTTTCCAATGATATAATACAAAGAACCATATATGTCTGCATAGTCAGTTTTACTTTGTTGTTAGAAAGACCTGGTCAAAAACATTCAGGTGATGACGAGACCAGAGTAAACGTCGGCCATTTCGTGAACTCATTTATGGCAAACTACTGTATATATACATTTAATTATAATCCTGACCAGAAAATAAAAACGATAAATATGTTTAAGTACAACGGATGACAGGATACAAACTAGGCCTATATCATAGTGTTATCAGCACAAAAGCCACTGTGCTGATGCATTCTAAATGTGTTGGGGGAGGGGGAAACAATGCCCCAAAATTCAATTTCCTTTAAGTTAATTTAAGGTGAATTTTGGTTGAGAGAAAGGGGGAGAGTGCTCTCAGTGGACTAACTGGCGGTTCTGTGAGCTACCTCACAAATAATTCCTCCCCTTCACACTAGGAAAAACAAAATCATAACTTAAGTATTTATCTATTAGAAAATAATAGATGCTTCTTTTTCTTATATTGACGCTGAACTTGCACAGATGATCAAAGTTCAAGTCGGGACCTATTTAAGTACATGTCACAAGCAATCTTTGTGTCAAATTTTAGCTTCTAATCATTTCCATGTAAATTACATGTAGATATGACATACCGGTACAAGAAAGAAGCATTTATTTTTCAAACGACCTTGAACTTGCACAACTGACCCTGGGTCAAGTTTGTGACACATCCCTCAGGTCATCAGCAATCTTTAAATGAAAAAGCAATATCCAATGTTTCTCCTTAAAAACAGTATAAAGCAGACACAACTTATGAACTTTCTTCCAATGACCTTGAACTTCACAAAATAACCTTGAAACAAAATCATAACACACACTTAGGTCATAAGCAATCTTTGTGTGAAGTAAGAACTTTCAATGTTTGGAGGGCGCCTTGTTTAGAACGCTACATTACAGAAATAATTTGTTCACT
>WFKH01011926.1:46924458-46937844 GCA_016163765.1 Magallana hongkongensis | reverse complement strand
ACACACTGTATTCCACTATATTTTTTGACACTGCCATGGGGACAGTACAGCTCTCTCTCGTTCTATGTATGATAATTTTGTTTAGCTACCCTGACAGCAATGCGGTAAGTTTTTATTGTTCTAGATAACATTCATATTCAAACTCATCAATGATAAAATCATGGCCAATTCAACACAAATTTGTACACCTAATTTTGCAATGACAGGCTGTTAGTAATTAATACATGCATTTTACTATTCACTAGGTTATCAATATCAAATACTTAGTTGATTGTTTGATTCAACTTAAAATTCTTAATGTTAATTGGATATTTAACATTTCTTTTGAATCACATGTGCAAAAGTAGTGAATTGATTTTTGAGATGCTGATTTGTTAATAAATCATTCCGTTTTTAAAATGTATTCCCTAATATACATGTATAATCAAAGTTCTTTGAAAACTTATTTCTGTAGATTTCGTTGTTGCGGTAATCAACAAAAATAAATGACCATCCACGAATCTACAAAAAATGATTTCAACAAGTATTAATGAAACCAGAACTTATACATGTTTATTAGGGAACGATAAATGTGAGGAGTGGAAAAGCGAAGATCGGTCCAATACAAGTAAGAGTCACGCCGCTACCAGCAGGATCCTTGTGGTGTTCGATCAGATTTCCTGGACCAGTGGACACACAAGGGAAAATGTACAACCGAAGGATCATTATTAATCAAGGTTATGAATATGGCGTCTTTTTCTACTTATATAGATGTCAACTGTTTTGATATCAATTGTTTAATACAATTGTCGATTTAATAAACACTGCGCTGCTACTACAGACACAAGTTTTAGATATTTCAATGACCCATTGATAAGACCATAACTTCAGTCAGAATTTGCACAAGGGATGACAATTATATAATTACCTTCAAGTTGAAAAAAAATGCCATTTGTATTTTTGGACAATTTTTCTATCTTTTTTTTCCAGCTACGTAGTTCAATTGTAATACTTTGATCAATGAGTAATTTATAAATGAATAAAATTTAGACAATTCTTATTTTCTGTCATGATCCTTGACCATGTTTTTTTTTTAATTCTAGATACAAAATGCATTCCCTGTAAATAACCGCTTACTATACATTTAGAATGTAAACTTACTCATTCAAAGGGCAATTAATGTTTATAGTAATGTGTCAAAACACATTTTTTCAAAACAAAATGCATGCACTAATAAATAGAAAAAGATTGCTACAGTATATTTCCAAAACAAAAGGTTTTATGCTAAGATATTACAGACTTAGTGTTTTTAAAATATAGATAGGTCAATATTTCTGAAATTTAACATTGTTTACATTTTTGTGATTTTACATATCCAATATAATTGATATATTAAGCGAGTGTGTTTATTTTCTCTCAGTTTCAGATACGGAATTGTCATCGGAGTTCAAAGTTTACAAGTTTGAACCCGGTATGCTCTCTCTCTTTGGTCAGATGCGGCCTCGGAGAGATTGGAAGTCATGTTGGTGTTTATGAATGTGGGAAACGACCAGTTCGATGAGATCATTCCCAGTTGTGACGTAAACATCACGAGGTCCGCTGATAGAGACACCACAACGTACTCAGCTTTTGTTACAAACTGTATGGCGCCAATTTACGAAACTTTTCTCTCCGATGTCACGAAAGACAACAAAAGGGTCGCATCACGTGATTGTCTTTATATTGGACGCCAGGAGACTACATTAGTCAATATGACGACCGCTGGTTTTAACACTACTGTAATGAGTAAAATGTGAAAATGTTGTTTTAAATTCATTAAAATTTCTTATTTACAGCTATCAAGACCTTCCATTAAATGGGTTAAGGCTAATGTATAGCTTGGTGTACGCAATACTTTAGCACTGTGTATATCCATGTGTACGATACTAATAAAATAAAAAAGAAAGAAAGCACGTGTCTTTGTTTTGGTTTGCTTATGTACCGAAGTCAATGAGTGCCTTATTTATTAAGGTCTTCCATTTGTACTGATTTTGTTGGCAATTTTTTTATTCCTTTTTTTTCCTCTCGACTTTTTCTAAAACTCAAATATCTTCCTTGTTTGTTGTTCTATAACATTCAAGTTTTCAGGGTGTATTGGAACTTACAAATTCCTTAACATAAAGAGAATCAACACTTCCGGTGCCGACTTATATCCCTTTGTACTTGATGAACATGTGTCCTATGTATAGTCTGTGGAAATTAATTCGGCTAACACAAAATAGTTTCACAAATATTAGAAGTCTTCTGATGACTTGTACAATTATGAGAGAGAGAGAGAGAGAGAGAGAGAGAGAGAGAGAGAGAGAGAGAGAGAGAGAGATTAAACTTCAGTTTAGTAATTTAGCAAAGTAATGTAAAAAGAGTTGAAAAAGATATTTCCAAATTTTACTAGATAACAAGACAGGTTAAAACCAATATTTTTGTCACAATGTGACATGTATGCGGCAAATGCTGGTACGAAAAAAACCGCCCTAATTGATGTCCGCTAACATGATTGGAATAAAATGATTCAGTGATTTAACATTTTTTGTTTAGATTCAGGCCGTATAAGAGTAGCAGTCAAATGATCGCTTTTGTAGTTCTTCTGTATTGTGGTTCGACGCATTGTAAGTAAACTGTTTTTTCTTTGATTTAAATTACACTTCTTCAGTTATTGTTCCAACAAATTTTGTCTATACTTGGGGAGTTCCAATTCGGAGACTGCAGAGGTTTTTATTTGTACGAACTTTTCAAATCTCAAAATTCATTCAATAGCCCCATGCGACAAAAATAAAGGCAAATATCCATTTTGTATCTTATATAGCAGGCCTACAGGAGTTGCAGTCGATAAATGCGCGCTAACATACAGTTGTCTTAATATCACAACCTTCAAAACTTGGATAATGCTCCACATCACCCTTTCCTTCAATAAGCCAATCAGATCTCGTGTTACAAGCTACATAGGAAATAAAAGGATGACTTTTAGGTTTATTTTTAATTGTGACCAGATTATTTGAACAAATTTTAAATTAAATTATATTTATAATTTAATTGAATTAAAATTTATTCAAACGAATTTTAAATACTATGAATTAAAAGCATTTTTTCATAGTTAGATATAATTCTTTAAGGTATTGTATTACATAATACATGCATCGTATTTTAGCCCTTTGAACTGATCTAAAAAGATAAATTAAATGCAATCATGCCTTTAAGCCAATAGGGCATGGTAAATACGACGTCATTCGCGGTTCCAGACAACCCCTAATTGGGTGGAAAGGTCCGAATGATGTTGTTTGCCAGCGGAGTTTCCAAGGCCTATGATTAGTAATTTTACAAGGCAAATTTAATAAGTTTGAATTTTCTAGCCACCCGACCACCCCGCTCGCTCTACATCCGCATTTGGACGTCAATTAGTAAAATGTTTCCAATAATTTTTTTTATGTTTTTTAAATATGAACAGGGTCAGTTAACAAGCTACTTTTACATGAAAAAATCTGACCACATATTTTCAAAGCACATTATTACTGGCATTTGTTACTTACCCCCAAATGCAGCACAATACATTATGTATTACCGGTATGTAACAATGCAAAAATAATTCTGATCAAGTAGTTTGTAACTCGGGTGCTTATGGACAGAACACCTCGTTGCCCCTCCATTTACATGACAATGGGTACTAACAATTATTTATAGTCATAAATTTATTCATAAATGATAATGGTCTCACTCTGTCGGCGTCGCGTATAGTGATCGGTATGTCCGTCTGTCCCTTTGTCCTGCCCTCTGTCCATCCGAATTATTAGTACTTTTCTTAAGCATAATTTCTCTGTACTTGGTTCTGCCTAACTTGTTCAGACACATAGTGCCTTGGATTGAGTGTGCCTTAAACTTATGTTTTAAGGAAAAGGGATAAATGTAACAGTGGATCTAAGAGTAGAATCTGTGTCACGACCACATGTTCTCCCACACTGACCCTATGTGGCTCACACTTAATTCTCAGAGTATAATTAGCTATAGGGTATGCAGTGGCATTGAACAAAGTCTCTAGATCAGATCCCTGGCCATATCAGACCTGTTTGAAAAATCCTTGCATTATCATATATATTTTTTCTTTATAATTGTCCGTCATTGTACTAATTATGCTTAAACGAGTGGTTGTAAGTATGGGATGTGCAATGATCTTAAAACAATTGTTTGGATCAAACGTTAATAGTATATCTCTTTGAAACTAAGTTTTATTACCACTGCTTTAATTTTGCTTAGGCGTTACCATAAGACTGTTTGTAAGTAAAGGATATACAGTGACCTTGAATCAAGATTCTTTTGGCAAATGACAAGGCTATATCACTGACCACGGTATTAAGTCTTTAAAAATTCTAAAACAAAATTGAAGGTTGAGGCAGTCTTGTACATAGCTTTTTCTTTTGTATATCACACATATTGCTTTTGTTTGAAGGGCATCCATCACCTCGTAGCGTAAAAAGTTAATATCATAGCTTACAACTGTATTAACAATAATATGTTGCGTGTATTTTCTCTCTAGCAAAAATTTTGATAATGGTTTATGGGGGTGCAGTGACCTTAATCCTAATTGATAATTTAAAGGTCAAGATAAAGTTAGATTTACGGAATACTTAAGTAATGTGCATATTAACATGTGCAGTTGGTATTATTACAAATGAAAGATACATGTATTCTTTCATTTAAAATACAGATTTTATAGAAAAGGTAACAATATAATATCAGAACTATTGATTTAACTTACGAAAGTTTAGGTAATTGAATAGAAAACATCTTTATTCACATCAGCCATATAAACAAGCTCATCAATATGCAATAATACCCCAAAAAAACCCAAAACAAAACGAAGACAAAAAACAACAAACAAACAAACAAAACTAAACAAACAAAATACAAAAAACGAAAAAAAAACAAAAAACCGAAACAACAAAAGAAAGCGAAATAATAAGAAAAATAACAAACATTAAGTTTGCTTTGAATGATTAAGATTTTAAGATGCTGTTTCAAAATTGGAGTATGTACTTTGTTTTTGCATTAAATTCATGACTACACTGATAAAATTCATAACAAGCACCAATTTCATATTTGTTGGTTGCAGTAGATGTGTTCATCTGTACGTGACTTTATAAATCTGAACAAGGCATCATAAACTAGCTTGTACTCATCCTAGAGCAAAACCAAAGACAGATTCATAAACAGTTGCTTTGTTCATATTAAAAAGTTTCATCGCAGTCTAAAAAAAATTGCGCATGTGCTTAGAAATCATTAATTTAGAAATTTTCAAGTAAAGTACTATGCTAAAAAATTCCATATGTTGACAAGATCCCTATTATTGATTTCTACATTACGCTGGTTTACGCTTAGATAAACAGTAACGAATTCAAGCCAAAAAATGATCTTGTTTAAGGTTATAAATATAGATTTTATTAACTAATACTTGAAAAGAAATTACCAGAGAGTGACACAACTCTGGACGTCGTGTTTGTAGGAGTCTGACCACAGAGAACACGTCTATCTCCTCGTCCATTGTCAGTTGTTGTATCAGGTTGTATACAGCACAGAACACACCACACAAAGCAGCTCCATCTCTTACAATAAAATATCTAAAGTTTTTAGTTTTATATTATATAATTTCATATACCAAAACGATGCACATGTGTGTGTGTGCTGTTCAGATTCGTAACGCTTTTGATTATTACCTGTTTTAAAAGGAAAAGCATGATATAAATAAATTAATGCGTCTGCTCTGATTTATTCACTCTACTTGATTTGAAAGAAAGAAAAAGTTATCTATACATCTTTAACTTTTTTAAAGTTTTGATAAAATATCAAAGTTCTTGTCCAGAGCCAATTATATTCGTCAAAATGCACTTTTCCATAAGCTTCCACTGTAATCGGCGACTAAGTCATTTAAATTTGTTTCAAAATTCTACAAAACATGTTGGTATTTAAAATATCAAAAACTGAATTATAAGTACCACTTTGATGAAAGTATCTATACTTTTATGAAACCCAAATTCTAACAATAAAATATAAGTGAGGTTTATTTTAAATCTTTTCAAAATCATATTTAATTTGATTTATGACAAATATCATTAGAGTTCAATTTCAGTCATAATTGTAAATAGATTGATTTCGAATAATATGCATTGTTCAAGGAAACAGCTAGTTTGTTACCCTTGTTTTGGTGCTAACATCAATTTGTTATTTTTTTTTTCATTTTTGATGAAAAAAAATGCCGATATTTTTCATTGTGGTAGCCTGATCAAATTATTCACATGATCCCTGATGTACGCATCATAGACCTTACCTGCTAATGATGGTAATTTGACGCTCTGATTCTTCTTCTCTTGCAAAGGAAACCAAACCAATGATTTGAGAAACAGTTTGGGAATTAACCGGGATGAGGTCAAATAACGGCTCCGCCCACATAATTGAAGGTGTTTCATTACCAATCTGCGAAAATGATGAACATTTCTTTTGATACAATGTACGAAGTCGTTTTATATGCACCCATTTTAAATAACAACAATAACCATCAGATTTTATAAATACTGACCCTTTTATTAGTTATTTCAATTTCACGACATCTAATTTCAGCTTTATGTTCCTGTTGTAGGTGAACTATAAAAGGGGTAGCAGTCTGAGAGTTGACTGTTGTTGGAATCCATGTGTCTTCCTGTAAGGTGGATTTGCATTTTGGATTATATATATAACAGGTAATTATGTTAACCGTTTCTATATCAAAAGTCAATTGCTTGTTGTTAGAAAATGTTTTGAAGCTCGTACATATTCAGCATTTGTTAGAGGTTCCATACAAACAACTACTTTTGATTCACTCTCAATAATCAGCCGCTGGAAGTCTATGGCGTTTTCCGGTGTCGGGTAATGGGTGATGATAAATGCATCCCGGTTGGTAAAAGACTATACATTTACATAAAAAAGTAAAGAGAATAAAATTAGACAAAACAATTTAAATCAGTCGAAAATTTTAAAATGGGTTCAACGATTTTCTTTCATTAAAGATAGATGTCATCCCTTTAACAAAATCATAAAATTTACAATATTCCTTACAGGCAGTGTAATTGCATTGATGTAATTCCCACGTTCTGAGACACTGGTTGTAAGATATATGATGTACTCGTCAACTACAATATAAAGATTAAAGATGACCAAATATTTTGCAATGGACCTATTGCGTGTTTAAAAAATCATATAGAACAAACAATCTGTTGGAAATGCATAGTGTTTTGGTATTATATCAGTCATTAATACACATACGACTAGACGGTTATATTGATATTTCTTAGTAAGGTTGAATAAAAGGTTAGTGAACAATCGTTATTTTATATTTTAGGTAATCAACCGCACACTGTAATTTTACTTACGTGGGCGGATTGACGATAACTCTCCATACTGCGTCGCTATTTTGTAATCTCCTTCCGTATACCGAGGACATACTGACTGAAGTTTCTAAAACATGTAAAATAAATTTATTTAGTATATTGTTCTTCATATTTCTTTCGTTTAAAAAAAACAAAAAAAAAAACAAAACAAAAACCCACTTAAAACAAGTTGCATATATATTTTGTAGATTGTAAAACCTCAAATTCATTCCATAACGATAAACCACTTGTTTGGTTTACGGCGTTTGCAGTATGGTTATTTTGAAGGAATTCCGTAGCACTTTGAACAGTCACAGGGGACTTAAACATCAAGTGCAGAGTCAGGAAAATTGTCTTGTATTGTTCCTGAGAGAAAAGTATTACATTTGTAAAATATGTTAACTGGCTGAAAATGAACTCGTATCATATTTATTGATTCCCACGCTCCTATCAATGTATTACATGTTTAAGTATCACGAATTTAAAGTAACTAATATGGCTAGAAATCATTATAATACAAATACATCACATTGATATTTACATAGGTCTGGACCATATTCATTCTATTTTCTCTCATTTTCATAACGTATTCAGCGATGCTTATTTTGGAATTCCTTTGACCTTCTTTGGACAAAGCATCAATTGCTATGAAGGTTCCTGTTCTTCCAATTCCCGCACTTTTAAAATAAATTATCTTATTTTTACTGTTTTATTTTTCTATATATCTCCAAAAACTTTATGGCGTATTGTAGCTCGTATTTACAAAAAAACCCACAAAAATTGTACACAGTTTACAGAAAGGTATTCATACAAACTGTCTATATCAATTTGTTATCCTTTCACGTAGGATATGAGTGGCATATATTTCTCATGCAAATGGAATATTACTGTACCTGCAATGTACTAAGATAGGACCGCTATGAGATACACGGGTCGATCTTGTCACGTGGTTGTTAAATAATAAAAGACAAAGAGGATCCGGAACACTATGATCCGGCCAGGAGGTGTAATGGTACTGGGTGATTGTTCTACTTTCATTTTGCTGAAATTTAAACAATAAATTATGTATTGTTTATTAATTTGATTATCATTTTCACATTATTCCTGTGAGGGCATCTATCATATATTCAAATGTCTATAATTTACTGAATGACATTACCATTGTGTGCTTTATCTTCATCTTACGGATGACGTAAAATGCGTATTGCCTTTCATCAGTCGTGCTTATTGTGAAGACGTCACAATTAATATATGTTTCTAGGTCTGACCAGTATTGCACACACTTCGCCTTAGAAAAAAAATAACCAAAAACGCTTCTTAAATAACCCACTATGGTTTATTAAAACAATTATTGATTCGGAGCGGCTATTATTAAAATTTACCTTCTTTCCTTCCATTAAGTTAGTTAACATGACGATTTGAGAAACGTTTTCTTGCCAGATCATGAACCAAAAATCCCCGATTGTGTTTTGTTTAGGTCCTAAATCAGTAAGTAAAGTGAGGTAAAAAAAAACCCAACTGTATCTACGTGTTAGTAAATACACAAGTTTTGATATTATGAACTATTAATTACCTTGTGTAGCAATATAGACTTGTTCTTGTCCAAATTCCTTACAATTACAAAATGCCTGTTAAATTCATCAATTAAACTTATATGAAATTTAGAATTTAAAAAAAATGATGTGTTTTGGGTACAAGTTTGATGTGTTGGTTAATGCTTCTACAATTGACGAAATGATAAATATGTCATATACCATCTGACTTTCACTTACATCAATATAATTAGCGTTTATGTAGTCTGAATCTTTATCAACCAGAATAACTCTTGAGTGATTATCTGTAAATGATCGATATTTTTAAGATTAAGAAAAAAATAGTTAAGAACAGAGTTATGACAAGTACATGTAGCACACAATATAGATATCAAATATATAAAAAAAAATCATCATATGATTAAACTTTTAGAGAAAAAAAATAAGCTACATACAAGGTAATACTGTTTTGAATCTGTTCTTTGGAATGTTTTCTGGAAGCTTTGCAATATCACAGGGGTACTTTTCACCATAAAACAGTGTCTGAAGAAAGCAAAAAACAACCCCAGTTTATGTATGATAAGCACAAAATATGCAGACCTATTTTAAAACTCCTTTTAAATTGAAGTCATGCATTGTATTTTATTCGGGGGGGGGGGGGGTGTATATAATTAAACTTATTTAACATGTACCTCATATTCTTTTTTAAAGCCATCGTCATCATTATCAGAGTATTCCTGTATTACATTCCCTATGTCATTCACAGCAATATTCGGAATTAGACGAACTCCGTTGATGTGGAGATTTTCATTTGAATATCCCTCTTGTTTATTTTCATCGACATCGTCATCGCAGATTTCTTTACTATAATGTACCTTTTGTGATATTTTACATGATCTTTCTGACATTTTCCTAGATGGTATCTGGATTTCATTTTCTTCAGTATTTTGACAGATGTCAGGCAATACCATTGGCAATGTGCTTGACAGTCCTAAAGAATTCCATTTTTGATTAATTTTTGATTTTTTTTCTAAGCAATTCTTCATTTGTTCTAAAAAAAAAAAATAAACAGTACTTACTGTATACATTTGAGATAACTGCCGTTTCATCTTCCATAGACCTGATATTTTTCTGTCTGCTCTTCTCATTACGAGCTCTAAAATGAATTTATTCATTTTGTAGACAGCATGCACAAAGATGGTAACGGATAAGTCTATTTTGCAATTTGTATGATAGTTAGAAATATGATTTTTGGCACCTGTATATAATAATACCAACAACAAAGGTAATAGCAATGGCAGCAATACTTCCACCAATAAAAGACAAATTCTGAAGAAGAAATCCACATTGACATAATGTTATTTGTTATTGCATAGGAAAACAATAAATGAACCAAATTCAAGCCACAGTAACACATACAAAAACAATGGATCGGGCGCATCATATGTTAAAAAAATCACCAAAAATAATGCATTACATTTACATACTGATTACGTTTCTTTTTTTTGAAACGCAGCCTATCGAACGCATTTTGTTTTTGCAGCAGGGGAAAAAAAACTATGTTATCAAGCATTTCATATATGATAAAAAAAAAACTAGGTTATGACGTCACCAGTGCTATTAGTATTATTAGGAAAGAAATTGAAATATAAAAAAAAATGAACCATAGGAGAGCTGATACACTCCCCCGTTTCGTGATAACAATCCTGGTTGAAACAGCTTTTATCACACTTCTGTGTACAATTGATTCCATAAAAAGAGTCTTCACAAGCTGAAATTTAAGATGACAAATTATGTGAACAAACACTTGATGCAAAAGGTATTAAATATTTTTTTTTTTACTATTGAATATAGTCAGCCAAGTTTATAAAAGCAAATTATCCCGAAAATTTATTTTAAGACTATCTGGTGCAATCCTCCTTCGTCAAAAAGTTAACACATAAGTTTTAGAGTAAAAAAAAATCAGCAGTCTAGTAAAGCTTTACCTTTAAAGATTCATGATTATTTGATTCAATATCAATTCATCTTAAAAGATGCAGCTGTCATTACAGTAAACGTCTTTAATTCCACGTGTCCAAAATTGCACGATTTCCTGTGTTAGTATCTTTCACGGTGTTTTTAATTTCATGGATAATCGATTTCTTCATTATAAAGTAATCATGATTATATAAAATTCTCATGAGTAATGAACATACAATCATGCATTCATATTATTTTTCTTTGGAATCACGTTGTTACTGTATTAATCCAATTAAATACTATGAGAAAAAATAATTAAAGTATTTTGTCTAATAAGATACGCACTGGTCTAAAATGCGCACCGGACATTTTGGGTCTGAAAATAATGGTGAAAACGTAGTCTTGGGACTATTTATTAGTTTTAAAAGTTAAATGCTCAATATGAATACCAATCTCAGACAACATGGGTATAAAGGATGTTTATAACGTACTGTCCTAAGGATATGTTGAAGATAAAAAGGTGACATTGAAATGGAGCACAATGGCTTCGATAAGGCCGCAGAGGGTGTTAAGAGCTAAAGATTAAACAAATGCAATTATAATGAGTTGTTTAATTACATTAAATGTAAAAAATAAATTCATACTTAATGTTCATGCTTATTATTTTAACTGATTTTGAAAATATTATGATTACGGTAAGCAATGGAAACGTAGGCCCCAATCACGTACACATCTACAGTGTATTAGTAACATATATAATGTCGGCCTACACGGAGATGGTGAATACACAGCTCAATATTTACGGTGGCTTAATGTTCACGGAAAATTGTCTGATCGTGAACATAGTGGAATTAAATAATGTAATGTTTTCCACGTCTACAGTATCTAAAAGGAGAAATGTACTTACGTGTTCTACAATATTCTCCTTGATATCCAGCATCACACCCAGTTAAGCAAATTCCATTTATATGAAAGCATTGGTTAAATTCACGACAGTTTCCACATCTTTCTTTGCAATTTACCCCATAAAATCCGTGCTCACATGCTAATTGTATAATGAAAAAAGATGTTCTAGTCAAGGGTATTTTCATTTTATATGGAATACTAGTATTATTACTAGTATTATTAGTATTTTATTTTTTTAAGGAAGTTTATTTTTTTTAACTGAAATATTGCATTTAATTTATCTTTTCAGATCAGTTCAAAGGGCTAAAATACGATGCATGTATTATGTAATACAATACCTTAAAAAATTATATCTAACTATGAAAAAATGCTTTTAATTCATAGTATTTAAAATTCGTTTGAATACATTTTAATTCAATTAAATTATAAATATAATTTAAAATTTGTTCAAATAATCTGGTCACAATTAAAAATAAACCTAAATGTCATCCTTTTATTTCCTATGTAGCTTGTAACACGAGATCTGATTGGCTAATTGAAGGAAAGGGTGATGTGGAGCATTATCCAAGTATTGAAGTTTGTGATGTTAAGACAACTGTATGTTAGCGCGCATTTATCGACTGCAACTCCTGTAGGCCTGCTATATAAGATACAAAATGGATATTTGCCTTTATTTTTGTCGCATGGGGCTATAGAATATAGCATACATGGCGAAAGAAACGTTTTTTGTTTCTACCGGTCCAAACACTGGAGCAAGATTCGTAAAAAAACCCCATAGATGAACAAGTAAAAAAAGAATAGAAAATCGAATAGAAAGGTTTTGAAAGCTGTATGGTTGACAACAAAGACTCACTTATTTCATGCCCAGAGCTGACCCCGAGTAAACCCAAAGCTGACACGGAGCAGTCTAAAAGCGGATACAGAGAGCAGAACCCGATTTAAGAGGCATACTCCGAAAGCAAACGCAGAGTCTGGTCTAACTAACAGACCTGTCAATTAAGATATCGCGTTGATCAATCAGTGAGCCGTCTAATCATATCTCTAGTTAATTGCGTTGACCAATCAGAGCGCCAACCAATAAGATCTCTAGTCGACAACTCATTTGTGACCTAATCGTCGTGCAGCAAAAATCGTCGTTAACGATTATTATGTGCAATTACAATATGTCACTGGATGAAATATCTGGTTTCAGCACTGCGGAAACCCTTTGGAAACTTTGCGGAAACTTAAGGTTACTTTAAGTTTCTGACAGGTTTCAGCACGGAAACTTCAAGTTTCATTAAGTTTCCGCAGTGCTGAAACTTAGGCTGTCCACGAATCCAAATGGTTTCCGCAACGGAAACTTACTGAAACTTGAAGTTTCTGCATAGTTTCACCCTCCATATACGATTGGGATACATACTGTTTACAAAGGGTTTCCGCAATGGAAACTTGCTGAAACATGAAGTTTCTGCATAGTTTCAACCTCCATATACGATTGGGATACATATTGTTTACAAAGGGTTTCCGCAACTGAAACTTACTGAAACTTTATTATTTTTTTTTTTTGCTTTCACAAAAACTCAGCAAGGTTTCTACTATAT
>WFKH01011926.1:46902696-46923884 GCA_016163765.1 Magallana hongkongensis | reverse complement strand
AGGAGTGTCCTTGGCTGTTGTTGATGTAACCTGAGTCGTAGTTTATGGAAATAGGCTTTTTGGGGGGATTTTCGAGCATTCTCCAGGCTTGTGAAGCACTAGCATAAGATCACATCGACATGGTTACAGCAGACTTGGTAGTTCTGGACAGTGGTAGCATTAAAATTCTTCTTCTTGCAATGAACTTGTTCCTTTCACTGGACTGTACTTTATGTCTGTTCTTTTTATCATAAACAAGAATGATAAAGTTTCATTTACATTTTTTTAAAACAATAGTAAACATTCAGTCTAACATGTAATATAAAAGCATAAAATTTATTCTGAATATAGAAGAAGCTAGTATTTGGTCGAAAATGTTTCATTTTATGTTTGAAACTAGGTTATTTTCATTTTGATTCAATAATTGTTTGTTGAACAATGGAAAAACTAATCAACAATAAATGTGTTTCACCACCACCACCCCCCCCCCCCCCAATCAACCTCCTTTTCCAGAACTAAGACCTGGATTTCCCCCAAATTACTACAGTAAAGTTATAAACATTCAACACATGTATAAGTTAATGGTGAAAATAATCAATTTCAAAGCAATACCTTGCGTTCACATCGTCCAGCTTGTCAAAACATTCACCGAAGAGAAGATGCAACTAATGACCGGAAACATTGACTCTGTATGCTGTCAATGCTGAAGAAAAAGAAAAACGTGAAAGATTTCATTTTCCGGATTTAATAAATAATAATTTTTTACTTACGTACGTTACATTTAGAGTTTGTAAATTGTGTAATGTGTGAAAAAGATTCATTGTTCGTCTTGTTTACCAACCAAGCATCCATATATTCCAGGGACGTTTATATATACGTATACCCTGGATATTCTAAGCCCGGAAACTTTATCTTGAGTATCATGCATATAAACTTGGTTAATTGTTAACTTGGTCAAAACGTATATTTTAAAGAGATACGGTAATTAAAATTAAAATGCCGAACCAAGTTTGAAAAAAATGACGCCATTTTGATTTGATTGCGCGAGATCTCGTTTACAAATGAGAGACAATTAAGAGCCTTGAAAATGTTATTGGGAGTATCTATATTGTGATTTAAGTACCTTGATATAAGTTCTTCGTTCCTGTATTATCTTCTTGTTGTAGAGGCTATACATGTTTCTCAATTCTTCATTTTACAACAGCACCTTCTTGTCCATTTCAACCTTCGCTCAGGATTATAAAGTGCGCCAATACTGACCAATCAGAACCCGCTAAATCTTGGAGAAGTGCATTATGGGATAGTTTAAAATAAATAATGTTTAATCAAAATTATCACTTTTTACTGAGTAGAATACTTTTTACATATATTTATTTTAAATAGGTACTGTTGGAGTCAATATTTCCTGGTTAAATACGACAAATTATTGGGGTGGTTTTGTTACAGTTGTTACACGTGATTAACAAAAAAAATGGCCGACCGTTTGTTTACAAATGTTTTATGTAATTAAACATGCTAAAATAATTCTAATGAGCCGTGTGTTTCAGATTTTGTCTTTAACTATTATTTATTTACATGTTCTGATGATTTTGCCAAACTTAATATGATAGAGCCATATATAGTGTACTGACAAGGTAATCTTGACTTGTCCAATTTTCACCGCGATTCTAAGCACGGTCATTGTCTTATTCAAAATATAGAGGTGTAAAAATATAATGTTCAACACAGAGCACGTTCCGCATGAACACGCAGAAATCACAAGTATAATTAGATGCCGATCAATTAACGGGGGTCTTGACTGTGGGCTGGTTAACAGGGTTCACCCGTACGGTCAATTTACAACTACGATGAATTGAAGGCAATTATTTTACAGTTACACATGTGAACTGCTTGGTCATACGATGAACAGTACGTTAAAAATACTTATAAAATACAAAAGCATTAAACAAGCCGGGAAGTAAGACGTACATGTGTGACTGATATATAAACAAATATAAAATTGTCAATAACAGATTATGTTGCAAACCATTACGTCAATGGATTTTGACAAATTTTATTGAACTTGACCCCTACATATGAATAAAATAAGTATTTTAAATTCATAACTTTACATGTTATAGGTTTAGGAAGTATTAATTGACATAGACAGGAGCTGTTCTGTGCTAAAAGTGTTTGGTATACTTTCTATATCAAATGTATACGAATGTATCATCAAATTAAAAAAAATGGGATTGAAATCACCTGCACTACATGACTAGTGCTGGATTTTAAACTGATTTTGTAATATAACGTATGACTTCAGTAAAATTATAATTAATGCTTATTATATCTTATTACAGAAACATGTGCTTGTTTCATAAACATATATCAATGATTGTGTTAACCGTAGTACAGAAAGTAAATACATTATGTATAGAAATACACGAATCATGATACAGTCACACATACATGTATATACATGTAGTAAAGTCTAAAATGCATGTAAATAAACAATTATTATATTAGGAACAAACTCTAAGTGGTTTTTACTTAATATCATTATCAACTGTAAACTTATAAAATGTTTTTTTTCTGTGTACATGTATTGGCGTGATATTAAAAAAAAATGAACTAACTTTAAACTTCAGGTTGTACGATTATTTGGTATGGTTTGTAATAATGTAGCATTTACAACGACTTTACCTTAAGTTGATAATTAAAGGATTTAAGAAGGAGTCTTACAAAATAGGTATATTAAGTAAATGAGTGTAAGTAAAATACTTCATCATACAATGTATGCGTAATACAACTAGCTAGAGATTTATTTTACTAATTAATTATAATTTACTAATTAGTTTTACTAACTCAGATACACACATATTGAAAAACAAATTCCTGCCGGGCTACAGTTATAAACTCATGCTTAGTACCGTGTATATGTTATGTAACAGTCTTTTGTTCACTCCTGACAGAAAAACCCTGCAATCCACACAGAATATACAGGAAAATCACAAAGAGGAGTTCACCTGGACAATTAATGTATACACGTGCCCAAGTACCTAAGATTAATGATTTCATCATTAAACAAGATCAGACATCAGTTTTTCTTTTCACATTTAATTAATTACTTAGTAAATTTGTTAATCGCCTTATTTTCCACATTTAAAGATAGTAACATGTATACATATAGTTTCAGTCACGCTGAAACCTACAATAACTGTACATATAAGCATGTGCGGCTTCATGATCATTAGGCTAGAATTAAACCTGTTGAAAATAATTGATATCACTTTTAAACTCAAATCAATTTTAGTAATAGTTTCAGCAATGCGTAAACCATTTGGAATCTTAATTTAAAGTTTCCGCATGCTGAAACCTAGCGGAAATGTGCTGAAACTGATTGATATTTCCATAATAATTTACACAACTTTTCATACATTTCAATATTGGTTTCCGCATTGCGGAAACCATCAGTATTCTTAGACTTAAGTTTCTGCTGACTGAAACCTAACGGATACTTGCTGAATCGATATAATGGTTTCCGCATTGCGGAAACTTTACATGAAACTTCAACTTCAAGTTTCAGCAAGGTTTCCATATAGTTTCAGTTTTGCTGAAACTGGATTTTTCATCCAGTGTGTAGCATGTATAAATTTGAATGCTTACAGACATAAACGTATATATAGATAAACTATATGTTTTTTTAAGAAAATGAATATTTTGTTAGTTATTTATTTTTTTATTACGTTGAGTTTCATCACGGCCTAAATGTACATATATAAATATATATTTTTATTTTATTACTGTTAAACCTCGTGTTTAGTGCACCCCATTTTATTTTTAACCAATTTGATCAAAAGTTCGGGTTGCGAATTGTTTCTTGATACCACGGGTGGAAGACAATCGATATGAATGAATGAAGGACATTGACGTTTTAGTTTTATGAAAACAAAAATAATGTTAATTCAAAACAATCTGTGTTGAATTTTACAAACATCTTTTTTTCAGTTCTGTATGTATACATTAAAGAAAACTCCTTTTAGATATGAAGTAAAGGTCAAAAATTAATTGTCTTAAATTAAAAACAAATATACATATATATTTTTTTTTCATTGAAAATGTAATTTCCATGTACCACGATAGACACAAACGAAAATATCTCGTGCCGTCCGATAGTTACTGAAACCCATTTTATGAAAAAGGTACCCTATTTTGAGTTGCAACTTAAATGGTTTTTTTTACATGTTACAACTATGTTTTTTTAAGAAACAAATACAGTAATTGTCAGGTAATGTCTCTACAGAGACCCTCAAAATATATCTGCACCTGGAATGCCAGGGCCCCCCTGGATCAGATAAGATATAATATATTTGTATTATGCAAATATAATTTAAAAAAAAATCTTATTAGCCTAAGTTTTTCATTGAAGAAAAATATACATGGCATTTACATACACTATTGCAAATATATATAAACATGTATATATTTGTACATGTATAACAATTTGTAACTAGAGGTACTGTGAGCAAGCTCACCAATGAAACCCCTACTAAGTTTCCAAATGACCTTGAGACAAAATCATGACCCAATCTCGGGTCATAAGCAATATGTGTGTGAAGTATGAGCTTCCGATGTTTCCCCATGAGAGATATAGAGCAGACACAAATTTTGCACTTTTCCTTACACTGACCTTGAACTTTCCTAAATGACCTTGGGTCAAAATCAAGACACACCCTCAGGTCATAAGCAACCTTTGTATGAAGTATGAACGTTTGTTTCTCCATAAGAAAGGACTATGTGCGGGAAAAAGTATTTTTATGCCCCAAATTTCAAAGTTATGAACATAGCTTTAGAAATTTGATTATAGAAAGATTAAAACATACGTAATTCATTTTTCAAAAAATAAATTGTCTGATCGATGTCATAATAGAGATATCATTTATTGTTGATGATCTAATTTCACAAAAAGTACGGATTTAAGCAAAAAAAATGCGTATTTCCTAACAGTTTTTCAAAGAGGAAACATCGGCGCATGCTTGCTCCAAAACCATATTTTAATGTGATATGCAAAATAACATGAACAATAATATATGTGGAAATGGTTTTGGAGCAACGATGCTCTCTATATTTCCTACTTAAAAAAAAAACTCATGATTTTTATATGTTTTTGAGAAATGGCGGGAATCGAATCATTTACGTGAAGTCATAGAGGCACGAAGAATGAATGATGCTGTAAAATACTAGATTTCTGTAACTTACATATTTAGTTTTATATGCTTTCAAAATACCAACATGAAATTATGTTTTTTAAATTTGTGAAAATATTGGGCAGATAATAGACCTTATCGAATATGGTCCTTAAAGACTGGACACACTTTTGCACTTTTTCTTCCAATAACCTTGAACTAGCCGAAGTGGCCATGGCTCAAAATCATGACACATCCTCGGGTGATACAGGTGATAAGCAACCTTTTTGTGAAGTTGGAACTTTCAGTGTTTCTCCATCAAAAAAGATACGGACCGGACACCTATTTTGCACCTTTTCTTTCACTGACCTTGAGCTTGCCCAAATGACCTTGGGTCATGACACATCCTTAGGTCATAAGCCACCTTTGTGTGAAGTAAGAACTTCCTTTGTGTGAAGTACGAACTTCTAATGTTTCTCCATAATATTTTAAATAATATGTTTTCGAAATTTCTTTTTTTTATAAAAATGTTGTAGAAACATTTTGACTTTTTAAGTTTCCTTTAGCTTTCCTTCGAAATAGAAACGCAACTTAGCAGGTGAATTTGTTAAATTTATGGTTCGTACATCTATCCTTGAAATGTACATCTTTATTGCATTTTTAACTATTAAGAATTCACATAAAACATTGTTTGTGAATGCCAAGCATCCTTTAATATCACTTATTGTTTTAAAGCTATTCTCATTAAAAAGGCCCTTTTTCTAATAATAAGCCACCTTTAGTCCAACTTGAAAAATATAGTGATTTACCCTTAAAACATGTTTTATTAAGCCAGATATTTTGATTAGCAAAATCGGTTAATAAGTTATCTTTGCATTCGTTAAAGGCCACAATAACCTCTTAATAGAACATAGGGAGGGAAATTAATTAAAATTTTTTGTACTTTGTAATGCTTGAATTGAAGAAAAAAACAATAGCGATATTATGTTCAACTACACGAGTGTTTATAAGTGAAAGTAGGCTACTTTTATTTTGTTTAATTTTTGAAACCCATGCAGCTTTTATAGCTTTGAGTTTTGATTCAATATCAGTAATACCAATGTCGCCTTCGTTATGTTTCTAATTAAGGTGTTACTCTTGATTCGCGCACGATTTCCCCAAATAAAGGAGAAAATTATATAATAATATTTTTTATGAAAGATTGTTCAGGGTTTTCTAATATAGAAGCCGTATGCAAGACCTTTGTGATTAAAACAGAATTTATAAGCTGTCATTTTCCAAAAATAGTTAATTTTCTACTTTGCCAAGAGTCAAGTATTTTTCTTTTTTTTTAATTTCCTTAAGTTTAGATAATCAGTTTTTTCCATTGTTTACGGTTTTGTAATGCCCCATATATATACTAAGACATTTGATTGTTTCAAAATTGATTTTTACACCTTTAAGAATCGTGTCTCCTCCCATAGTATATTTAAGCACCCCCAATGGAATACATTCCGTCTTTGATAAATTCAACTCTGTTTCTGATACAGATCCAACATTTTCAATGATTTTGATAACATGTTCAAGTTAATCTATGTCTTAAACAGGGGAAGTAATATCATATGCATGTTGTATGCATTTAATTTCTTTTTGTGCATTGCTTATTTTAAATCCTTTTACACTATCAGAATCATTTATTTTTGTAGATAAAATTTCTGATACCTCTATACATCTGACATTTTCTAGAGATCAAACCATTATATTTTTATATAGAAATATGGATTTGTTTACAAATTTTTTATCCATTTGACAAAATTGTCGCCAAAGTTAATTTTTGTTTTTATTGACTGAAGGAGAAACTCCCATTCTACAGAGTCAAACGCCCTCTGAAAGTCAGCCAATGAGAGGATTCCTGATTCATTGCTTTTTTCCTAATAATCAAAAATATAAAAAAAAATATCTAGCGTACGTTACTATAAAACGCCCTTTAATATAACCAGACTAATCAAGGATGATCAATTTGTTTATAATTTTTTTTTAAACGCCGAGAAAAAACGCAGGCAAGCCGTGAAGTCTGGGAGACTTCTTGTTCTTCATTTCAAGTACGGCCTCAGAGCATTCGTGTATTGTTGGAGTCTATCGAAGAACATTTTGTCTTCGTCAGTAAACTTAGTGTGCATGTCAATATCTCGTAAGTAATCGCCAATCTTTTCATCTGAAATGCCCTGTGATGAATATATGTTTTCATAAAATTTACATTGCTGATTTAGTATATCTTCGGTTTTGCTAAACATTTCATCGTTAACTCTTGTTCTGTTAATAACATTGTGTGACTGATGTTTATTTTCAAGCCTGAAAAAGTATGCTGTATTTTTCATTTTTCAGTATTAATTTCATAAAGATCATCAAGTTGATTTTCAAGATCATTTTTTTTTCGTAACATATTTATATCAGTGAAATGCTGATTTTCCATTTGCTCTATTTCGTTTTCTATTTCGTGCAATCGTTTCTTAAAATTTCTGGATCTGTTTTTACAATACTTTACCTAATGTTTTTATTTTAAATTAAATGAGTTCCCATTTAGTTTTATAGTTTTTAGTTTTTATTATTTCATCGGGTATATTGTCCCAAAAATTGTTTAAGTTACGGTATGATGATTTTTTTAAAATCAAGGTATAAGTAAGTGTTATAATTTTGTTGTTATTTATGATATTCAATAATAATATACGGCCGTCATCAGATCTGTGTTGGTTAAGAATCTTAAATAAGAATTCTTTTTAAGCACTATTGTGACAACTCTGGAATGGGGAGATGGGGGAAACACAGATAAGAAGAACCTAATCATCTTGCATTATAGTTTACCTCCTTATCAGATACAAAAATGTGTTTCCTGTAAAAAAAAATAAAAAATAAATAATAAACAATGTCGCAATCAGTGCCCTTCAACCATTTGTACAATAATGACCAACCCTCGACCTTTTTCTCAGCATATGGATGTAGAATGGACACTAATAACCTTCTTTATTTTTTTTTTATTTTTATATTTTCAAGATAAGTCAGTAGCTATGCAGTTCGTTCTATGTGATTAAAAAGGATTTTTTTCTGTTCAGTATGCGTAATGTTACTTGCATACAAAACAACATTTAAAATCTCAACAGTTTTGGTCAACCAGTTCAAAAAATGTTTCAATTGTTTTCCCCAAAAGTACAAGATGGTCGTACATCCCCCTTATTTGTAGGAAAATTTTACTATACAATTATAATGCTTTGCTTGAAATGTTCATTTTTTTTCTTGTGTAGGTATACAGTTTATAAACGAATACACTGTTTTGATACATTGGACATTGTTTGATCATTGTTTGATTTGACAATATACGACATAAACACGGTCCTTGTGAATTATTTGCTTTACAACAAATGAAGAGTTGTATTACTAGTACTAATAAAGACATTAAGAAAGATATTACTGTTATCGTTGCTTAAGACGTTTCGCAAACGTAACTACTTATAAGCGCTTGGAATACTTTTCTGCAACTTGCAATTGAAAATTTCATTCCTTTGCCGCGGTCGTATATATGGGGAAATTAGAGCAATTCGATTTCCATCTGCCATTTATAAATGCATGTTCTTACTGTAAGATCATTACTGAAATGTACAAGGGACCGGGCATATAGGCGGTACTATTAACTGCCTCCAGCAGACCCAAAGCAGACGCTATTTTTTTTTCAAAAGATCAGACCTCGACCAGACACAAAGCTAACCAGGGGTCAGCTTTTTGGTTCTGCTCTGATGTTTGGTTGTGTCTGGTCAGTACCGTATACCTGAAGATAGTATAAAATGCCTTTAGAATATCCAAATATCTAACTTCTAATTGCTACATCACCCTTATTTTAATTTAACATACGTGTTCGACAGAATGATCCTTGATATCCGATATCACAACCAGTCAGACATAATCCATCTGCATGGAAACACTGACGTCTCTCTCGGCAGTGCCCGCACGTTTCATTGCAGTCAATACCATATGTTCCGTTCACACACGCTGTTGATAAAATATACTTTAAATAACGAGGACTATCAATAAAACTTTTTACTGTGTTTTAGATGACAAGAAATCTAATGAATGTATGTTTGTATTGGTGTCAGAGGTTTTTTTTTTTTAAAGATGATACATCACAGTATAATAAATTTATTAATTAAAATATATATGTTCAGTAATATTGATATCATGCCAATAAAAATATTGATGTCACTGATACTATACGATTTAGACAAAAATTAATTTATATCAACATCATTGAAATTGCAAAATTAAATTATTCATAAAACATACATTCACGGCAGTTATCTCCTTTCCAGCCTGGATTACATCCAGAATCACACAAACCATTAACTTTGTTACAACCATTGCAAGTATCGTTACATTTTTTAGCACAGTCTTTTTCGTAGAATCCATGTGGGCAAACTGAATCAAAATGAAAATCAAAATCAAATGTGATTTATCTATCTATCTATCTATCTATCTATCTATCTATCTATCTATCTATCTATCTATCTATCTATCTAATACAGGTACCAAGATTCATACTAGATTTACACGTTGACCCATTATAGCCAACTTCACATCCAGTCAGACATAATCCATCAATGCGAAAACAGTCGTTTAAGTCGCGGCAATGTCCACACGTTTCATTGCAATTAACACCGTATGATCCTGCCTTACACGCTGTTGAAAACAAATTAACAGATGAACATTATTAACAATTTAAGATATGAAATCAGTTATATACATCATACGTAGTAGGTAAAACAATGTGTCTAATACTATATTGTTGTCTTGTTTTGGGAAAAACTTAAATTCCCGTACATGAACTACATTATTGTAATAAGTGTCATATTACCACTCTAATGTATTGTAGGTTTTAAAAATCAGAATAATAATACAAATAATTTGTAAACATACTTTCTTGACACATTTCTCCATTCCAGCCTGCGATACATCCATGATCACACAGACCGTTTATATGGTTACAACCGTTGCAAGTATCCTTGCATTTGTTAGCACAGTTGTGTCCAAAGAATCCATGAGGGCAAACTGATTGAAAAAAAAACCTCAACAATAATAACAATAATAATACATTTAAAAACTAGAATCTTACTGCTATAGCAACAAACAAGTCTACCGTTATTATTTACATGTATTAATTTGTTAAAAATTGTTTGTCATGAAGAAAAAAATATTGGATATATATTAACTGTAAAGAAAATTAACAGATCTTTTACATAGCTTTCATGAAAAAAAAGCAAACTGTTTGATATATTGGAGATATATCACCGGAAGTAGATTTTTATGGGTTTTATTTAATATTGATAAGAGAACATTTGTAAAGTTTAAAGGGGCATGGTCACGATTTTGGTCAAAAATTATTTTTTTTCCGATTTTAATGTTGACAATGCTTTAGGAATGTATTTCTAAAGATCAAATGAAATTTGTGAGTCAGTCGTAGAGTTATGAACAAGATACAGGGCTCGCAATTCTTTTTCATGGAAACAAAAAACTGGTTTCAGCGCTGCAGAAACCCTTCGGAAACTTTGCGGAAACTTAAGGTTACTCTAGGTTTCCGACAGATTTCAGCACGGCAACTTCAAGCTGTCCACGAATCTTAATGGTTTCAGTTACGGAAACTTACTAGAACTTGAAGTTTCTGTATAGTTTCAACCTCCATATACGATTTGGATACATATTGTTTACAAAGGGTTTCCGCAACTGAAACTTACAGAAACTTGAAGTTTCCGCATTGTTTTAACATCCATAAACTGTTGGAATACAGATTGTTTACAAATGGTTTCCCAACTGAAACTTACTTAAACTTAATTTTTTGCTTAGACAAAGGCTCAGCAAGGTTTGTTATACATGTACAAGCAACACAATTTCAGATACTTCCATAGGACTATATGCGGTATTATGTAATTTCTGACCCCAAAATGAAAGTGTTATAAAGAGCTTTAAAAATAAGGTGGGAAATAGTTGAAATCATATTGAAAATGATTGTGTAGAAGATTATCACCACACTGACGTCATAATGTTAAAATGACGTCAAGAGGTTTGTCTTATTTTGATAAATTGATGTTTTGTAGCAAAATGTGGGTGTTTTCCTATTGTTTTTCGACTGGGAAACATGGAGCGCAGACTTGCTCAAGAACCATATTTTAGTATGATGTGTATAATTATATGAACAAAAACTTATGTTTAAACCGTACTTGAGCAGACCTGCGCTCTATACTTCCAAAAGCAAAATATAAAGAAAATATGACAATATTTTTATTTGTTTCCAAAATTGTGGGAATTAGCTTATTTAGATAACGTCATAGATAGATAGCGAATGAGCAATGATGACTAAAATCAAAATTAAAGTGATAGGCATCCTCTGTATAATGATTTATGAAGATTTGATTTTTATACGATATTAATAAAAAACTGGTTAAAATTGGGGGCAGATGTTCGACCATACCAAATACAGTCCTTTATTTTGTTTACAAAACTAAAAATGTTTCCAATAATAAATAAAACAGCTAAGATACAATGATAGAGAAACATTGATATGACAATTTCCTTATTAGGGACTTTTATTAAAAAGATGATAAAATTGCACAACGAAAATACTTCCCATGAAAATTTGTACTTTTGTATTCATTCATGTACTTGTTTTCTTCTCAATCAAATGCATATCAAACCTCCCTTAAAAATGCAAAATACTTTTTTAGAATATGAATGCAATTTACAAAATATCTACATGTACACGTGCTGAGTACTGTGTACATGTTCTGTTACAGTCTTTTGTTCACTCCTGACGTAAATCAACACAGAATATACAGGAAAATCGCAAAGAAGAGATCACCTGGACAAAAAAATATACATACATGTACATGTATGCACGTGGCCCAGTCTTAAGATTAGTGATTTGATAATTAAACAAGAAAGCAATTTATTAACAAAAATAAAGATCGTCTGACATAAAAATTATATATTAGAAAAAAAACCTTTGGAATCTCCACCTAAAGTTTCCGCATACTGAAAACTAGCGGAAATGTGCTGGAACTGGTTGATATCCCCATTATAACTTACACAACTTTTCATACATATCAATTTTGGTTTCAGCATTGCGGAAACCAAAAGAAATCTTTGACTAAAGTTTGTTTCTGCTGACTGAAACCTAGCGGTTACTTGCTGAATCGATTGCAGAAACTATACATGAAACTGCAACTCCAAGTTTTAGCAAGGTTTCCATATAGTTTCCGTTTTGCTGAAACTGGATTTTTCTTCAAGTGTCTTGGGCCAGCCCTCTAGATCCTTTATGGGACCAAACATTGGTGGAACATTAAAAGAATCTATTAGAATTATATTTCCAAACATTTTCTTCTCTACAATGCTCAACATAACGTATCTCCTTCTTTAGATATATTGGTTTTAAGTTTGAGGACTTTGACCGATAAAAATTACTTATTACGCACTAAATGGGTGTAGAAACGATGATTTCAAACAGATATTGTAACGTTCAACAACTTTGCTTCTAAATTGCATTACAAAATCTTGACCGTTTTTTGTAATTGAGTTTACGAGTCTCTTGGCCCTAATTATAGCGGCCAGCCCTTTTTCTTGATTGCGTTGGTAAGATTTTTTTATTTATCCGCCACCTTTGTAATATAGGTCTTTACAAAATATTAATTGATAAAAATATACCGATCAAAAAGTATGAAAGTTTTGATTAAAGATTTGTACCAGTTTTCCTGCCTTTAGAGCTACAAAAAAGGCACCATTGGCATAAAACAACTAAATAGTGCACAACTTCAAACTATAATCTACCTATTCCATCTGTATGGAATGCACCGTATTGCCAACACCTTTTCTAAGAGTGTGACCTAAAACTGTTTAAAATGTAGTTATTATTCTGTAATTAGTTTCTTAAGTAGTGCTAGTTGTAGTGCTAGATTTTATTTTCTTTGTTTTTACCTATGTAATTTATTTATTTTGTCCTGAAGAAGGGACTGGTTGTCCCGAAAATTTGACAATATCAATTGTTCGTGTCGTTAGCCATTTTTAGTGCTTTTTATATTCAGTTTCATGGCTTAGTATCTATATATTAGATCCGACACTTTAAAGATGCCTAGTGTTGTTGATTTCATTCTGTGCTTTATATATATATATATATATATATATATATATATATATATATGGAAAATAATTCATACCCTTTTCTTTATCACATTCTGTGTCAAGCCTCTTAAGCTGATACGCGTATTATAAAGTTAGCTATATTGCATATGCACCAACTCTGTATTTAGTTTAACTTAACAAAGTTAAAAAATGTTTTCAATATGAGAAGGATTTTTTTTTTAATTTAATGATTTGGTTACATCGTATACTCATCCTTAACTTGTTTTTATATTCTGTACATGGTATGAAAAATCCAAGAAGCTTAGGAAGCGGTTGAATATGATGAAATATATGAAATGTTATTATCCTGAAGCGTAAATTACCAGAGCCAATAAAAAAACCGGGTTTTATAGAATTCTGACAACAATATAATTAAAATTATACGTTTAACACAGAGACTTCAGCAAGGAGAATTAAACAAAGCATGCGTTCTTAGTCCAATGTTAAAAAAGGTTCATGCCCCTCTCTTTGTAATTTGTAAACCGTATTTATTCATCCACACTTTGTCTAATAAAAAAAAAGATAACATATGTCTTTGATGTTTAAACCATTTTTTTCAAATTGGAAAGAGTACTAGTATTTTTGAAACATCTTACCTCCTCATGATGCCAACTTTTTAGGATCGATACAGAAATTAACATATCTTACATACTGTTTGTTGAAATATCGCAAATTATTCTCAGAATTATAAAAACATCATCAACATTCATTCATATTCAACAAGTGGAAGGAAAGATGGCAAGTTGCTATATCAACATTTTCATGTACATTATTGTTCACACTATTTTGTAGATCAAAGTAAAAATGGTAAAGTAGCAAGCAGGCTTTTATTGTCTCTTTTAAAAAACCAAAATATGAAATAGCTAAGTGTTCTTAAATACTTTTTGTGACATCCCCCTTCAATTTTCCTTTATTAATGTGATAAAAATTAAGCATTTCTATAAAACAGATAATATCTTTTTTGATCTTCAATCAAATACCGCTTAATTAAGTGGAATAACACACCTGGAAAAACTCACTCAAATTAATTGATTTTGAAAGATATAATGATAAACTATACATATGTCAAAAAAGCGAAAAATTTTCAGTTTGTGGATAAAAAAATGATTATTTAAAAAATTCATGTCAGTAACAACAAAAGCCTCTGTGGGATTCGAACTCGGAATGTACGGATCACAAGCCCGTCACTTTATCCACTAGGCTATAGAGTAAGTTGTATGTTGTCGTCTATAACCATATTTTTAAACAAGTTTAACATCTTCGTATATCTTAATTGACATCACTTGATTGAACGCCGTCGCTTTACCTAATTTACATCTGTGGCCCTGGTACCCAGATTTACAACCCTGACAGGTGCCAGTTTCTATATGGCAGTACTGACAGTAAACGTCTGGACAGGGAATGGAACAGTTTGGTCCGTAAAATCCTTCTGCTTGGCAACCTTCAATCAAAGTATAAGATAATATCATTTTCACTGAAAAAAAAGATATCATGGGGAAAAATTAGAGTAACTCAGGTACCAAATTGTTGACCTAGTTTTGAAAATAGAACCCTGACAGGTGAATATATATATTGACACATTTTAAACTACAGACTATTTACAAACAATTTAACTGTTGTTGTAAAACTAACATATCAAAATCAAATCTCGCTATATAAGCATTTCATAAACAATCACCATACACCTCCACCTCGCATAGGTAGTTTACAGCATACAAAGAGTATTCTTCTGGGTATAGGACGTTTTGTAATCTCTCGTTGTAGTATATGACGTATTGTCCATGCACAGGACAGACTGTTGTAAACATAGCAGGTATGGTGCTTGTAGTAAAACTGTTGTCCTTGAAACACAGTTTTCCTTTAAATATATCTTTGGTATTGGAAACATACACCGAAAATCCGAGACAAAATGGTGAGAAGAAATTTAACACACCTGTCAAAAATGAAATAGTATGATCTGTAAAAAAAAACTTAATAACTAAGCAATCATTGAATTCATGAGCGCACTGTAAGAATAAAAAGTGTTATTCGAAGCGAAAACAGAATATCTAAATAGACATACGAAGATAAATAAATGCTATAGTTTACTGGTTTTTATATTTTGGTATTGAATGTCACAGGAAGAACCTCTACGTTAATCTTTCAATTAACTGAATAGCAGAAAGATCTGTTTTATTTGTTTTTAAGAGCTTGTTAACCTTATAAGCTCTTTCGTGGTTAGCATTTATTTTTCAATTAATAATAACTATTTATAAGCCTCATCGATGAATGACTGTACAACGATTGAAGATAAAGCGCGTGAATAGAGTAAGTGTATCTAGCCAAAACACGAAGGAATTTGATTAAGAAATAATCAGCAATTTAAAAAGTTCACCGGGATATGAACTTGGTTGGTCACGTGATCAAATTCTGTGAAGCCCGGTGAAGTTTTTAACATTGCTGTTTATTACTTATATTTACGTTTGAGAAAGGCAAATCGTTTCGAATCATTATAACGGTGTTTTTACGGTTACAATAATGCAACCGTCAAGCGATACGTGCGTGCGGTTATCATTGTAACGTCATTAAAATGTTAATATAGATTTGAACGTTTTCGTTATTCTATAGGGTCATATAAGGAAGCATATTTGCAAATGTAAATATTTGAATGCAAACCTTAACAGATTGTTTACATTGTGAGGATGTCATTAATGTTTTTACATAAAGTAATTTATGTTTTTCTTTCTAGCCAGTTTGAAGGATGCATAATGTTTCAGTATACAGGAGCAAGAGAAAAACTGGGGGGGGGGGGGGGGGGGGGGGGGGGTGGGGGGCTGTATGTTGCTCACATTTTAAAATCTGATAATTAACTTGTACATGAATTTTGTCGTTTTGTCGAATATCACTTGACATGGTTCAATAACCATACAACGAACTACATGTACATAAATATATAAATCCATATTGAACACTCAATGAAGTTCATAATAGTTATAAAATCACCCGCAACACAGTTAGAGTTGTGTAGGAAGACCTTTAAAGAAAAAAAAGAAATGTACAGAATGCCATACAAATTTTCTGTAATCCTTTAAAATCCTTTTCAATGCATTAATTGGAAATTTTTAGCTATACCTTATTAATAATTAACTTCCAACAAATAACATTATTACTATCATATTTAATATACCTATTATTATCCATTCTGTCAGCTACGTCAAGTATAAACAATACACGCGGCCGGTGTGAAAACTTTATGACTGGTCAAATTCTTTTCTTAGGCGGAGCTATCTGTACACACTTATGCAATGCCAGAGCTGAAGGACTTCTCAGAAAAGTTCATTTTACCCGAATATCGACTATCTCCTTGTGTTTAAATTTTGTGCAAAACTAACCCTCTCTCTCTCTCTCTCTCTCTCTCTCTCTCTCTCTCTCTCTCTCTCTCTCTCTAAGCGGGCGTTAAACCATAGTCTCAAGCTACGGTCCTTTTTTGGCATGCTATATATTTTAAAATTGTAAATTTCTTATTTTGTTTTTTTTCTTTCTCTTTTTTCTATCTCCCCTCTCTCTCGTCTTTCTTTTTTAACTTGAATTGTCAACAATTTAGAGAAGAATGAGTTGTTACATGAAAACATACCTGCACATTAAAAATGTATATTAATTTATCAAATACTATGTAAAAGGTTACGATCAGATCATTTGAAAATATGCTAGAGAACTAGGAGTTTTTAAACTTTATTTATTATTTTCATTTTATTTGAAAATAATATTCAATACATGTAACATCGTTTTGTTTCACAAAATTTTTTTATGGATTAAAAATGAATATTATTTTGAGGGTTTTTTTTTAATTGATCTTTTTTTATGCATCCTTTATCAAAGGTATGATAGAGACTACCTTGGCGATGCAATGAAAAAAAAATCTGCAGATTAATATGAAGTTACAATAAACTGCATGATGGTAATTTGGACTAAATTATATCTTTTTGCTATATATTTCTAGTAGATGATGAAAAGAATGCGATTTATGTCATTAAAAGACTGCTTATTGAATGAACGCATAGACTTCATTCAAGACGTCTGAAGCATAATTTATGAAATTTAAATTCAATCTTTGACTTTTACGGGATTATCAAAGCAGTCAGATTCGCAAGCGAATCTAATAAAGCCCGAGCAGGATTATGTGATGGATACTGTGGATTCTGGTCAGGTTCACCCACCAGGTGGCAGTTTCTTTCCCCTCAGTTGAAACCGCACATTGACCTCCAAGTAATCTGAGGTCAGATTTACGTCCATCTACAACATTACTGGCATCAAATGTTGCATTGCCTATCATGTATGGATACTGTTGGTACGCTGGCTTTTGGAATGCAATGTTAACTATAAAGAAGAAAACCACTATTTACTCAAAACGCTAACCCTGATATATTATTCAATTCTGCTTATAATTTGCAACCACATCATTTAGACAAAATATTGCATGCAAGCACAATGGAATGTTTACACGTATGATCCATGATTAAAATTGGAAATTTTCAATGATGATATAATTCATTTTTTTTGTAATGTAAAGCATATGTATATATGTATTGCGTCAGAAAATATCGATACCATATTAATAAAATCAGTGTACAATTTTTTTTCTCATTTAGGTTTTTGTGTTAAGTACAAAAGATATGATATAAAGCATATAACGTATTCCTGGTTTGTGTTTGGTGTTATATTAAAGCTGAAAACCGGGGATATTAAATACTTTATAAAATCGGGACAAAAATATGATGATTTCTTACTTTAAACAGAAAGATAGATAAATGCAAATGATCAAATTAAATGAAAATTTGGTATGATGAGAAATCAAGCTACACTTTTGAAACTGCAACCTCTTCGCACTCAAAACACACAAAACGCATGATTTGCTTAATAAATAGCTCCATATCTCTAAATATATATTTTTTGGTAATACTATCTTTCTAAAAAGCTATAATAGTCATAGAATGGAAATGTAGATGATTGACATTAATATGTCCGTCTCTCCTATGGTGTATCATTCAGTGTTACATGCACTGCAGCGGACTAGTGCTATAAAAATGAGTGCAGGTTTGTTTAATAACATTATTTTTCTGTACATCACATTCATTAACCTTTACTATGGTTATAGTTGAGCAAGACACACATTGTTCTATAAAAAAGATATAGATGGTATCAAAAATAAACCATAATCTTTAATAAACTGTTTGCATATAATCAATTATTATTCAGAAAGTATTAAAATAATACATGCTACTCTCCGGTTACTCTATAATTATCAAGTCTTGAAAAACTGAAAATCAGGTCCATTGTTTTGTGTTTTTTCCTTAAATTTAAAGCACTGATTTTATCATTTACACGTACACTGAAACACCATTAACTATATGTAATTCAGGTTAAACTTCATAAACTTTTATATCTGACTAAAAGTAAGAGCAATATGTAATTGTTTTTCACCGTTTACATATTCTTTTTACGGTATGACCGTTGGGGTTAAAATCGTGTTTTTCCCGTGCACTGGTTCTTATAGACCACTTCGCACCTGCGAGCTGTGCTCGCTATTTTACCCGGAATATTGCTTTAAAAACATCAACCAAAGATTAGATTACATAAAAAAATAGTGAAATTTATTAGATTAAAATTCTATCCGTATGAATATGAATTATAACTGATATCAAAATTGATCATTTATCAATTAATTGTTATGTATTTGCATTAAACATAGACCAAAAGTGACAAACAATTCTAAAAATTGCTTATCTTAAAGCACTTTCATCAAATAATAGCTTTACTTTTGAAACCATTTGAACTATTTGTATGCATTAACTAAGCTATTTTATCTATCTTTTCGTAATAAAATGTTGATATACATACCGTAGCAATGACAAATTTCAACGATGGATACCCACATCATCCAATTCACAGTATTCATTATTAAAATATGGATATTTGATTCAAAAGCCGTCATCAAGGAAACAAATGATATCCTTTCTACAAGGAAATTATTCATTCTACTTCGTATATTAAAAGGAAGTTAATGATTAATTTATTTAAAAACAGCTGTTCCGTTTGTAGTTTACAAAATCATACTCGTTAATGAACCTATAAAACAGCAATTCCAAGTTTGAACTGAATTACTTTTTTTCAACCGTTTGTATCTGTAAACAACTTTTTAACATCCGCGCTATTATTATTATTATTATTATTATTATTATTATGTAAAATCACACTATGATTAATTTAAAGGTTTTACTTCCATTTTGAGATGGCCAAACGTCAGTAGTTTTTCATACGTAATTGCAAGTGCATCGAAATCAGCGTTGGTTACACTTAAAATAAGAATGTCGAGTGTTTTAGTCTTAAACTTTCACAAAAATCCAATTTCACTTCCTGAATAACGTTTTTCTTATTGGTGTATCGCAATTTAGAACATTACCTATTTTTATATTCAAGCAACAATCTTTAAATATTCAACTAAAGCTTTGCCCAACATAATTTGCCTCAATTATGAATGACGGTGAAAACGCATAAATGTTACCTTCATGTTGTTAGTTACACTTTCATATTCAATTGCGGCACAAAGCTATGAAATTTTAATAAATAAAAATATTTCTTTTTTTTATCAGAAAGTGATAACTTCTTTTGAATATCAGTCAAAAAATACAAAAAATAGTGACATCAAATTTTCGATTGATAGCTTGGAGAGTCGACCCCCCCCCCCCAAAAAAAAAAAAACCTGATTGGCGCTTATATATTTTAATTTTGATAAGCCAAAGAGAAAGTGAATAATTTTCCTAGTAAGTTAGATGTATTAAGTAATGTTTGAGCGATTAAGAAGAGGCTTGGTCACTTATTTCGCTAGGCCCACTTTTTAATCTCTAAAATTAATCTAATATGATATAACTTTTACATGAAACATGCATAACGGTAAATTTTATAAAGATTAAAAATGCGATGTCATATTTATAACAAATTATAAAATGGAAGAGATCAAGAGAGTTTAAATCTGATAAGAAATCTGGTGTTCATTGACGTTCAACAATGGTAAAAAAGAATCATACATGAAGTTGTGAAAGTACATGCCCAGCAGGCATACAACGTTGTACCAACGTTGAAAATACGTTGATTATGGTTGAAGACGTTGAACAACCAAAAAACAACGTTATAAGACGTTGAAAAAAAGACGTTGGAACCTAACAAATTTTCAGCGTCAGTATTACGTCTTGTACTCTGATAAAAAGGGACCAACAACATCTTGTACTTACAACATATAAGTACAACTGTTAAGATAACAAAGAGTCATCTTTTTCAAATTTCAGTTTATATTATAAAGAAGCACTCAAAAAAAAACACATAATTAAATTTGTCATGTTAATCAAGACAGACCATCTTCAGTCGTGGTTAATCAATCAAATTCTGGCGACATTAATACACCAGTAGATTATGTTCTTCTTCTTTATTATATGTCATCTCTTATTCATACTTGGGGCTATATCTGCACCAATCATCGTGTAGGGCTATATCTGACACCCCCCCCCCTTTAACTAACACAGCTCATCTTTTATTTAACTCATCTCTATGCACACTAGCGGTTATACTGCACCAATCATCGTCTGGGGCTATATCTGACAACCCTCCCCTTTCTTTCATCTTGATGACGTATAACTAACCCCGCCCCTGCATTACTAGGGGTTATACAGACACGCTCGCAGCATATATTCTATCCTGTCCTATCCTTTCAGAGTGATTTTGCGAAACGATAAGTAATTTAACGATGCATTTACAGCATCAATTTTATGTGCTATACGAAGTTAACATTTAGGAATGATTGATGGGGGGGGGGGGGGG
>WFKH01011926.1:46877823-46902596 GCA_016163765.1 Magallana hongkongensis | reverse complement strand
AAGGTGTAGAGGCAAAACACACATCATACCTATGTACCTACTATAATTTTATATATACTGTGTATATATATTTAATGGCTTAGGGAGATATTCAACTTCACGTATATTACATGTTATATAGTCTCAATATATTTCATATAGCATATTTATGTGCTGCTGCTAATATCTGTTTATTAATACATCTATAATGAAAGATGTACCTAATTTAAGATGTAATGTAGGTAAGTTATACATTGTTACATGCATACATAATTTGTATGACATAGCTTAAGTTTTGTACATGTACTAATTGGTATTCACATACAGATTAGTAGGCACAAGTTGGTTACATGATAGTATGCATTTCTTGTAGTCGCACATAGAGTAGTGTGTAGTTGTAGTCACACTTAAAGTGTCTATTTCGTTGTATCACAAACAGAGTAGTGTGATTTTGTTTTGGCCACATGCAGAGTAGTGTGAATTTGTTGTAGCCACACTCAGAGTAGTGTGCATTTGTTGTAGTCCCATGCAGAAAAGTGTGCATTTTGTTGTATTCACACGCAGAGTAGTGTGCATTTTGTGTAGTCACACGCAAAGAAGTGTGCATTTTGTTGTAGTCACACGCAGAGTAGTGTGCA
Organism: Magallana hongkongensis; assembly: GCA_016163765.1. Lineage (NCBI taxonomy): Eukaryota > Metazoa > Mollusca > Bivalvia > Ostreida > Ostreidae > Magallana > Magallana hongkongensis. Next base: position 46,901,979 of record WFKH01011926.1, on the reverse strand, counting down.
TTTTGTTGTAGTCACACGCAGAATAGTGTGCATTTGTTGTAGTCACACGCAGAGTAGTGTGCATTTGTTGTAGTCACACGCAGAGTAGTGTGCCTTTGTTGTAGTCACACGCAGAGTAGTGTGCATTTGTTGTAGTTACACGCAGAGTAGTGTGTATTTTGTTGTAGTCACACACAGAGTAGTGTGCATTTGTCGTAGTCACACGTAGAGTAGTGTGCATTTGTTGTAGTCACACGCAGAGTAGTGTGCATTTTGTTGTAGTCACGCGCAGAATAATGTGCATTTTGTTGTAGTCAGAGAAGTGTGCATTTGTTTGGTCACATGCAGATTAGTGTGCAATTCTTATAGTCAGGAGTATGCACTTATATTTACTGCATTCAAACACAGGGTAATGCATGTGCATTTCACATGCAGAGTAGCGTGCATTTGTTCTGGTCACTTGCATAGTAGTACCCATATTTATTAGTCACTAGCGAGTAGTGTGCATTAGTTCTTCTAACACACACAGTTGTCCGTAGTCATTATATTCACAGGCAGTGTTCTGCATGTCAATTATTGTTGCATCCAGAGAAGTGTGCATTAGTAGTAGTCACATGTATTTCCTTAAACCGGTATATTTTATAAACATACAGAAGAGCCTGCATACTGAATTTTAGTAGCTGCAAGCATATTTTTGTGCAAAAGATAACAATAACTATGTAACTCAATTCGTCCTACTACTTTAACATATTGAGTAATTTTGCAGAAATCATGCTTAGAAGAAAGGCACCAAAAAAAGTGGAGGACCGGAATGTCCAGACTGCTCCGGTTAAAAAAGCAAAGCAGATGACCATGCCAACTAACGACTACCAGAAACTTGCTTCTGAAATAATCAAACAACAAGGGACAAGTCAACTTACAACCCTTAGTTTTTTACCACCCAATGATACCCCCAAGAGTCCAGCAATGCCAACCATATGGAAAACAACCCAACAGTAATAGCTCCTGTCTTGCCATGTGTTCCATTAGAAAATGACCAGGCTGTTAATAAACCCCAGGGAGCATCATTAGAATCCATTTCTCAACTGGTTGGCAGGATCTTTGAAGGTGAGCCAGTAGGCACAGCACCCAATCATAGTACCGGCAGTAGCTGTATTTCTATCACTGATGGTATTCCTCTTGGCGCAGCTGTCTCAAGTAAAATTAAAAGTAAAATTTGGTCAAATGAATTTGTAGACCTACGTTGTTTGTTATCGCACCAAGAGGAAGACCCAGTGACCTTGTTGATTACACCTGGTGTTATTAATCTACAGCATTGTCAAAAATCAAAGTCTCCATTGTCTATCAATCAATGGACTGATGCATTTCCCGTGTTTATATGCATTGTGTTACAAAAGAACTCCACTGAGTCTCTCCACTTACTAAAATATATGTCATTTGTTAGGGAGCTACAAAAACTTCATGGTGATTTATCATGGAGAGTATACGATGAATCTTTTTTTAGAAAATTAAAGGAAACAGTTAATATTCCTTGGCAAAAGCCAGTAGAAGAACTTCGGGGTAAGGCTAGAGCACTATCTTCAAAACAGTCATATGGGCAGCCCTTTCGAGGAAAACAGGTGGGGAGAACTAGTGGGGTTAGATTATGCTATGCCTATAATCAAGGAAACAAATGTAAAACAACCCCGTGTCAGTTCACACACTTATGCCAATCCTGTAGGGGACAACACCCAAAAATCAAATGCAAATCTCTTGAAAAATCTGAACGTGACAGAAATCCCAACCCCAGTAAATTCAGCCATGCTAAATGAACAACTTTTAGGATATGATGATGATCTGAGAAATTACTTAATAAAAGGTTTTAGTTCTGGATTTCCGTTGGGTTCCATATCTACCCCTACTGCCTCTTTTCCCAAAAATCATGGTTCAGCAATAAACCACCCAGATATTATACACGCTCATATAGAAAAGAGCCATTGGGTGTTGTACCAAAATAAGAAACTGGTAAATTTCGAATAATTCATGACCTCTCATACCCAGAATCTAATTCCGTCAACACGTCTATTCCAAAAGAGAACTCAGTAGTTCAGTATGACTCTATTGATTGGATTTTGGTTCAAAATCATGGAACTCACTGTTTGATGGCAAAAACTGATATAGAAGATACCTTCCGAATCATTCCAATCTGTCCCTTTGATTATCATTTATTGGGATTTTCTTGGCAAGGACAGTTTTACTTTGACAAATGTTTACCAATGGGTGCCAGTAGTTCTTGTCAGATTTTTGAAAAATTTAGCGTGGCATTACAGTGGATCATGCAATCCAAATACGGGGCTGGGGGTATGTCACATAAACTTGATGATTTCTTTTTTATTGGTCCTGCAAATTCTATGAGTTGTAAAAACGACTTGACAAATTTTTTCTTTCTTTGCAAAACCATTGGAGTTCCAATCAAAATGGCCAAGACTCAAACTCCGACCACCAAAATAAAAATCTATGGAATAGAAATTGACTCAGACCTTATGGAATCTCGTTTACCCTCAGATAAAGTAGATACGATCAAAGGACACCTTTTACATATGCTTCATAGAAATCGCACTACATTAAGGGAACTTCAGTCTCTAATAGGTCTGCTCAATTTCGCTTGTTCAGTGGTGGTCCCTGGCCGTGCTTTTCTCAGACGTCTCATTGACCTAACCTGTGGAGTTACAAAACCTGCTACACGCATTCACCTAACTCAAGACACTAAGGCTGACATGCAAACTTGGTTAACTTTTATATGCTCCTTCAATGGAAAGTCAGTTTTTCTTCCTCAGAAATGGTTATTTTTAGATCACCTTACTCTTTACACAGATGCAGCTGGATCGTTAGGTTTTGCTGCAGTTTTAGGATGTGAATGGTTTGCTTCTAACTGGGACCCTTCACATAAAGGTTTTCATATTGCAGTCAAAGAGCTATTTCCAATTGTTTTAGCCATAGAAACATGGGGAAACAGTATCAGAAATAGCGAAGTCTTATTCATGTCTGATAATATGGCTGTTGTTCAAATCATCAACAAACAATCCTCAAAAGATAAAACAATTATGAGATTAGTGCGTCGTTTAGTATTAGCAACTTTAGAATGCAACATACACTTCAGAGCAAAACATATACCGGGTAAACATAATGTCACAGCTGATTGCCTCTCTCGATTTCAATTTCAGGCAGCGTTCCAGTCTGCATCTCAGTTAAACCGTCTTTAGACCCCAATTCCCAAAACCAGCTTAATCATTTGAATTCAGCAGCTTGCAATCTTTTGTCTATGGCACTTTCAATTAGTTCAAGGACAGCATATAGAAGGTCATGGCTGTTGCTGTTAGAGACATACCCATCTCTCAACTCACTACCAATATCTCCTATTTTGTTATGTAATTTCATTTCCTCTTTGTTCACCAATGGATACTAATCAAACAGTATTGCATCACATATATCAGCAATCAGTTATGTACATAAACTGCTTGGTGCAGCAGATCCATCTACTACTTTTCTAGTAAAAAAGGTCATGCAAGGTTACCATCATAGTGCTACCTGTAAAGATTCTAGACTACCCATTACAGGACCAATGTTACACAAATTGATACAAGGTCTCGAGTCTACAATTAACAATCACCAACAGAGAATTCTTCTAAAGTCTATTTTCCTATTAGCATTCAATGCATTCCTGCGTCTAGGTGAATTAGTAGTCAAGTCAAAGGGTCTAGCAAGCATGGTGATTCAACGAGAGGATATTTCATTTGAATTCAACCATACAAATTCTCTTGATGCAGTCTTAATTGTCATGAAACATTTTAAAACAAACAAAACAAAAGATATGTTTCAAATCCACTTGCAGGTCCTAAAGGAGAAGACTATGTGTCCAGTTCACACCTTATATGAATATTTGCAAATATTTGGACATCAAACTGGTCCTCTTTACCAGTTCATTGAAGGAAAACCAGTTACTTATACTTATACTTGTATTAAAAAATCTTCAAAACACTATCTCATTCATTGGTCTCAATCCAGCTTTATATAAGGGCCATAGCTTCCGGATTGGAGCAGCTACACATGCGGCAAAACTAGGTTTCTCTGAAAACTGTATACAAAAGATGGGTCGCTGGAACTCAGATGCTATTCGAAGATACATTCGACTAGACAGTTTTGAAATGTAATCATATTCTCCATTTCGGAGATTCAAAACAATTTATGATTAATGATAAATTATAGGTCAAAGTTCGATTGCTATACTTTATCTAACGAAAACAACTTAACTATTTGTTTTATATTATACTAGCGTATTAATTATTCTATAAGGTCATATGTAAACTGCTGTGAGATTGTATGCACTTGTAAAAAATATCACACAAGTCAGAAGTAAACTGCTGTGTGGATATTTGGACAATACACAGGTCGGTAGTCAATTAGCTGCTGTGTTTTTTAAGACCTTTAATGATAATTATTAAAGGTAAACATTATTGTTTCTATTGGTTTGTTGGAGATATATGTGATTTTTTTTTATATATAAATCTAGTTCAATTATCTGGCTTAATTAAACTCCATAGTTCCCAAGTTTTAGCTGTGCCTATTGGTTCTCAGGAATACTTAAACATATATAATTATATACTTATAAATACATCTCCTGCTTGAATTCTAAAACATAAATTTATAATATGTGTTATTCCAAATTGTAGATTTATCAGACAATTTAGGAAAGAGATATAATTTTTCCTAACATACTTGTATCTTTCTGCACTAATATGTAGGTGACAATCCTAATTTGGCTTGTCAACTCTTGTTGGCGTTGTGTGGGTTTTGCAAACATGTGGTTGCCTTTTGTGGGCAATTTATTAATGTTGAACGCCAACAATTTTGTGGTATAATGTATTATATGTATTTGTTACCAGAATTGTTGTTGGGCCTGGCTCCTGAAGATAAGAAGGAGAGATCAACACATGTATTGGCGATGGCAGATTTATTAAACTTTGTCTAATCACCGTGTCACATTTATACAATACACAACACATTCTAGGCAATAATGCCTTGTACTGCAAGCCATAACATTTTGTATTTTAAGTAAATGTGAACACAACTGATAGATCAACTGATAAGAACAAATAAACCTTTCATTTAAATGACTAGAATTCAGTAAAAGTAGACTTCTGTTGATACTGTAATACTTTCAAATGACATGACATACTGACCTATTAATGCCCTAAGATATTGAAAATGATGACTAGATATAGCTTTACTTCATTATGATAAAATAAAATGGCACCACTGTATATACTTAGTGTAGAATTCTTATCTTTAACATATATGAAATAATATTGCTTTAGAGATGTCAAAATACTATAAAACAACTCAACTTTACCCAAAATCACATGTAAACAATGGGCGCAGCCATTACAACCTGAGGAATGCTGGGATACACAAACTAGGTCAACCTTACTCGTTAAGTAATCAGCTATACATAAGTTTTAACTCAATGACACTTATTTCTGACAATTAAAACAGACTTCAAACACCAGTATAACTAAGAAACAATTCATCCACAGATGACATATTCAAATAAATGCATCTAACCTTACACTGAATCTCAACGCGAGATACCACGTGTGCACGCACATGGTATCTAAATGTTTACCTGATCGCTTTTCAGTCCCAATTCAATATTTCCTACATCTAGCATCACATCACGTCACAACATGCCTCTAACATACTTATCAAACTTGTTCATTTAATACAAAAACATTGTAAATAATGATATATTACCTGAAGATAAGAAGGAGAGATCAACACATGTATTGGCGATGGCAGATTTATTAAACTTGGGGACTCGCAGCTTCCGGTTCACGGAGTCACAGTATAAAGCGGAGTTATCCCGCTTGTCCCCAAAATAAAAAATCCACCCCCCTCCTATTTTTGTACTACAACATATTACAGTCTGATCTCTTGTTGATCAGTTAACAATGATTTAATTATTATCAGGGGAGATCATTATACTCCTGTATTGTTAGGTAATATAATAATATTTTTGTAATCTCCCCTTTTTGCATAATTGATTATATATATATATATATATATATATATATATATATATAAATGTATAACCTTTCTATGTCATTTTAATAAATGACATTTCACGCAACTTTGTGTTTGTGCTGTTAAATATTGAGCATGATTGTTATGATTAAGCTATTCTATTTAAAAATTCGGAGAAATCAAATTTTACGTCAAAATGTATTACATAAAGGCTTTTTTCTGACACAAATACAATAAAATAAAAACTTTTTAATTTATGGCTTTTATAAACACACATCATATAAACATCTTCTAGTCCGTTATATTACTTAAAATTAATTGTCAAGTTTCCAATCAAAACATTTGTCCGCCATATTGGTTTTAGTGCTACAACCAGAAACACATGCATCTGACTTGGTGTAGAAAAGTGTACACCCGGTGTACACCTAAACGCTGCACCACTGCATTTGATTTACAAAAGTGTATACGGTGTACACCTTTTTGGGAAATCAAGCGCGCCCATACTTTCTTCGATGTCCGATAACCGGAACGATAACGAGTGGGTTCGCCCCGATCACGTGTTTGCACCGAGATGTTTCGCGTTGAGTGGTTTCGCCCCGTTTCAATACAGGTAGTATATGTTTTATCAGTTTATCTGTTAATTGAAGAACTACTAAAATCTTATAAACATTTGTCCTGTTGCAGTAAAATCGTTTTTTTTTTCTTTATTAATTTCAGAGCTGTGAAATTTTACACCGCATTTGAATTGATTTACAGTTTAAAAAAATAAAATTAAATAAACCATAATTAAAGTAGGAACTGTATTTTAGATGTACTTTTGTATGTAATTTGTATTTTCTGATGTCATATTTCTCATTTAATTTAGTCATGAATAAAATAAAATTGATATGAAATTTATTTTAGAAATTTGTATAACTAGCTATTCCCAGGAGTTCCTTAACACGTCAAAACAAAATATGCATTCACCAAACATAATAGAAGTAATTATAAATAACACGTCCAACTATTTAGGAAACCACAAAATGGGCTGCAAAATTTCAGCTGTAAATTTGTTATGAGCTATTTCAATGACAACAAGATAATGTTTACACCCAAAACTCAAGTATTTTTGAATATTTTTTTATAGAATGCTCTGTATTTTTTATCCCTTAAAAACAGAAATCTTTTATCTGAAAAAAAAATTAACCGTTCCATTTAGTTTTTGTTCTTTATACTTTGCACCTACCAGATCTAAATGTAATTGATAATCTGTAATCTGCAATGCTGACATACTTATTACACTGCTTTTAAACAATGAAACGTGCCCGCAGAATAAAACAATGGATTTTTTTTTCAGAAAACGTTGTTTGTTCCTAAACCTTATACCTCGTCATTAACTTTACCTCCTACTCCAACAGCAAAGACATAGGCGCCATTGTCTTTAGCTCGCCGTGCCTGTAGTAGTGTCATTCTTTTTCCTTCTTCCGTTGTAGAACTATCAGCGCCACCTGGGTTTGTTTCTCCGTCTGTCCTCGCTACGGCGATTTTAATTGCGTCACATCTCGCCCAATTTTTGGAAGTGAACATTTGATCGTTCATATATTCTAAGGCCTTGCAAGTTATTGTAGCATCACCTTTTGTGTGAATGATGTTTTGCGTAGCACCGAAAACATCGGCTTTGTTTCTGTACGTGTTGAATTGAACCTCTGGTTTGATGATGTTACTGTACGAAACGGCCGCAACCTGGGTTTTTGTTGGAGAAATATCAAAAGGGTTCAAACATGCGTATCAAAGTTAGGCGGTCAGATACTGCTTGAAGAATCGACAACAAAAAGCTATATGTGCTTTTTTAAAAATTTTCCTGCAAAACAGAAATGTTTGTAAAATTGTGAATGTTACTTGGTTCATTTCATAAGTATAGCTGTTTTGGGGAACAAAATATGGATTGGTTACGCAATCAAGTCCCATTAAAACCGAAGAAAGTTAAAAGGGTATGTTTAAGTTTACTGACACGCCATATATAGGTACTTAAATGATTTAATTGATGCCTGAACCAACTTCTGAAATCACATATAAATTTTATAAATCAACGCTTTTTTTATTAGGCTTCTATTTTCAAAAAAAATCATAAAATCAAATACTAGAGTTGTACAGCACCTTTCCCCAATAGTAGCTGTTCCCCCAGAAGACTGTCTATATAGAAGTCTTTACCTTTAAGGAAGAAACGCAACTATAAAGTACATTTTCGCCATAGTAGAATTTCCACCCAACCTTTTTGAAAGTTTGGTTGGGTTTTTTCCTATGATTTTTGAAAAATGTTTATAGAAAGCCAGTCGGAATCAAAATGCAATAAGTTGTAACGCTTTTATCAAGGGTAGGGATACCGTAAATCTGGAAATTTTTACGTCGATTAATTTTTGCGAATCCGAGTCATAAAGCTATAGATTAATCTTTACGTTTTAAATTTTTGCGAATTGTCATCAGCGCTAAAAATAAAAAACACTCAAATATTAAATGTCGCACATATTGACATGCCCAATGTTAGCTAACCTTCGGATATCGTATATTACCGCCGCCTCTAATTTTCTCACGAATCGTATATGTTTTCCAACTTCATATAGTATCAGGTGAGAGTTGATGTCTGCAATTCATATCTTGTTCAAATTACCGATATATACAATAACAGCAGCAAATGCAACAAAACTACCTAAAGCGGTATCTTGATTTATAGCGAGATAATTATCCCAATTACCAGTTCACACCTTGCGACGGTTTGTGTACACTACACAAGTATAGGAGGGTCACGTGTCAAACACAGGTGATGTTCTTCCTGTGTCGAGCGAGCGACAATGAGAGGAAAATGGCGGCTTTCAGCGAGAAATTCAAAATAATGTACAAATTTTCATGTTCCGTGAATTTTGGTGTCCCACCGGTACACTGTGAATGGGGTAAAAAAAAATAAAGCTACATTCTGCGTAACGCCGGTACATATCATATGTATGAATAAATCACGCATGCATTCAGTGTCATCAGTAAACATGTACACTCAAGATAGACATGAGGCTGCCAGTCAATCGAAGATACTGATTTTGAGTGAAGCCCTTCTCCACACGCTGGTTATATCTAGGTTATATAAACAGGATTTTTAAATGACTACTACTTACGGACACCTGTTCATATAGTAAGAAGAGACCGGCCTTCGGCAAAATTTTTATTATTATTATTTACTTTTTTTTCATTGTTGATTAATTTTTAGGAAAAAATTTTTGGCGAATGCAGAGCACGCGCAAATTTCCTAAAAATTTATCTACGGTAAAAATTTCCAGATTTACGGTATTCCTTTTTCCGTTCGAACTGCATCGGTTTTTCAATATATGGAGACATAGACTGTTGTCAACACATGGAAGAGCTAGTGTTATAAATACATTGATGTCCAAATTATGGTTTCCTTGTCTGTTATTCCTATCCTTTTGGGGTTAGAGATACAATTCAAAAAGACTGTATTAATTAGTAATGGAATTACTAGACGGTATCCCGCGCAAGCGCGGGAATTAACACTTTACACATTAATAACACAATACCTAAATGTTGAACCATATATTTTTTTTTTCATTTTCGTATATTTAATTGTTTTCTTAACCTGTTCTTTAAATTAGAAATAAAAAAAACAAACTGTATAACTAGTTATTTAGCTGAGGGATGAAAAATCTAAACTGAATTGGATGATATATTCATTTACATGGCCTTATTTTTTTTTTTGTTGCAGCTGAGTGGAAAATGATAACAATGATTTTTTTTAAACCTGTGAGTGTGAGTGAGTATTTAGGACTTCATATCTCTAAATTTTGTCTTTAGGTCAAATTTTACTACAATTTTTATCACTGTCCCAAATGAGAACTTCAGATAAAAGACTAATTTGAAAAAAAAAAAAACAAAAAAAAACAATTGAGGACGGTGGTCACCCCCCCCCCCCAGTTAAACTTCCCCGTTAAATGCATAAATCATTTATTCTTTTAGTCTTAGACCATAATCGGTTCCTTGTTTAGAAATTAATGTCTAAGGTTTACTACCAATCTGTTGTTGTATAAAAATGTATGACATATTTATGCATATATGCATATTAATTTGCTTTCTTTAAACCAAAGTTGTCATATCTTAAGTATCTGCCCGATGGTTAATTCGCCCTACACTTTCCGCCATGGTGTAAATTAGTCAAACCACGTTCCTGGGCACCACGTTGTGGAAAATAAATTCTTTCGATCAAAACAAAAATTGCATCAAATTGTTCCATTTTTATTTATTAACTTTTTTGCATTAACCAAAGATGTACCACCAAAGGTATGAATATTTGCCCGCGATACATGATGAACTCGTCCTACACTTTTCGCCATGACGTTAAATAGTCAAACCGCGTTCTTGGTTACCCCGTGCTGGAAAGTTCTATTCCATTTCCTAAAAAAGCCACTTGTTAAGAGAAAATATCTAAATAACTGTTTATGCAACTCTTCAATAATAAACTAAAATAAGCATAATTTTGTCATTTAATGCAAGCAAACCATGCGGTTGAAGTTGTTGCAAACATGCACTATTATTTGAACACAAGACAATGCATCAGAAGGTTCATTTTGCAGTCGAGAATTGCTGTAAATAATAATTTTTCTGTAATGTACATGCAGAATTTGAGTACGACAAGGAGAAAATCTATCGCCTTTTTTTGTTTTCTTTATTTCCTAATGATGTAGAATCCTTTTCGATTACATCTAACAATATTCGTGTTTCTAATATATCATGAGCTTGGGATATTGTTAAAATTGTTGGTTATTTTGTATGCTGATGATATAGTTTTACTCTCAGAAACACCTAAAGATCTTTAAACCAACTTAATAGTTTCCTATTAGTTAATACTGAAAAAACAAAAATAGTTTTTTTTACAAAGGGACGGGTGATAAATAATGTTTTTTTTTTTTATTTCAATGGAAAAGAAATTGAGATTGTTAAAAACTTTAAATATATTGGAGTTATATTTTCATCATCCGGTTCCTTTATTCAGACAAAAAAAAATATGCAACTGAAAGAGCTACTAAAGCTATGTATGGGATTATGAAAAAGGGTAATCAATTGCATCTTTCCTTAGACGATCAGTTACATTTGTTTGTTAAGATCGTAGTTCCTATACTGTTATATGGCTGTGAAGTATGGGGATATAGTAATGTTGATATAATAGAAAGAATACATTTTAAATTTTGTAAACTTCTTTTTCATCTTAAGTCGTCTACTCCCAATTATATGATATATGGAGAATTAGGGAGAGTACCTTTAATTGTACATATCAAGACAAGAATAATTGCACTGTAAATTCCTTATATTACGCGAGTACTTAATTCCGCGATCCTGCTGTTTCGTATCAAATCGCGAGAATATAAAATCGCGAGTGCGGAGCTTTTATCCTTATTTCTTATAGTTTTCAACTCTTAGAAAATAATAGCGAGACTTTAAAATCCGCGAAGGGTGCTTCCCGCTATTTTACGCGGATATTAATTCCTCGCGTTTAATTAGGAATCTACAGTATTGGTTAAAAATTATCCATGGAAAACAGTCAAAATATTGTTATATGATGTATAGTTTACTCTATGCTAAATATGTGTCACAGATTTTCGAGCGGAATACTAATATATTTGGTTAAAATTTATATTTACTTTAAGACAAAGAATACGAAGATATTTTTACATTGTTTTTACATATTTAATATAGTTTGAATTGATACATAGTCTTTAAAGTAGTTGTCCTAATACGTGGACTGGTAAAGTCCTTCACTGGTCATGTAGTCTACTGCCTCTTGGCCTAAACAATAATGTACTGGTAAGGTCCTCCAATGAGACAATGTTCTCCACTGGCCACTTAGCCTACACAAGATTTCACCAATATTCGGTAATGAGCACCACCATCGATTAAAGTGGTTTACACACTGGCTGGAAAAGGGACCTGCGCCAACATAGTACACAAACACATTAAGTACATGACAAAAGCAACTGTGGTTTTTACACCAATACGCACCATACTTTACTTACAGGCTATACGGTCATGAATGACACACTAAGCATAGACGCTTATTACACACAAAATACTGATATACAGTCTTAAAGAAGACTTACTATAAAGCATGTTAGCTTTTACACTCACAAAATACTATCTCATAATTACTTAAATGCAGTGTTGCATAATACTACTAATTACTACAAAAGGATATGACCATAATAGTCCGCCATAATTATAATAGATTCAAACACGTGTATCTAAACATAGACATTTAAATTCAAACGTAACAAATAAGCATAAAAACGATTGGAATACCATGACTGGGTGTTTCAGAACAGTAATGAACGAAATGACGATAAAATTGACAATTAATAAACCTCACCTCAGAAAAGCCGGTACCAGGTTCACCCCAGAGTCAGCACACAGCTATTTAAATTGATAACATGCATAGGTACTGGATAACTTGTCACGAGAGAAGTATTAGTACGTCCTTCCCTCTGGACTGCCGCGTCCAAACTGACACTGCACGGACTGGCGGGTTTAAGGCCCAGTGAACTGAGGTTCAATAAGGGTATTTACAAATACGTAAAACTAAAACACGAAGGGGCTCACCACGGGATATGTGGTTAAATTAAAATACGAAGCTAAATATACACAATGATGAATTTTAATGTGACAATATGTAAATGGTAAAGAATCTAAATGGCTAAAGAACTTGAAATCAATTTTAGATGACAGTGGGTATAGTAATATTTGGATGAATAACCAAGTAGTAAATGAAAATTGGCTAATTAAAAGCTTAGAACAAAAGCTAACAGATCAGTTTCAACAAAACTGGGAATCAATTTGCAATAATTCTTTAAAAGGTGTTATATATAAGTTGTTTACTAATTTAGACTTTAGATGCCAACCGTACGTTAATTGAAATTTAAGTAATTATATGAAACAAATTTTAGCTAGATTTCGAACTTCAAACCATAAATTACCGATTGAAACTATTACATGGAATGATAGAGAAAGAAGTAACAGGTTATGTAATTTATGTAAAAGAGACGTTGGATATGAATTTCACTATATTTTGTGTTGCACCGTGTTGAAAAACGAAAGAGAAAAGTATATACCTAAATTTTATCTTTTTAGACCAAATATTGTCAAATTTAACGAGCTTTTTTCCTCAAACAATGTAAGCCTTTTAAGCAAGTTATGTAAACTTATCAGCATTGTTAACGAGAAGGCTAAACCTCCTGGTTATTAATTCATATGTATTTATTTACATAAAAAATGTACATTTATACTTCATATGTATTATGTACAGAACCATTATAATTGTTCATTTTTTCCATTCTACTTATAAAGTGTAATGTGTGTATATATATATGTAATATTCTCTATGGTGTAAACCACAACCAAAGAGAAAAAATAAACTGTTCAAACGCCTCATTTGATCCTCATTTGATTGGCTGATACAGATGGAGGGACATGTATTATATTGTATATTCTACTACAGTTATTGCGAGATCAAAGAGATGTCGCGGACATTATTCTCCAATATACCACGAACGTCATCAGTAAATTATCAGATCAGAAATACCTATTTGCCTCGCACTGATCATGAAAGTACAACTTCAAACCGTAAAAAGTTTTAAAACCATGTCAATTTCACGTGTTAGTTCCAGTCAAAACGATGTGTATTGCTTCAAATATTTATTTTTAAGAGATCATTGCGGCTGTTCCTAGGACCTACCTAGCACATTTTCACTGCGTGTTTTTACATAAAATATATAACATGTAGTAGTAAAATCGTATTAAATTGCCCTTAAAATATAAGGAATATGATTCAAATATATTTTATAAATAAGTGAAGAGTATTAAAAATCCAAAGAAAAATTCTGTCGTCTGCATGTGATTCCTTTGATCGATACACATGTAAACATTACTAACAAAACCGTTGGGGTTACACGGAACAGCCGTCAAAATGACATAGATCGTCTTTCTATAGGAGAAACGATCTGCAGAAATACTGGGCTGTTAGTAGAATAGAAATAAAGTTCTTGTTATCGTGAATGTTGAAGGATAACCTCCTCGGTCTCGAAATGTTGTTTGAAATATAAAAGCCTCGGCTAACCCCTCGGCTTTTATATTTCAAAACAACATTTCTCGACCTCAGAGGTTATTCTACAACATTCACGAAAACTCGTACTTTATTTCTTAAACATACATTGGTATGGGGACACACCCCTTTGACAACATCTATCCGGAACTACTGTTTTTTTTTATTTTTTTTTTTTTTTTTTATTTACATGTAAACCTTACATGTACACATGCATGCATGTGTATACCAGACTGAATAAATAGAATATGATTAAGTTTATCTCTTTTCATTTGCATAATATAAATTTAAAATAAAATGTAAATAATTTAGTTTTTTATTAAATTCTGTTCCAATCTTTCCAAATTAAAAAAAAAAAAAAATTAAAAATGTCTCACAAATCGAACTATAACAACTTCAAGACAGAAAAAAATGAATTTCTACGAAAAGAAGCACAAAATGGGAGGAGGGAAGTTGAATCTTTTTCAAGGTATGTAAAGAATAAATAAAAAAAAAATATCAATAAATTTTATACCATAGTAAAAATAAACGCCTAATTTACCAAACACACCAAATTTTAACCCAGAATGGGAATTGTACCCAAATCTCTCTTTTCAGAGCGCTTTACTTTTAAGCTATCTAGGTTTATGATGGTATTTTGGTGTGGTTTTAATATTCTGATGCCTCTTTTCGTAGAAACATTTGACGAGCAAACAGATTTCTATCTGATTGAGCTAGTCCCCCCCCCCCCCCCCCCCATTACTAACGTTAGACTGTTAAAGAATGATGTCGGGACTTCAAAGTGTATAAATATGGATCCTCTGTTAGCAGTTACAATCGAGATTGCTCGATGGCTCATAGAAAACAAATGAGCGACACTGTTAGTGTACTTACTGTAAAACCGTAAATTGCAAACAATCCATTTTCAGCATGATCGGTCATTTCAGTTTTCACACACCGCTCCCAATCCCGAGTCGATCTCCGAACATGAACTTGCCTCGTGTGCTGCATCCACGGCTCCAAGAGGCCTGTCTCTGCAATCTTCACACTTCCTCTGTTCTGAGTTTATGTCTAATTCAACTGTTAACAACTGTTCCTTTAAATTTGAGAGGTAAACTGTGAAGTCGCGAACCAGCGTCAAAATATGGCCGCCACCCCTCGCTTCGTTCTAATCTGGGTCACCTGTAACTAAGGATGTTGTACTAATGCGCGGGTAGTTTAAAATGTCATTTACGGTTAAAACAAAAGCATGAAAATGGTTCGGGGAGTTAGTTTTGTTTAATGTATTAAACTTTAAGGAATAAATTTAATTTTGACGTATGTTATACGATATAATACAACTTGGGGCAGTTTACGCTTTTTTATAAACCGCTTTGCGGTTTATAAAGCGTAAACTGCCCCAAGTTATGTTATATCGTATAACATACGTCAAAATAAATTCATTCCTTAAATATTTCTGATCTTTTTCATTTATTTAAAATATACTGTTGTTCTTACTTCCGCCATGCAATGTAGATAACGTTGATTCGAACAAAGGGCTTATGCATGAAGAAGTGTATTTATAAATGTTCAATTCAATTTTGCATTCGTACGAAAAATTGGACATCTAATGTTTACATTATGTTGTTATACAACAATAGTCAAACATTAAACTGTTGTACTATAAGGTACTTTGCTAATCTAAATACTGAATCGCTTGAAAAGAAATCAGAAAAAAAAACAAAAAGGTATGATACATATCCCTTTTAGTATTATCATCAGCTTTTTTGATTACTTTGAATATCATTTTGATACATTGTAACACATACATGTAAATAAAACATGAAGAAAACGATAGAATAACGGAACACTTATTGTTGATATTTTTGATTTTTATAAAAAGTTTGTTTATATTCAAATTAAATTGCATCTCGACTTTGCTAGTCATCTTTTAATAGTGAAGCTAGATATTCTAAATCATTTCTTCTAAATCGATATCTTCTTCGTAAACCATTGTATGTCCACTCGTCAAAAGAGTTCGAACCTCTAAAACAAAGTTTTTGTTTTTATTGGAATGGGCCTTTATAAAATGTGGGCGGCTATTTTTAATCACTTTCGTTATCTTTGTAGTCTACCAAGCGGGGGTGAATTAATTTTAACACATTGTTATCACAAACACATCTTTCAACAAAAGGCCTAAAGGCCTTGACTGTCACCCGAGTACCATAGCCCTTATATTGCCATGACACTTTTATCTTTGCATTTTAAGCTTCATTTTGAAGTTTAAACCCTAATCCTATACCCCTCTGACTGTAACTCTGCTTTTATTATTTGATGTTTGAAAAATACATTTATTTATTAACATGTGTGATTGGGAGGGGGGGGGTGTGGCTGGACAAGAACAGAAAGAATCTCAGATTATTTAAATCTTAGCTCCAGGGGACAAAATTCTTTTGGTAATAAGAGACCTTTCGGCCTTAAATAGTCTATCTTTTATAATATTCACAGTTTCATATTTAATGCACACAAAACGCATACTGATTGTTTCTACAAGTATACAATGCACAGGATATTAAAGTAGATTTCCTAAAACAGAACACATATTTCAATTCAATATTGCCAAGTGACAATTTACCATGTAGTTTTGTTGATAAATGGATGACAAACTGCAAGTACCCTTAGTTAAAATTCATGTTCAATATGGTCATATTTATCCCCCCCCCCCCCCCCTTTCAGATAGAAAGTCTCAACTTCTGCCTCTTGGCATTGAATTTCCAATTTAATATCAGGACATTATGAACATAATAACAATGGATAACTTTATCTCCCACGACTGTGATAGTAAAGAACATACTATTTTTAAATCAATATATTTTTACTATATTGCTATATTGACCCCACCCTAAAGCCTGAACCCCTGATCCAGGGACCATAAATTTCTCAATTTAGAGGACTTCGTTGAAATCATATCTATGCATTTAGTTTTTCTCAAATATATATGGGAGTAAAGAAGGATATTTTCTAAGATTTTATACATTTTTACTATATGGTCATATTGGCCCGCTCAAAGGCTTGAACCCCTGCAACAGGGACCATGAATTTCACAATTTCGGTAGAGGAGTCCGTAGACATTATAAACATGCACTAAGTTTTTCACAAACACGCATGGGAGTAAAGAAAAAGATTTTCAAATATCTAAAACATTATCACTATACGAGGGTTGTTAGAAAAGTTCGCGGAAAAGTTCGATTGTGAGCGGACTATTTGCATGATACTAGCAAAACTTTTCAGATTTAAACTTGACGTGTTTTCTAATAAAAATGTAGCGATTTTTTTTTTTTGAAACGCACCATAAGAAATATACAGCTGAATTATTATGATAAGATATGCTTCACGGACCATGTAAGTTTTTTTTTTTATCAATTTATATTTCGTACGCATTTTTCCTTATTAATTGATTGTACCGTTTGAGCACATAGACATGCAGGATATTTCATATGACATTACAATAATTTATAAACGTCGTTTTGTGAATGCTTTAATTAAAATGAAAAAAATCTGACTGTTTAATCGCCGAATATGGACGACCAACACTTGAACAATGGTACACAATAATTTTCTCGTAAATCACTGTGTCCGCGAACTTTTCTAACAACCCTCGTATAGCTATATTGGCCCCACCCGAAGACCTGAACCCCTGTCACAGGGGTCATGAATTTTACAATTTAGGTAGAAGACTCCATGGACATCATATCAATGCATTTAATTTTTCTCAAATATATATATAGGAGTAGAGAAGAAGGTTTTCTAAGATTTGGTACATTTTTACTATATGGCCATATTGGCCCCACTCTGGGGCCTGAACCCCTGACCAGGGGCCATGAATTTCAAAATTTGGTAAATGGTTTTATGAACACCATAACCATGCCTTCAGTTTTTTTACCCACATGGGTGGGAGTAGAGGAGAAGATTTTTGAAAGTATGGCTTTTTTTTTTGCATATTTGGCCCCGCCTATGGCGTCACCGGTAGAGCCATGAATTTCACAATTTAGATTTCCCTTACCATAAAGATGCTTCACACCAGAAATTGTAACAATTGGCATCGTAGTTTTCAAGAGGAAGTTAAAAATGTAAAACTGTTAACGGACGACGCTAACAATTAACAAGCTTTAATAAAAGTTATGTATATTCAGTCTTTTTGTGTAACATTTATTATGGACACAGAAATTAAGGCACTTGAGTATGTACAAGCCAATTATTTAATCGTAGTTACAGATAAAACAAGAGCTTCCTATCTAATGGTTTCTGAGTTTTTAGATCATCACAGCTATCTGAAAACATAACAATGAATATTATAATGAATTAACATAGCATGCAACTGATTAAAATTATGATAGTTAACTTAAGATATATTACAATAAACTGTTAAAATTATGTAAATAATTGTAGGTTACCTAACGTATAGTTATTGCTATTGGAGATTCAGCCTTGTCCATTTATTACAATAGTCACCAATGTTTTCATTTTCTCATGAACAATACAATTTTAATATCTCGTTAAAAAAAAACAAAAAAAACTGTATTTTGCTCAACATATTTTTTTCTTCAAATATACTAATTTTATAAATTGCATTATGGTAAAAATCTAAAACAAAATGTTGACCATATGATTTGATTTTGGGATTAAGTCAAAATTATATCTTACGTGTATGACCTATTTCTCATAATATTACAATATCAAATGGCCAATAACAATATCTTTTTGGAAAAAAAATGTGAATTATAAATTGCTAGTATACTTCTTTCAAAACATTGCCAAAAATGATTAAAATCAGCGACCACCTCATATTTGCTAGCAAGTCATACATTTTAATTAGCTTTATATATCGTTCACAATATACAACATACCGAAACCTATTGTAATGTAAAGCCTATTTTGGGATCTTTCCAATTCAAGGTCATAATTCGAATATTATAAACATGAATGTACCAAATAATATTTTTTAATAAAGTCACAGTACATAAATAAATAGTTTCTTTTCCTTACGATTACATAAAAATTTGGTAAAGTCACGCGAGCTTTTGTCCGACTAGACCTTATTAAGTTTGACCTAAAGAAGCACTTGCCAATATTTATTATCAAATCCAAGACACGGTGGTAATCACACCGATCGTATTTGGATCATATAAGCAAACATATTTCTTTTCTTCATATTGTTATCTCAAACTGTGAGCGATCCATAATAATACAATAATCAATGGAGATTGTATTGAAATCGTTACTAGCTTTAGCAAAAAGATTAGCATTTTTCTTATTTTTGTTAACAATAAAATTGAATTTATTCTTTTTCCCCGGGTATTCCAATTCCCCATCGATATCTTCTTTACTTACTATTCTTTTTTTTTCCTTCTGCAAAGTGCACCCCGTATCTTTTCAGTCTACTCATGTCACTCTGTAACATAAAAACAAAATCATTTATTATGATTTAATTATGATTTAATAATACAATTTAAAGTATAAATTAACTAATTAAGCTATATTAGTTTTGATGTGTAATGCAAAAATAGCGGCATATAACAATTTAACATAGGGAACTTCATACGTGGATCACATGTGTTCCGGCTGCAGGTTCTTTACAATAGGGAGTAGTTTCTTCTGGCCATGTTTAAGATAAGTAATGTAATTGTACGATGAATATCATATTACGAGTTGTTAAACGGATTTTGATAATAATCTGAATTTAAAGATCAGTTTTGAAATAACGAGAGGTCGTATCACATTTTGAATACAAATAAACTGACGATACGTTACAATTCAAAAAGATCTGAACGTTAATAAATGAGTAGATATTCCCAATGAAATGTATCATAATATGATTTTTTTTTTAAAATTTTTCTAAAGCAACTAGTCAGAGTAATTTACCTTTCATCATTCATTTGATCTCGATGTGTATATTGTGTAGAATATGTCATATGAAACGAACTCGGACAGGATAAAACCAAATATAAAAAAATTACAAAATGTTGCAGCTTGGGAAAAAACAACAAAAGAATACATCGTAGGTTAGGGTTAGGAAAAACAGATACTTTCCAAATGTTATAAAAAAAAGTGTAAAGATCCATACCTAAATGTATCTGTAATTTTCTACTTTTGCCGCCGTTAACTATCAAGTATAAATTGATAACATAAAAAATCACTTCAAAACAATGGTTAATTTACCTTGGGATATTTTCTATCCATTCGCATCCGTGTAGGGGGTGCAAAATAAAACAAGTTTATTAGAAAAGAAGTAATAACATGAACTTCATCTAAAAGGAAATAACATATTATTGATATTCTATAAACAACAACGAGAGAATAAACATATCAAAAGCATATATCTATGATGCAGTAGGCATTGTCCTAGACAATGACAATATTGCCAATTGTTTATCCTCCAAAGATCAATTTATGAATATACGCATGGTTCAAAATTTATGTGTTCTATCAAAATTTAAAAAAAACAAAAACTTACAGGGGCAAGAATATATAAAACATATATAAAACGCTGTTATTCCTGCATAACATCAGCCTGGGTCAAGAGGTCAAAGTAGCGCATGAATAATCTGGGTTACTACTTTGTATATGTACTTAAAATATAACCGACTTACGCTAAAACACACATAATAGATCGTAATGAAAACATAACTTAGGCATAAAGAAAAAAAAATTATCTGTATTTTGTTATAAGAAGTTTTATTCATTCATTTTTTTCCCAATATATCTGAGGGGATAAATGATCATGATTCACGGAAGATCATGTTTATGGATCGACATCGTAACAAAGCGTTCTTGAAAATTACAATCGCAATTTGTCAAAGAAGTTAAAATCAGTTATAGTTCATTTCTGACTTTTATAAGAAGGCTCAATCAAAACCGCCAACGCAATATCACAGACCTTTCGTGTTTAACGTTACTGCAGCAGTAGTCCATTCACAGTCTTTTACTCCTTCTGCTTTTCTCTCCGTGTTGTTCCGTAAAAGATAATAGAATAGCTTGTCTCTAGGCCTATAATGTCCGAGGAAAATCATTATGCTTTTGAATCTGATTCTGCGATAGAATTTCCTCTGAAAATGCCCAAGTAGACTCTAACTCAGCTTTCAATCGCTTTTTTTTTTAAATTTCCAACCGATCTGTGACTTCAACAAAAGTGGTACCATTCCGCCAAGCTTCAATTGTTTTTTTCAATTGTACAAGAGAATTTCTGTACTGTTTCACTTTATTATTTGGTACATGTTTTTATTATGTTGAATAGATAGTTTATATATTGGTATATAAATTTTATAATAATTTTTCTATGCATAAAGAATGTGTGTAAGGCTTATTTTGAGTTTAAAGTTGATTTTAATATAATATGTTTTAAATATTCTTTGTAAGTTCATGATATAACATTATATTGACCATAATATGCACTTTTATTGTTTAAACTATGTACATATGTTATTTGGGTCTTAGAATTTAGTTTTGAAAAAAATGCTCATATAATGTAGTGTAGCGGTTACGCAGGCAAAATTTGTGTACTTGGATTTTTAGTAGAAATTAGAATCGGGCTTGACATTCTAAAAATTATATTTTCCTTGTTTACAACGACTGTCACTCTACAGACTGTTATTGTCGATTGACTTACATACGTGATGTTAACATTGTCTGAAACGCAAGTAAGCTATTGATTGATTGTGTTTGTTAATCGGAAATGTTAAAGTATTTTTAGAAATTGTCGATCTTACGCGATTTGTGTGATAACTCATGTGCGCCAAGTTACGATTCTGTGAGTAGATCACGCCCGATCTAAATTAGGTGTTTGCGTTATGTTTATATTCGATGTCTGTGTTTCTTTTTATATTTTCAAACCTAATTATTTCGTAGAAATATTCTATTCGTAACTTAACACTCAAAACAAAACTCAATGAATTTTTATCCGAATTTAAAAGAAATCATACCTGCTGGAGCACCCGTACACGATGATTGATATTCAATAAATGAAACATATTGCCAACTTAATATTGTTAGATATGTAAAGGTATCTGCATGCAGGGTAAATCGAAGATATGAAGCTATCTCTATTACACGGTAACGAGTTCTGCAGAGTACAACTTCTTATCAAGCATTCGCCAACCTCGCAATTTCTCGGGTCATTCTGGCAAAGCTCGAGTTCTGCCGGAAAGGCCCGAATGATTGGTTTTTGCCAGTAGATGGTGTTGTTCAGGAAACGCGAACACGAAAAAGAAAAAAGATTTTAAAATTTGTTGATAAAAAGCGCTGCATATGTGCTAAGCGCTTTAGAACTCAAGTATTAGATCAATTGGGAATGAAACCATATGAATAAAGCTACACACTCAGAGATACTCAACAAACCGTTTAAACTGATTTATTTTCAAAAGTACATGTTAAACAACTTTTTATGGAGTCTTTGGGACACACATTCTATGGTTCATCAGAATGATATATTATATTGTTTAACCATTATACTCTCTTAAGAAATTCACAGATAAAACTACAGTATCAGAGCTCCTTTACGATGATGTTTGTATTCAGATATAGTAAATCCAGTAATTGGTAGAATAAATATCATCACCAAAATGAGATCGATTCCATTTATATATAAACACTGGGACGGACAACTTCGGAATGGACATTTTTCCGGCGTTGCGCACCCCTTTCCATTCACACTATCGACCAAAGTTTAGTACCAAATGGTGGGGTTTTTTATTCTAAATAAATTTATGGAAAAAAAATTGAAACATTTTTAGATAGTTTTTTAGATATTTGAACTTAAAAGTTCCAACCCCATGGGATTTTAGCTTGGAAAAAATACCCCACAGAAAACCCCATGCAAACCCCATGGGGTTTTGCAATAAACCCCATGGGGCAGAAAACCCCATGAAAATAATGTGGGGTTTAAAAACCCACCTTTTTCTTAAATAACAGTTTAGGGTTTTTAATCCCATAAAATAGATGTCATGGGATTTATTATCCCACATATGCATGGGGTATTTTATCCCATTTGTTTATAATATAAAATTACTATAATATTTTACCTATCTATTAAAATACCAGTACTCACAGAGCAGACAGTATGAGGTGATGTTAACTAAACCAATCCAAGCACATAAATCAGATTCTCGATGATAAGTTACTCGAGACTGATTTATTCATGTTTGCATTAGTTCAATGACTCTAGATTTTCTCTTGCATCGAATAATAATCCACAGATGTTGGTATTGTCTTCCAAAAATGCCTTTTTTTTTTTCAAATGACAAGTGACAGCATCAGAGGTATGCTCTGTCATCCTTTAATGTGCCTAAAATATGTTATGAAAACTATGTAAATCATGTTTAAAAGTCATAACTAATTCAACATAAGTATTGCCCTGCTTATTGTAAAACTCTTTAAAATCTGACAGATTGTAAATATTTATCAATACTGAACTGTATAAAAAAAACCAACAGTTATAATAGTATTGTATGTACCAATGTTATATGATCCACTAATTAATGCATAAATTTACGGTTTATGCAATCACAAAGATTACATATAATGTTTAAACTTCTGTTAAATATCATAGCATATTAAAACAGTCTTAAATCTATGGTCTCACTAATTCGAGAAAATTCGGTCCAAGAATAAATCTCGGGTTTTTTTTTTTTTATTATCTATCTTTTTCACTTGGAAGTTATTAAAGAATATATAGATGTATAAATTCAAAATGAAACTGATTTGCAGTTACTGAAATTACCTTTGAAAATGGACAGAAGAAACACAAACTTAGCAACACTAGCCATACCAAGTGATGGAGTTGAAAACCGGATGTCGAAATTAGTTAAGACAAATCGGGACACAAACATTTCGATTAGGGCAGTCGATCTTTCGTGAACTTGTAAGTATAAAGCCGTTTAATGAACTCAAAAATCTTATGAGTAATTTAACATCCTGAACACCGTATTATTATATAAATTATTCACCTAACTATAAAAACGATGAATTTAGTGTCGATC
>WFKH01011926.1:46801098-46827661 GCA_016163765.1 Magallana hongkongensis | reverse complement strand
ATATATATATATTTGAATCGGGTTCGATGTACACTCAAGTCGGAAGTAAATAGTTCAAAAATTGGGGTCGTATTTCAGAACCTTTCGAAGTAATCCAACAACAAACAGCATGCACCATCAAAGGTTAGTATGAATTATAATATATCTCACTGTGCATTTTCATTAATTTTAATTGAAAAAAATAATATGATGTGACTGTCAAAAATACTTTTTTAAAATATTCAGTACAGAAAGAGACTCCGACAGAATGTAAACAAACTCTACCATAAACCCATCCTACCAAATCTGAAAACACCATCAAAGCCTCTACCGTGATTGACACAGCAGGTCAGTTAAATGTTGAAGTTTTCTGCCTAAAATCCTTTGCCCCATTTCTCTCCCTGTTGTTATATATTGATCATCTCCAACACCTGAGAATTGAGCACGCTAGGAGTTGTAGGAAAATTGTTTCCTTTGATGCGCTTACCCCATTCTCAGACGCAAAAGATGTCTCAATGTCCTTTTCTGATGAGGATGGTGATAACTGCACGTTAACCATCCTATTGTCAAGAGAAAAATCTAAGTCCGGATATTGCTGCTGCATCCCAGATAGCATGACTACGTAGGGCCAACGTTGGCTAATGGTTGTACTGTTGGTAAATAGTTGGCGTTGGGCATACAACGTTGGGCCTCTGTTGGGCCAATGTAAGCATATGTTTGTAAGTGATGCTATATCCTTATGTTGTGTGTACAACAATGGCTAAACGTTGGTCCAACAAAAGCAAATTGATGTAAATCAATAGATAAATGAAGTTGAGAAATCTTAGTTGGGCCAATGTTGGCCCAGCATAGACCAACCGATATAAATACATATCAATATAACGTTATGAGTTAAACAGAGGCCCAACGTTGTCCTAACGTAAATCAACCGATATTAATACCTATCAATAAATTATGACGTTGGGAGTTAAACGAAGGCCCAACGTTGGCCTAACGTTGATCAACTGATATTAATACCTAACAATATGACTTTCGTCGTACATACATGTAGATCAACCGATATTAATACCTATCAATATAAGGTTTCCCCATCGTAGATCAACCGACATATTATTCTAGTAAAAAAGTGTTTGGTATTCAACGATGGGCCATTGGTGTTGGTCTAACGTTGGCCAAATGACACCATCTGATATTGTGGTATAATTATATAATAGCTTGGGGACACAGAAATACTAGCCCCATGAATATGTTTTTAAAATTTAATGAAATTAATGTAATTGAATGTTTAAATGTTAGTCGTCCCATATTTGGTTGATAGATGAAATTGTTATACTTAACATCTTCTAAAAATGTTACTGTTAAATTAGAATGACTCTGAAGATCATAAGATTTGTTTTCTTGGCTAATAATTTAAAATACTTATTATAGGTTTTTAGTACAAACAATGCAATATTTAATGTCAGTGCTAGGTAAACATACAAGTTGAAGTTGTATTTCACCAAAAAGTTTACATCAGTAACTAAACATTTAGTGAAAGATAAGAGCACACTTTCAGCCAAATGCAATTTAGGCAATGAGATTATCAGCTGGAGACTGTTCAGTTTCTGGAGAAAAGTGTGAAATTTGATCCAGAGATAAGGATGGTCAAACTAAAGACAAAGAAATTCGCTTGCTTTATAACATTTTCCCCCCTGTTAGAGAGAACAGAGCAGAACAAAGAAAACTGTGAATACTGGTGGAAACCCATTCCACAACAATGTAAGTATATACATTATAATGTATTTTTACCTGTAATTTATAAAGTATGTTGATCTATAGATGCATAGGGGTATATGTGTGATTATTAACTTGTGCATTTGATATGCACTTTGAGTTTTCTTTTGAGGTATTTAAGAAAATGTGTTTAATCTATAATAAAATCGAGTTTTAAAAAGACTAGCTAGTGTTAATGCTGCCAACTTTAAGTGTGTTGATTTAAGCTGTAAACTTTGTTTTAAATAAGTACTGCTGAGCAAATTTGAATCTAACCCAACAAATATCAATAAAATTCATAGCTGCAGGTCTGTAGCCCCCGGTTTGAAAAAATTCCGATGGACGACCTGGGTCGTCCATCCGAATTTCTGTAGCTCCCGGTCTGAAAAAAATTCCGGGGAGCTACAGACCTGCAGCCATAAAATTCACTGAACAACGCCAAAGCAAGATGTATGTTTTTTTCATTGCAGGTAAAACTTGCTTTCATAAACCAATGCATATTCATACTGGTATTATCAAAAGCACTTGAAAATTTACTTCATAATTTAAAAATTTTGCTGGGTATATATTTATCTACTTTAGAAAATGAATGAGTGCACAAAGGGTAAAGACACGTCTTATTGGTCAATCAGAAGACGTGTTCGTAGAACATTAATCCAAAATTTATTAGAAAGTGAAGATGAAGAAACAAATGAACAGAGTATTTTTTCGGTGCCTACAGACTTAATTTCAGTAGATCAGCCTTGCAGTTCTGGGACAGTACACATTAGTTCAGTTAGTGAATCTGTGAACACTAGTAGATGGTCTGAGGACAGCCAGTAAAGTGATTTTCATGCTCAGACAGAAAATAATTTGTTTGATATGCATTGTGATTTAAGATACAGTGCACTTATTTCTCCATCTTTATATTTTTTGCATTATGCAGGTGAGATCATTATCAACAATTGGTGGAGAAAACACAAATGCAACAGTAAGGAGACTCTTAGCGCACATGATAAGAAATCCACTAGCGACCATAATCAACTGGGTCGGAAAAGGGTGGAAAATTGCTTTCTCTTCCTTGAAATTAAAGGAAGTATTGAAAGGTATGTAAAGAGAGAGAAGGAGAAAGAAAGAGAGATAGACTTGATAAATCAAGCTTTGAGAAACACATACATATTTTCATTATTATTCCTCTTTTTTTTAGAAACAGTGAGGAAAAATCGTCTCTGCCCCAATGCTACCGATGCAGAAATATATTACATGTATATTTCCTAAGACAGGTTCAGATTTGCCAGTGATCGGGACGGAGGGAGAAAGAGGAGGGCTGAGAAAAAGAGGCTTTCCGCAGCGCAAAACGAAACCGATCAGGAACAGTTAGGAGGGGAGTGAGCCAGAGAATGCCACCGAAGATTAAATTCTTCATAACATGAACTTTTTAATGTCATTTGCCACTTTGAAAAATTCAGTAATAGAAAATGAATCATACTTGTCTAATTAAATTTGTTTAATTTCCGTCAGATATATAAGGGTTTTATTTATATTTTGTTTTAAAAAAACGTACTATTGAACAAATTAATTAAAAATAGAATTTATCCACTTAAATATGCATTATTTTTCTGTCTCATACCAAGTTAATTTGATTGTTTTTATGGTTATAGTATCATTGAAAAATATATTTTAAATGTTGAATTGTTTTTTAACCAGAAAAACAAAATGCTGAGTTACATCGAATAGGTCAGTGAAGATTATCAAACAATTACAGTGGCCCATCACATGCCTTTGTGTTGGACCAACGTAGGTCCAACATTGTTTGCTATTGTGGACCATTGAGGTTTCGTATGTTGGGCCAATGTTATTACAACATGTTGGGTCAATGTTGGACCAACACGGTGGGCCAGTGTTGGACCAACGTGGTGGGCCATAGTTAGATCAATGCGTTGGACCAACGTAGGCCCAACATGTTGGGCCAATGTAGGCCCTACACGTTGGCCCGACGTAGAGCCGATGAGCAAAATAACATTGGCACAACAAAGTTTGCCAACATTGGCCCGACGTAAACAACATTGTTGGGCCTAAGTTGGCCCAACGTAGTCATGCTATCTGGGATCTCCATCAGCAATCTTAGCGTGACGAACCTGACGCAATTCCTCGAGACTGCGGACGTTTCCGAATATTTCGCGAAATGCCAAGATATTTCTGGCTACAGCAGGACCTACTTTTCTGATTTTTTGGAGTTCATCGACATTAGCAAAATTAATGCGAACGATATCACCACCTTGTGCAATTTTGTGATATCTGATGGTGCACAAAATATTATACTAGGTAATTTAGCTTATAACTTTTGAAAATAATTTGATTAACTTTTTGAATGAAATGAAGAAAAATTTTAAGTCAAATAAGCAAAAAATAATAAATTGCAAAATTTAGAGTTGCAAAATGTATTAACTTATTGTAAAGCACTTAACAATACTTGAAAATGTTTAATCTATTCACAAACCTGAGAACTTAGGTGAAAAACAATTACTAAAAATGTAAACATCGAATAAAAAATTCAAAACCGGATTTTACATTAAACCGGAAATGTATTCCTCCGATACGTCACAGGATGGCGCCAAATGTATAATAAATATGGCGTCCGTCAAAACGAATACGAGGTTTGACAAAATTACAAAACTTATTTAAAATAAAATATTGAGTTTATTTTCGTCGCTAGTACGTTTAACAACGCAAGAAAACGACAAAATACAAATGAAACTATAAATGCAATGAGTTCCGCATACCACGACGTTTATGTATCACCACGTGCTAACTGTCAACACGTCGTGACAAAAATAGATATACAGTATAAATACAATGGAAAAAATAACAGTAAAATTGTCGAAATTAAACACCTGACGCTTATATGAAACGCCCAATGCAAATAATATTCCTAAGACGACAATGTGACTCAAAAAATCCAACCGGTAATATGTTATCACCGTGTGGACAAAAATATACAAAAATACACAAAAATGTTTACCGGCGACGCCAATGTTGTGTAGCCGAGAATACTACAAAACATACATAGTAAAATATCTGGTGTCTTACCTGACAATATGTGGCAGACAACAGACAGTATGAAAAATACAAGGAAAACAAGGTAAACAGGTGTGGTATGGTCAGTAGAATCGGAACTGGAACTACAGTAGGTTGGACCAGGTAATGTTGGGGTGGACCAGGGTCAGATTGGTCATGCATAACAATACACATCTAGTAATAGAATGCGTTTTCACTACACTATTGGCCCCACCTTAGAGCCTGAACCCCTGACCTAGGGGACATGAATTTCACAATTTTGGTAGAGGGCTTCATGAAAATCATAACCATTATTTAGTTTTTAACGAATATATATGGGAGAAGAAAAGAAGATTTTCTAAGATTTAATACATTTTTACTATATGGCCATATTGGCCTCACCCTACAGCCTGAACCCCTGACTCAGGGGCCATAAATTGCACAATTTTGGTAGAGGGCTTCATGGACATCATAACCATGCATTCAGTGTTTCCCTCACATGTGTGGGAGTAGAGAAGAAGATTTTTGAAAATTTGGCTATTTTTAACATATTTAGCCCAGCCTGTGGTGCCCCGGGGGTGGTAGAGCCACGAATTTCACAATTTAGATTCATATGACCATAGAGATGCTTCACACACAAAATGTTAACAATGTTGGCCTTGTAGTTTTCAAGGAGAATTTTAAAATGTGAAATTGTTAACGCACGACGACGGAGGAAAAGAGATAGCAATAGGTCACCTGAGTTTATTCAGGTGTCCTTAAAAATACACCAGATAAAGGCATAAACCTAACAGACAAGAATGTTCACAAGTGTGCTTCAGCATTAGAAAAGAACTGTGGTCCTTTTCACAAAAGATCTTACGATAATTTTTATCGTAAGTAAAAACTTAAGTTTTTGTTCATTTTCACAAAACATCTTATAAGATGCTTACGTGTAAAATTTGTCGTAACTTTACGAGAGCACATACCCTCTCGAAAGTATTTCTAAACTGTAAATAATAATCGTATTATGTAAAATTTACAAGAGAAACAGATAAATTTAATGTTTTGAGCCACATTATACCGTTATTTCGCATTATATAGCAGTTATTGTTGAAAAAATACACAAATAAATTCTCCAAAAATTTTTACGGCAAATTTTTCGCGTAAGAATTTCCTACGTCACACTAAACACACAATGTGATTGTGACGTCATATTTTGATTTCTACTACATCACATTGATTTCACTCGATGTAAGTGGGATATAAATTCAGTTTTGCATCCTTTTTATGAGAATGTTGATTTATTTTTATGTTTCCCCTATTTTACAAGTGAAATCAGATTGTTGCTAGGGAAAGAATAACTCGTAAGTAAATTCTTAAATGAAACCTGTTACGAATGCGTTCGTGAAAAGTACTTAAGATTTCTCGTAAGGGATTCTTAAGTTGAAATCTTACGCAAAACCTTAAGATTTTTTGTGAAAAGGGCTACTGCATTGCATCAGATGATCCGGGTTTAAAATCAACTTATCAACCAGAGAAGAGAGGATTTGATGCCAAATTTGTATTTATTTGATAAGAATACTATATCAGAAGATGAAAGAGATTGAGATTGTGACAACCCACCGTGCACAAGAAAACTTGATGAAAAAGACTGTTAATTGGACAAAAAGTTCCCAACTATTTTTGTGAAGGGACAGTAAAAGGAGAAAGCAAAATACAAGCAGATTAGGGTATATGATTATGTTCATGTTTGTTTATACTGTCAAGAATTGTTCACCATATTACAACGTCATCTTGCACATAGACATGTAAACCACACCAGGGTAAAGGCCGTAAAAGAACTGAAAGACCAAAAAATGAAAGAAACTAATCAGGTGAAAATTGATAATTTGGAGAAAAGGCTGAATTCAGAAATGAAAATTATATGATATTAAAGTTCTCAGACACAAAGAAGGTGAGCTTCTCTTGCCAAGAAGAAGGCTTGTTACCTTTAACCTTTAGGAGTACGGTCCATGTTTTAAATGTAAGAGTGGATGGTACTGAATTCTTCTAGATCTATCAGTAATCATCAGAAAACATGTCCAGTGAAAAGTACAGACTATCAAAAAGTTTCTACAATCCTACAAATTGGAATCCTTACAGGAAAAGTGAACCGAACAGGTTCCAAACGGATTGTGAAAGAAGTGTTACCTTCAATGAAAAAAGACAAATTTGCAGATATCTGTATGAATGGTCCACTCACCATTGTATAGGGAGACGTTTGGTTCATGAAAAACATTGATAATAAAAGAAAAAGGAAATATTATTCTAGTTTCCACACGAGGCTAGCAGCACGGCTTCTTTTGGCGTTTAGAAATTTGGTTAAAAGAATGGACGTTTCAATGAGTGAGATGCTTAGGCCTGAAACTTTGATAATGTGGCAGAAGTAGCTCTTCAAATTTGGAATAGTACCGACCATGAAGAGGATGATCACCAGCATCCTTGCACAGCAATTAAGTCTGGCTTTGATCTGATGAGGGTGGCATCCAAAAAAGTAGGAATTTCTATCAAAACGAAAAACAAAAATGAAGAAAGAGGGAGAAGCATATATGTATCGTAAGAGAAAAGAATTGGGTTACAAAGTTTACAAAGTGGGAAGAAGACCTCTGTCAGAACGAAGTTTAATCAGAAGAAAGAGATCCCTTACCCCGAAGACATCATGAAGTTATCATCTTATTTGGTGGAAAACTTGGAATTTGTAGATTTAACTTACACCGTTGTTAATGGTATGACGTTTATACGCATTTTGATGTTAGTGTAAGCATGCCTCCTTTTGTACAACCGCAGGAGACCTGGTGAATTAGAAGCTCTGAGGTTAGACAAGTTTTGAACTTCCATTTTAAATCAAGAAGATGAGGTTTTAAATCCATGATGTCAAATCTTACCTTTTTGGCTCCTTTTCAAAGAGCATTGTATGTTACTGTATAGAAAAGGTTTAAGATTAAATGCAGGTCTTTTTCTTTTTGAGCCTGCAGTGTTACAGAAATCGATCAAAGGGAGTAAGTGAAACTAATCTATATCTGAGAGAAAAACCAAGCAAATTTGAGAAAGAAATGCTTGTAAATCAGGAATTGATAGAAATACGTGGAGAGAGTTTCATCCTGGAGACAATATGTAAATATTTGTTCAGATACAATAGAAAAAAAAAAAGAAAGACATGATTTTATTTTTTATTTTAAAAAAAATAATCATTTTTTAAAAATATATATTTCACATTCTTGAGCTAACAATTGATCTATTTTGTTTAACTGTTAATGCTAATTTAAGTACTTAAACCAATTTTAATATTATATAAATTCATTAGGATAAAATGCATTTATAGCCTTATCAATTTAGTTTTAAGCTTTTTTGACACGTGGTTGCGCAGGAAGCTGAAGAAGTCGGTCAGGGCAAAGTCAGCTATACCCTTTACAGAACTGCGCGAACAGGCAATAGTGCTTCCCATATGCCGCGACGAAAAGGAGGTCATGTCACGTAAGAAACGAGAAGTCCCTGGTTATGCAGAGGCCGCTTCAACTGAGATGACAGACTTCATGAAAGAAATGAAGGAGAAACTTTCAACGCTGCGGTCAGAAAATAGAAGCATGAAGGGGAAGAGCGTAAAAAGGGAACGTATGTGCTATGGCTGTCGTGAGACAGGACACATCAGGAAGAATTGTCCTAAAGCACGTTTAAACTCCAGAAACCTATTGTCGGGAGCAAGCCAATAGGTAGTGATTTGTATGATAACGGCCCGCGGCTGAGGAAGTGTCCAACTGTTGAAATTGTGGATACGGGGATCCCTTGTTTGTTAGACACTGGGTCAATTGTTAGTATTATCATTCTTTCGTTACAAACTATTATCATATGCATTTTGTCTTTACATGTATATTGTTTTTAATAACGTAAGAGTAATTAAAACTTTGATTTTGTTTCAGTTTTTCTCGCATACACAATATATTCGAGGCACTGGATTGATGTTACCGGTTATAATATCTGCAATCCTAGGCAGACTATTTGTTTTGAAATGTAGGTGATGGATGACTGCGTCAATTTGTATCTATCTGGTATGGTCATTGGCCACTATTGTCACTGGATGGTAGCAGATAAACCCCAGATAGGAAGGCATAGAGCCCATCAAGGAATCCACCATACGGTCTGCTACCAGGGGTAGACAAATAGAATTTTAGAGTACTTGCCCGGGACAGGTCATAACCACAAAATTACATGCCCTATCAAAAAAATGCTTGCCCTATCGTTAATTTAAACAATAAAAAACAAGCAAATACTCTAAACGTATTACATTTAGCGTGTACGATATTTGGCGGAAATAGAATTTTCAACAAGTTGGCGTAGATTTGAATTAGCGGATTTTTCCTAATGAAAGATTTGATTTAGCGGTTTTTCAAAATTTTGATTATGTAAAACTAAAGATCCGCTCCCTTTATGTAAAAAAAAAAAAACAAGAGCCAAGAGTTTGTACTCAGATGAGTACTAATCGTAAAACAATATAAACATTGGCTCGTGTAGGTATTTAAACCTGAAGTCACACAAATCATTTCAAATCAATCATACTGCGAAGTTGGCTTATAAAAGCAAACGAAGCGCCGCCGCCTTCTCCCGATCTACCAGATACACGGTCAGCCAAATCTCAGAATGATTCACAAATAATAGTTGCAGCCAACTCGGAAATTAATTCCACTCCAAGTCCTTCTGCTAAACGTAAAAGGGGAATGTACAACTCGTACGACAGCGCCCAGCGTGTGAAGATGGCAAGGTATGCCGTTGACCATGGTGTGGCTGTAGCTGCTAGACACTTTTCAAAATCATTGCAGAAAAATGTTAACGAAAGCACTATACGAAACCTGAAGAAAGAATTTCTTAAAATAAAAAAAAACCAAGTGGTTCAGAACCAACGACGCTTATTAAAGCTGAACGCAGGGCACCGCTACTATTGAGGAAATACGACGATTATGTTAAAACCTGGGCCCACTCATTTCTACGCAGGCATGGTTATATAAAACGCAAGGGCACAAAAGCCGCGAGGAAAATTCCCAATGACTTTGAATTTATAAGAATGGAGTTCTTGGCAGAAGCAAAAAAACTAGTGAATGATTACGACATTCCCCCTGAACTGATAATTAACTTTGACCAAACAAATTTTATTATTGTTCCCGTTGGCGATTACACCCTTGAAAAGAGTGGATCGAAACAAGTCCAGATAATTGGTCTAGAAGACAAGCGACAGGTGAGTCGTTATTTATTTATTTCTTATTAAATCAACAATAATCAAACAAACTAAAACCCGTATAAAAAATGTCTTTTTGTTATTAGCGGTATTAATTTAAAACCAGTACTATTAGTAACTAGCGGTATTTTTTGTAGATCACCGTTCTGCTTGGATGCACTCTGCCAGGTGAAATGATCCCCCCTCAGGTCATCTATCAAGGAAAGACTGATAAATGTCACCCAAATTTCAGGTTCCCAGAAAATTGGCATATAACGCACACGGGAAACCACTGGTCAAATGAAGCTACCATGCTTGAATATATCGATAAAATTTTAGTTCAATACATTGAAGGAATACGCGAGAACTTGCCGTTAAAGAAGTCCGACGCGCATGCTCTTTGTATATTTGATGTTTTTAGAGCCCACCAGTGTGAATCGTTTATTCAAAAACTGTCGGAAAATTATATCAAGGTGCGATTTATACCAGCTTCTTGTACAGGGGAACTACAGCCACTTGATCTTGCGGGGAATGACACATTCAAACAGTCTGTTAAAAACTCGTTTCAGTCGTGGTATGCGGACGAAATTGATAAAAATCTAACAAACGGAAAAACTGTCGACGAACTCGACATAGACCTTAGTCTATCAAAGATAAAACCAATTCACGCCGGATGGCTTGTATCTTCCTTTCAAAACATTTCGACTGATGTTATAAAAACAGTTTGGAGAAAATCAGGGATGTATGACATCGTTTTTCCAGGATAGTTTGTGACTTGTGCGTTGAAAACAAATTATTTCATGAAAACTGTATTACTAAATTGATTGCATACGTAAATACATTTTATTGTCGTTATATTTGTGAATTTATGTAGTGGTTTTTAAATAAAGAATAAATAAATAAATAAATAAAGAATGAAATAGACTGGCCTAATATTTAATGATCGTCAGGTACTAGTAATCTCTACACACGGTAACATATTACGACATTTGGCGCTGTATTTGATTTAGCGGTCGCTGCTTTCTGCCAAAGCCGCTCAATAGAATACACAGCCAAATGTAATACGTTTACAGTAAATGTTGTTTAGTTCATTTATTATTTTTCAACAGACTCATAGATTAAATCATCATCTGCCACTTGATCAGGAACTTCTGAAACAGGTATCAGGTATCCATTAATATGTCTGCCTTTTCCAGCAGATGTCATGTTTAGCTACTTCTTGATAGCCAAATGTGGCTTGAACCCCGCAAAAGATGGTCTTTCCACCGTAATCTGCAATTGTGCTTGCAAATTGGTTTGAGTCAAAGATAAGCTCAATTTTGTTTGGAGAAATTTTAAGCTTGAAAAAATCCGCTCACACGAGTCTGGGTTGACTTTTTGAAAAATATCACTGGAGTACCAGCATTTTCAAATTCTGCATCTGATCATTCATCAGTACAAACTACATCAGACATGCGTGACGTGCCTGGCAGCAACTGTGGGTCTTCCAGCTCACTAGACAGGCTTAATGACTGACTTTCCATGTCTTTAGAGGGACCTGGAGAACTCTTCTTAAAGTAATCATGAAAAACAATCAAAGCATTCCAAAATAAAAGGATTATAGAAAAGAAATAAAATACAAGATGTGTATTTAATATTGCACATGATATAACAAGCAAAATTCTTGCAACTTATTTACAAAAAACCAAACAGACACGTTCTGCACTGCATTACCACAATTTGGGTTTGTCAGAGAACTCCTATCTTTTATTTACAAAACAAAACCATTTTACAAATATATTTGGACAAAACAGCCATGCAGTTCCAAAAACAAATTCCATCCAAAATGCAGCATATGCTGGGATATACATGTACATGTATATATTTATATTGAAAAATTCTCTCTCTCTCTCTAAATAGATTTCTTTGAAAAGTGTTTTTAAAATAAATGATTTAACTAAAGATATAATTTATTACATGAAATGAAAAGGAATTATAGTACCGATATATCAGGTAGATAATTGTCATCATCTTCGTCTTTTTTTCTAGTATGCAAGTACACTCTAACTGGATACGTCTTGATATGGTCAAAATAATTTCCAACCGTAAATTCATGATCGTTTTGAAAGCATCGAGGTAGTGGATCCCCAGAAAAGGATGCCAAATAATGATTCAGGTCGGACAGCTTGAGATTCTGGTCCATTGATCTTCCCTTTGGAAAGTACAGATCAAGGATTTGTTTTTCAAGGTCTTCATAGGTTGTATCATTTGACACGTCAATAATTTGTTGTCCACCACCTTTCCTTAAGGTAACAACTTTGAACACATCAGACCTCACTGCATGTTTCCACCCACAATAAATTCTTCTAGTTGGTTTGAAATGCCTCTTAATTTTCTTTGTTTTCTGTATACGTACTCTTTCTCTTTTCAAGTCGAAGAATTTTTTTTAGCACTGGTGAAGTATCTTCACTTTTGGCTGAAAATACAATTGTTTGATTTATATACATGTATTTTCATTAAATTATTTAAATTTGATTTTTGTGTTGAACAACACATGAAAAACAAAAGATCACATATCATGACAATATATCTGTTTTTGTTGTTTGCTAGTAAGGGGATTTATCCCTCTATTGCTTAATTTACATTTAAATACGGTACAGCAAGTTAAATACTGTAGATTGGCAAATAATCACGATGGTTTTACATTTAGCATGTAATCTGAAAAGTAATATGGGGTTTATTCCTAAAACTGACATAAAAAAAAATATTTTCAATGTTATACATGATTGTTTTATCTCGAAAGTTGCTGTGGGGGCGGGGTAAGGGTGCAGGATGCTTGTAACTAATGCCCACACTTAATCTTGTATGAAAATCATGAAAGGCTGGTGCTTCTCTCCCATAAATGAACCATACATAGGTAACAGGAATAGGGTTACAGTAATACACTTGCATCATTATTTTGGCTATGCTAGGTCATCAGATCTAAGCGGATGAGAGTCATTGACTTCCCCTGGATCAGACACCAGTCCATCGCAGGATAACCCCCAGGATAAGCTGGTACCCAGTTTCAGCTGGGTGGACTGAGACAATGTAGATAAAGTGCTTTGTCTAAGTGCATAACACACAACATCAAGTGACCACAGCAGGGTTTGAACCAGTGACCTTTCTGTTACTGGCATAACGCCCATGACCACTGACCCCTGCCTATGAAAACAAATTCGTACTTGGTAACAACATACTTTTATTTAACACAATTACGTAAAGTCGCAGTTTAGATGTTGACCATTTCTGCAATTGAAAGAAAAATTCTTCTTTTAAAAGTTTATTTTCTCGCAAATATCGCATGTCCTTAAGTGCAGTCATCCTTTATGACCTTTGTCTCTGGACGGGCCCTCAACACAGTCAGAATATATTTTTTAATATAATTTCTTGGACTTATAATCTTTGTATTACAGTATCAGAGAATATCTGTATATGATAAACGTTGTTGATAAATACGTCATTCGATGCAACTGTCCCTGTGACATGATGTCATGATACCAAATCCATCTATATCAAGTCAAAATGAATTTAAGTAACTGACAAACATACTGTTTACGTGCATTCCGATATACGTGTTACTTAATAGACACTCCGCACACTGGTTACAATACACATCATATCACGGTAAAAACTAAAGATTTTTACAGAAAAATACCTTTTTACGCAGAAGAGCATCGCATAAATTAGATAACTCGAGCATAGATTTCTTCGTTCAATGAAAATTATTTCATTTTTGTAGTAGATCTAGATCTTCATATATAAGTAACAGACACGATACTACCAATAGGATGGGTCGATAGCACGATGGTGCGATGATGAGATGACGATGATGCGATAGAGCAATGACGATGACACGATAGAGCATCGCTTCATCGTCATCGTGCCATCGTCATCGTGTTATCGCGCCATCGCATCATCGTCATCGTGCTATCGCACCATCGCTTCATCATCATCTCGCCATCGTCATCGCATTATCGCGTCATCGCACTATTGACCCCAACCTCGATGGTGCGATAGTGAACTGCATGGCCCTATCCGGACTCCATACGGAGCAGTTCTTCATTTATTTTCAAAAGTCGAATCCTTTTCTGTTTCAACTGATATTCTTTCAAGCGGCGCTGTTCGAGGAAAAGATTTCTTCAATGCGATGTGGGCGGCATGATGCACCTGATTCAAAAGATAAGAGAATAACGTTCAAGTACATAATAAACGTTAAGAACTGTCTAGAACATTCTATAACGTCGCGTGCTATTTAGAACATTCTATAACGTTGCGTGATTTAAGAACTTTCTAGAACGGTCTATAACGTTGCGTCATCCTCAGAATGTTCTAGAAAGGCTAGAAAGGCGCATAACGTTATAACATCATAATTCTGGGTGACTTCATAGAGATCGGACGTGTTTTTACAAGAAGAATGCCAAGTTTACTTAATAAAAACTGCCATGAAATTAAGCCTACTATAGCTAAGCAGTATTAGCTTACTATAGCATGGCATTATTAGCTTGAAACCCCAGCAGCTGGATTACCAGGCATCCTCGCTGGGGAGGTCAACACCTCATTTGCGTAAAAAGTGCACTCAGTTGAACTCCCCAGCAGGATGGCTTATACTATTCATGCACATACCCCGTCTCTTTCTTTCATGTCATCGTTCTATTCGTTTATTGACTGTCGATTGCCGATCGAAAGGTGTAATCGAGGAATTCATATCTATCACTTCGACTGGTAAGCAAGTAGGTAATCATTGTTCATTATACATTTACGGTATATATTAGTACATGAAATGAACGCGGAGCACATGCAACTTTTAAGTATTATATTTTGTTTAACGCCGTACTCTAGACCGTAGTTTGAGACTATGGTTTAACGTCCGTTTACACAGAGAGAGAGAGAGAGAGTTTTGCACAGAATTTATTATAAACATACACTGTATTGGATAGTCGATAATGACTCCATATTGGGGGAAAATGAACTTTTCTGAGAAATCCTTCAGCTCTGGCATTGCATAAGAGTGTACTGATAACACCGCCTACGAAAAGGAGTTGACCAATCATAAAATTTTCATAACGGCGGCGTGTATTGTTTATGGTTGACGTAGCTGACAGAATTGATCGTGACGCTATCGGAAAGAGCCAACCAAAGCGGTTCTGATAATATTTCAAATTATAACATGTAAACGGTAAAGACTTTCAATTAACCTAACTTTGTGTTTTGATTACTTACATGTTAATTTTTTCTCTTTCGACCTTCGTTCTTCTCTTCTTGACCTTACTTTTAAATTCAAGCGCGTCAACAACTTTGATGTCAATTAAATTTTAAGATTTAGATTTTTCAAAACGAAAATAAGTAGCCCAAACCAAAAACGTAACGGTATGGACATAATATAAAAGACAAAGAAAACCATCGTGTATTTTTCAAGTTTTAAATATTTTAAATTTTAAAACCACAGAAAAATACATGAAAGATACATTTTTAATTACTTAATTGAAAAAAACGCATTTTTAATTTGATATTATAATTCAGAATAGGCCTAAAGTTTGGAAGTCCACTTATGGACAATTTTCCGTTACGGATATTCAGATTCTGGACAATTAATTAGGTCATGAATAGTTACAAAGTATATATATTTTATTTCAGTTATTGTAAAATTGTGCTTTTCATATATTTATTCATAAAACATAAAGTTTACTAATTTACAGAGTGGAGTTGTTGTATATGTGTAACGCCGTAAATTATATTCAGTTTAATTATTTTCATATATTATCATTTTCTTTCACATGTCTATATGTACACCCGTTGGTCCTGAAGAGCAACCGATGTATTACTTAATCCGACCTCATTCTAAAAAGACGCTGTAACTGTCGGACATGTACGTGTACGACGCACATAAACTCAACAGAAGTAATTATTACTGGTCCCATTTAAGAGGATATGTTCAGGATTACATCGCTTCTTGTGATATTTGTGAAGAAAGGAAAGAAAAGAAGCTTTATAGAAAGTTATTTGAGCGGTGTAAAATCTAAAAGATTTGGATTGATAAAGCTGGGCGATTTTCTAAGGTAATGAATTGATTTACGTATATTATAGTTATCTCGGACTATTTTACGAAATTCTCTGGAATTTTTCCTTGAGAAACATTGACGCTGAAACAGTAGCAGAAACTTTGTTTAAATGATGGATTAAACGCTGCGGGTGCCAGCAAGAAATACATTCGGACCAAGGTGCTCAGTTCGAAAGTCAATTATACCGAGAGATGTGCAAAGTTTTGCAAATAAACAAAGCGCGCACAACGTCGTATATACCCTCAATCCGACGGAATGATTGAAAGATTAAACAGAACTATCAAGGACATCTTATCGAAGTGCATTTTAGTGAATCAAACATACTGGGATAAATTAATTAACGGGGTTGTGTTTGCGTACAACAGCACTTTACACGATTCCACATGAATGACGCAGTATAAAATGGTATTCGATGAAGAAATGACTCTACCTGTGAATCTTACAACCGAAAATTTAGAGAGTGATGACATACAGTCTCGTGTCAAAAGTATTCGTAAAAACATGGCGTCGCTCAGCTTGAAATTCGGCAACGCGCTTGCTTTAGACATCGTTTTCAGAAACGAAAGTAGAGTTATCTCTCTTACTCTATATCTAACTTCACTATGACAGAAATTTTTCACGTGATTGGTTGATGACCTATTTTATCGTCTGCATTAGTTACTTTCGGTCTGTAAACAACCATGGGTAGAAAGGGGAAGGAATTATGTTTGGAAGAGAAACAGTCGATTTTATCTCTTTGAAAAGCAAGTTTGACACTACAAGAAAATTTTCTGGATGGTTAAAATGAATCGCAGGCAAATTTTAACGGAAGTTACGAATGTTAGAAATGAAATTGGTCCTGGAACTGTCTCAGAAGGCACCGTGAAAAGAATTTTAAATCGAGATGGATACAGAATGAGACTTGTAAAGAAGAAAATGCGTGTGCGCGAAGTGAATAAAACAAAGCGTGTGAAATGGTGCGAAGAAGCAAAGAAAAGAACTGTGGATGAATACTGGAAAAAGTAATTTTTATAGATGAGTGTAAGGTTATGGTCGATGGCGAACGACGTGTGTATGTATGGAGAAAAGCCGGTGAGGAATGGGACCCACCTTGTATTGCACCACCCGCCGGGCGACGTTTAGATTTAATGATCTGGGGATGCATTACTTACAATGGAGTCGGCACACTATGTGTTGTAGGTGGGAATATAAATGCCCAGAAATATATAGAAATAATTGACAATCATCTTTGGCCCGTCGTTGCAGCACATTGTCCATCAAATGATTACCTGTATCAAGATGACAATGCCCGTTCATTGGGCCAGGTCTGTGAAAAAATTTATGGAACAAGAAAATATTCCGACAATGGAATGGCCTGCT
This sequence comes from Magallana hongkongensis, assembly GCA_016163765.1. Lineage (NCBI taxonomy): Eukaryota > Metazoa > Mollusca > Bivalvia > Ostreida > Ostreidae > Magallana > Magallana hongkongensis. Next base: position 46,810,228 of record WFKH01011926.1, on the reverse strand, counting down.
CAAAGCCCAGACTTGAATATCATTGAAAACTGTTGGCGAAAACTTAATCAGGAACTGTGTTAACGGGCACAGAATTTGAGAACCGCAAATGAACTGGAAACGGCGATACGACAGGTTTGGGAAAATATCCATCCTAACTTCATCCAGGACCTTTACAAGAGCATTCCACGCAGAACCCAAGCAGTAATAAAGGCTTAGGGGTGTTTAACAAAATATTGAGGTAAGATAAAACTTGTCAAATGATGTAGACTGAAGAAAAACATCGATGACCTAGTTTTGTTTACATCGCCGCCATTTTGTTTTTACGAATACTTTTGACACGAGACTGTAGCTGTGTACAAAACTGAAGCGGAATGTGTGCGTCATTTAGAAAAAGTTTTTGTGGGAAATGTATGAAATTGTGAGAAGTGAAACTAAACAAAGTGCTTTGAGACAAAAACGTGTTTACGATCGAAACGTGCGTTCTATTGATTATGAAGTTGTAGATTTAGTTCGGCGGAGCCAGCCCAAAGTTACCTTGGATGTAAAACAAAGTAAAAAAAAAATGGACAGGACCCTGGTTTATTGTAAAGGGACTTAGTAACGTATTGATTCAAATAAATCACTCCTACAATTCAAAGCCCGTGGTCGTGCATTCCGACAATATCAAACCGTACAGAGGTAATAAACAATACCCGGCGAGAAACGATCCCAAATAAACAAGCGCCCAGCTGCAGAGGGTACCCGTCAGGCATCGCCGTACATCAGCCAGTCGACGGAGAATGACCCGTTCGAAGATGCCGCTTAATTTTCCACCCGGGGCCCCGTCAACAGCCGCCAGCCAATTAGATTCCGAATCAGAGGGAGGACACAAAACAAGGCACCCCAGAATAACCCGACCCAGAAGATTATTCAGACGAGACAGGGACAGATTGTAAGAATACCATTGCGATATCAAGAAAATTAGTAAAAGTATGAGATGTGAAAATTGTTAACGAACTTTCTCCAGAATTAGTAATTTGAACTTAAATATGAAGGAGCAACATGAAGATGAAATAGACTGTTTGAAGTGTAGTTTTTGTCAGAGAACATTTGTGCGCAGTTTTAACTTGAAGAAACACTATTATAGTATAGTTATTCACAGATTAGAGGGACAAGACCTAAAACGTGCAATGGAAACTAAGAAGTACATGTACATGTACACGGTCAATCGCCAGAGTTACGAGGAAGCGCGTAAACCCGTGTACGTGCTTAGCGAACAGTACGAGAACATATCGTCGGACGAGGATGAGACTACTTTCGCCATGCAGACAGAGGAGTCTCCTAGGGCGTCTCATCATGCACATAGCAATGAATGGAACTTCCTGGATGAAGTGTCGCCGAGTTCTATCGAGATTCCGTCCGACGGCTTTGCAAACAAATTTCTCGAGGATACAGAAGAAGACGCTGTTGATAATCAACCACCAGAAGCTGAAGACCATTTAATCAGTGACTTTCGCTCATGACAGTGAAATTGACACTAACAGAGACGCTCTTGTTACGAAATTTTCATTTTGTTTCGTCATAAATAAAGTTACCACAACTTATCCAGATGGAAGAACGGAAGCGAGTCGAAACTAGCAAATCGTCTATTCCGAGGACGTAGATCCCGAAGATGTAGACTTTAGAAGCGGTGTAACTGAGATTGCTGAAGACGTTGCTGAATGTTTACGAAAAGGGAACGCCCGGGAGATGAAGGGAGACTTTTCCGTGTGAATATTTGTATATGTGAAGCCAGTGTACACAGTGATAGTGATTCTAAACCTCAGACGAACAGAAAGTTTGTGAAGAAAGGCATGAATACTCCCCACAAGAAACCTGTGTTCAGAAAACCTACAAAGTGAAAATGTGTAAATTCTGTGGAAAGAAACATGGTACGAAAAACGAATCAAGTCCAGCATGGGGGAAAACGTGCAACAAATGTCACATAGAAAACCACTTTAGCGTGAAATGTCAAAGTATCAATCTTGTTGAAAATGAATATTATAGAGACGCAACAGATGAATTTTGGCTCATCACTGTACTCGCCAATAAAACCACATTGGCAGCAGTCATGAATGTGAACGACTGTAGTGTTCGATTTCAGTTGGACAGCGGTGCACAAACTAACACAATTCAGAAGTACGTTCGTAAGGAACAAGTGTGCCCATCCTCATCTACTCTTCGTGTATATAACTCAGCACCTTTGAAAACTCTAGATGAAGTTTACCACCAGTTACAAACCCAAAATAGAACTAGAGGTACTGTGAGCTAGCTCACAATTAATACCCCCTGCAAAGAGAAAATTATAACTGAAGTATTTTTTTATTATAGAAAATAATGGATAAATCTATTTCACCGTCCATTTTATATAAATAACAACAGCTCTATTTTTTAAAACTGTTGATGCGAATATTAGTACACAAACCAATTTACCAATTTCTATTCTTTAAATTCCATTATATTTCAACTTAATAGTTAATGCATGAGGATATTTGCATCCTTATGTTAACAAACATGACTCGAATCAAATTCACATGTCAAGCAGACATTAAACATTTTGAATTTTGGTATACTGAGCCTGATTTTGTTTCCGATGTTTTCCCCACACAACCCCCCCCCCCCCCGAAAAAAAAAAATACCGGCCAATATATCTCGCTCACCAAATTGTCAGCGTCACGAATCTGGTATGGGAAAGGAAATCCCAACGTCTATCATTACGAAAGTACCTCAAAAAATAGGGTCAGCGGCGTTGAAACAGTGGAACTCCAGTACATAGGACAAAGTCGCAGATGTCCGTTTACAGCCACGGATCAGCATCTTCACATCTGTGTTATTTCAACCCACAACAAAAGGTGAGGAAACCAGCACAACGCCTAAATATGCTAAAGACGAAGCAGAGATGATGTGAAAAGAAGCAGAGATTAGGGCAGACCATCGCTTACTCTCCGTCAAGAAAGAATTTGATGCGGTCAAATCAAGTCCGAGCGTTATTAAGATGGTTCTTCATTCCGATTCTTTACGAGAAAGCTATCGTTTGATGAGTTATTGTGACACAATATCTTTATCAGTTTTCACCATTGCATTTTCAAAATACGACATTAAAAATTAAAATTAGAAGAAAAGATATCGCCCTGCTAGTTGTTGGGTCATATCTATCACTTTGTCCATCTTTGCACCTCATATTTATACCATGATTGATATCAAGTTTTCAGATAAGAGGAAAATCAGGGCATTTAGTGAAAACATTCTACATTGGAAATATGAACTTCTTTGACCAAACAAAGGGAAGAGATCACAAAGATACTCTCCCTCTCAGTGAATTTAGAAAATAACTATATGATAACCCGCTCTAACGCGGGAAATAACACTTTACACATTAAAATGATACAGAGCTTAACATGTAGAACCATATGTTTTGTGTATGCTGTATCCAAATTGTTTCCTTAATTGCTTAATATTTTCTTTAAAACTGAAATAAAAACGGCATTAATGGATATTTAGAGGAGCTGTTAGGGATAAAAAATATAAACTAAAATGGATAATATATACATGTACGTGGCCTTAATTCTTCTTGTTGAAGCTGACTGAAATAAAATAGGAAGTTTTAATTTCAAACCAGTGAGGTGGTATTGAGTGCGTCGTATCTCTAAATTTTGTTCTTAAGGTCAAATTTCACTATAATTTCTGTTACTGTTCGAAATAAAATTTTTGATAAAAGACTGTTTTGAAGAAAAAGAAATTGTCAACCATTCCCTATCAACTTCCCAATTTTGCACACATCATCTATTAATATAGACCTAAAACACAATATGTTCATTGTTTATAAAAAAATGTATACGGTTTACTAACAATCTGTCGTGTTGAAAAAAACGCTAGTGTATGCATATTTACTTGCACATTTTAAACCATAAAGCTGCACAATGATATTTCCGCCATGACGTTGATTAGTCTAACCGCCTTCTTTGGCACCCATTCTGGTAAATTATTTCCATCAACACTAAAATCGATCAAATTCATCCATTTTATTTATTAAGTTTTTTTTTTTTAAATTAACCATTATCTGAAAAGGCTATGTGCGGTTTTAGTTGTGTGCGCTGTTTTGGGGTTTGCGAGACCGACAGAGACATGTCTACAGATGGAAGAAATACTCAGATGTTCTAGACTGTAGAGTGTTTTGCGCGTGAATGATGGTGATGTAAGAAAAGTGAGGATTTCCTTTTGTCGACGGGTGATCGGGTAGTGGCCCCCCTCGTTCAATTAGTTTTAATTGCAGAACCTCTGGTCGTGTGATTGTCAAGAACAGAGAATGTAGTGTAAGTATTTTTTAACTATTTGTTGACAAATGACATAGAGCGGGGTAAAAAAAAAATCCCGCCATTACAGCGTCACCTAACGGCCATTTTTGGGAGTTGATTTTAATCAACTCTCCTATGCAGTTACTCGGGTAAACCGAAAGTGAAACAGTGTTTGGACCTAAGCACAAATCAACACCGCTGACAACATTTAGTTCTTGATCAATATATTCGATGTAATGTACTCTAAAACATTGTTTTTCAAGGACACTTATTTAGCGATACATTGTAAATAGTCAGATTTTAAAGGGTACGAACAATTTATATATTTTTTGTAGTCGTACATTGTATGTATTCCTACGCCAGAGTTGCCCTAAAAGTGATTTTCTATCTATAGAACTTTTACAATAAATTTCATTGTATGAAATTTATTCATTTCATTTTTAACTTAATTTTTGATTAACAAGACAGGATTTTTGTCACCTCCTTTAGAGCATTTAATCTTGCATTCCTTTATTACGCACCTTAACACATACAGATTATGTTTTATTTGATTATCGAGGATGTCTCACCTCACATTCTTTGTAACTATTTCCTTTTGAACCTTGTGAAATCAATTAGTGTCACGGAAATCAAATGCCCCGAATCACTCAAAATAATTCATTAAACAAACTAAATGCTTACTTACAACATCTACCTTTTTTGTATAAAACCCTACGTAAAGCCCTTAGGTAAATTACACGTCTCGATACATTTTGTTCGAAACTCTTTATTGCGATATTGACGTAATCTTATTGTTAACAAGATTAACTCATGCGCTGGACAGGGGACGCTATCTTTCTTTGTCCGATCACTTCTTCCTCGGACATTCAACATAAAGACATAAACTTTACTTCAGTCTCCTGTCCTATTTTTCAGGTCGAAAATTATCATCATCATCATCCAAGACTTTAAATTATCATCACGTAAACCGGTGATAAAGGGGTAGAAGAATCAAACCCAGGACAGATGAACGAAAACAGACCAGAAACAGAACGCTCATTTACAAGCCATCCAAGAATTTGAAGAATCTGCGTCTTACAACGACTCAGAAGAAGTCATCATAGACAACAACCTATCCATTGCTGCTGAACTTGCAGAAGCAATAGCACCAAACACAGTAACAGACGATCATCAGGAGGAAGAAGAACATCTATCCACTGAAGCATCCACAGAACCTGCAGCTTCAACAGACGATTCTCAAGACGAAGAATCTGAACAGCAAGACCAACCAACAACAACAGAAAATTTAACACAAACCAACGAAACGTGTGAAAGAGGTGATTCTGAAAATACCAACATCACTATGGCAACTGGACTCAACCTTCCAAAATTCACAGGTGCCGAATCACCTGTAATCTGGATAGCCAAACTGGAAGCCTGGCAAGCCTTCCACAACTACAATGATGCCAGGACAATGTCCATGCTACCATGTGTTCTCGATGGCAGCGCTAGCACTTGGTTCCAGACACTACAACCACCATGTGCATCCCTGACTGTGTTCAAAACACTACTTAAAGAACGGTTCCAACCTACAACTTATGGGATGCCACTGATGGGCATACGCCAAGAAATGGACGAAACTACTGACACGTACATCGAACGCGCAGAGAGAATCGGCCTAGGACATCCGATTGACGAGCAATACAAAGTGCAGGCCACAGCCTCCGGACTTTTGGAAATGTGGCGGAATAAAGTGTTGGCCCGCGAGCCAAAAACATTCCAAGAACTAAGAACTGTTATTGGAAAAGTGAAGCTGGAGACGAGTACCCCAGCACCCCAGCAACCTACTACCGACAGTGGGATGGCAAACCTGTGTGCAATGCTGATGACTAAAATGACGGAACTCACAGATGGCCTCAAGTCGGAAGTTAGTGCTCTCAGAGCAGAGCATTTCGCACCCAGCCACAACAACCGACTTTTGCCGGACCCAACTTCTACAGAAGTGAAAGAGAGAGAGAGTTTCCCGTGCAAAGGATGTGGGGGTAAGTCATGTTCAGTGTGCTCCAAATGCCCTGCTCACAATGCACAATGCAATTATTGTTTTCGTTGGCACCACTTTGAATCTGTTTGTAGGAAAAAGCGTAGAGATCAAAGCCACCAAGTAAACTCTAACACCCGTAGAAACTTTAACACTTCTACTTAGGGACACGCGCCTGTCCCTAACAAGGATAGGCACCACAGTAACAAATCCCCAGCAACCAGTCAGTCACAACACAGTGCTAACAAACTAACACAAAATCAGAATTGCATGTCTAACACCAAATGCATGTCTACTAACAAACCATTGCATGCCTCCTCTCAATCAGAATCTATTCCTCAGAGTGTTAGTCTTATTATGCCTGTAGACAAAAACACTGTTGCTGTTTCTATTTATGGATATTCTGTAAATGCATTAGTTGACACAGGAGCAAGCATTTCCTGTGCCAGTTCTGATCTCATACCCAAGCTAGGTATCAAACCTGATCAACTGAAATCATCTTGTGTCCGGGATGCTGTTGCTGTTGGCGGTGAGAGACACGCCAGTCTTGGTGCCGTTTCCTTACCTGTCTCCTTTCATGGGCCTATCATCTCTCACACTTTTCATGTGTTCCAATCATTTCACCATCCTGTCATCTTGGGTCTTGATTTTCTCAACAAACATGATGGCATTTTTAGTGCAGAAAACAACACCCTCTATCTCAAGGATCCAGATGAAAACAAAGCTTTTTCTGTGGACACAAACACAGTGTTTGCACGTGTTTACAAAACTACCAACATACCAGCTCACTCAGTTGTTTCAGTGCAAGTCTTTATTTCAAATCTGGGCAAACACAAAAACATTCTCTTAGAAACATGTTCTCAACTACCTCAACGAGGTCTAGCAGGAGCCAAATGCATAGTCGACAACACCATGACATTCATACAAATTATCAATCCTTCAAACAAACCTGTTCGACTCAGCGCAACAACACCTATTGCATCAGCATCAATTGTTGACCCGAACACAGTCTTTTCTCTGGTCACTCCAACAACAGCTCAAAAACAAAGCACAAACTCACATGCAAAAGAGCCAATACACTTTGATCTTCAACACACATCTCTCTCTCAGTCTGAAAAAGATCTCCTTACTTCTTTCCTGGCTAAACACAGATCTGTCTTTGCCACTGATCTTCAGGAACTAGGAGAAGCAAGAACACAACCTCATCACATCGACACAGGAGATGCGTGTCCTATACGCCAACGCTTTTACAGACAATCTCCTCACGTGAATGCTGAAATAAACCGTCAGATAGAAGAGATGCTGTCCACTTGAATAATTGAAGAGTCAAACTCCATGTGGCAGAGTCCAGTGGTTATGGTGAAGAAGAAGAATGGTCAACTGAGATTTGCGGTGGACTATCGCAAACTTAACGCCGTTACAACACAATTCACCTTCCCATTACCACGACTTGAAGATGTGTTTGACACCATTGGAACATCACAAGCCAAACTATTCTCAACACTAGATCTAGCATCAGGATTTTGGCAAATTCCTATGGACAATGAAACCAAACACAAAAGTGCTTTCGTTACACCTTCCGGAGTCTACCAATGGAAACGCATGCCTTTTGGACTTGTGAATGCGCCAGCCCAGTTTCCAGGCCCTAATGACACAAGTTCTCCGTGGTCTTAACTGGAAAACCTGCCTCGTCTATGTGGATGACATTCTAGTATTTTCAAATTCCTTCAAAGAACACCTCCAACACCTGGAACAGATCTTCACGCGATTGACAGCAGCAGGTTTGACACTTAAACCAAGTAAATGTGCATTCGCTCTACCCTCAGTTAAATACCTTGGACATGTGTTAACGAAAGATGGTATTCAAGTGGATGTTTCCAAAACCGACGCTGTGAAATCATTTCCTGTACCTCGTAATCAAAAAGAAATCAGATCGTTCTATCATATGGTCACTTTTACCCTAAAAGTGATTTTCTATATATAGAACTTTTACAATAAATTTCATTGTATGAAATTTATTCATTTCATTTTTAACTTAATTTTTGATTAACAAGATAGGATTTTTGTCACCTCCTTTAGAGCATTTAATCTTGCATTCCTTTATTACGCACCTTAACACATACAGATTATGTTTTATTTGATTATCGAGGATGTCTCACATTCTTTGTAACTATTTCCTTTTGAACCTTGTGAAATCAATTAGCGTCACGGAAATCAAATGCCCCGAATCACTCAAAATAATTCATTAAACAAACTAAATGCTTACTTACGACATCTACCCTTTTTGTATACAACCCTACGTAAAGTCCTTAAGTAAATTACACATCTCGATACTTTTTGTTCGGATTTCTTTATTGCGTAATTGACGTAATCTTATTGTTAACAAGATTAACTCATGCGCTGGACAGGGGACGCTATCTTTCTTTGTCCGATCACTTCTTCCTCGGACATTCAACAATAAAGACATAAACTTTACTTCAGTCTCCTGTCCTATTTTTCAGGTAAATCATATTTTACTATTTGTCTTATTTTGCTTATTTTGTTATGCACATTTTTAAGCTCTGCGTTTGAAATGCATATCTAACTTTTGTTTACTTGTTTATGCATTTTGATTGAATATGTAGTTCATTACCTTGAGACAAAGCATTGTTCATCATTCAAATTTATTTGTTCTATATTTCAAATTGAACACAAGTTTTATTCTTCAAATTGTTTATCAGCTATTTCGGAATTTCATTTTCTCTACCAAGTACGGTTTTTACTTTTACAACTTTTATCGGTGAAAATGAAACTAACTTTTGGCTCGCTTGGCAAATCT
>WFKH01011926.1:46772604-46786145 GCA_016163765.1 Magallana hongkongensis | reverse complement strand
AATGACTCCGTTTTATCCAAAAATTGACCTTGTAAGCGCTCTCATGCATACAAATTTTGATGGATTTACATGAAATTTATACCAGATGTTTATACCACTAATACCTTGGTTAAGTTCTTAAATCAGCCTTGGTCGATACTTTTTGTTGGAGTTATGGGACTTTGACCACAATAATTACTTCATTATATCAAAAATTGACCTTGAAAGTGCTTTCATGCCTACAAATTTTAAGATATTCATAAAATTTATACCAAATGTTTTATGCTCACACAAAGACGAGCTGGAGGGGGCATATTGTTTAAAATATTGCAATTTCATATACTGTGAAATCATTAGATTTCGTGGTGGTTAAATTTTCGTGGAATTCATGGGTACCTCTCATCCACGATTTAACATCCTACATGAATTAATAAATAAGGGTAATAAAATCATATTTCCTTTGTAGGTTTTAGAGAATACACGAAATTACGTCCCCACGAACCTGTAAAATTTAAGCAATCCACGAAAATTGGCCCCCACGAAATTTAATGATTCCACAGTACAGTATACTAGTATACTGCTTAAACGGCGGGGGACCCAGGAATTCTATTCTTGTTGAACTGGGATTACACGGAGGAGTGTCTATGATAAGTAAAAAAATCCAGTGAAGCTAATCACCCCGATTTTGAAAATTACGACCCTTCTAAACCTATCAAAAACTTGATTTATTTGGATGCTAATAATCTGTATTGTGGAGTCATGCGTTTTCCCCTACCCGTTGGATTCATGCGCTTGTTATAGGATGAAGAAATTAAGAAGTTTGACATCACCAAGATACCCGTGGAGGGTCAGACGGGATATTCGCTAGAAGTAGATTTAGAATATCATTCCAAACGCTGGCTCCTGAACATAAAGTGGTGCAAGATGAAGATCTTTCCCCCTACAGTCAGCAACTTTGGGAGGAGTTACATGCCACCGATGGGCTCAATTGCAAAACACGAAGCAAAACTTCCAAACTAATTCCCACTTTGAATGACAAACAAAATTACGTGTTACACTATCGAAATTTGCAGCTTTATGTATCGTTAGGGATGAAAGTGAAAAAAGTGCAGAGAATTCTAGAATTCAAACAAGAACCATGGCTAAGAACTTATATTGACTTTAATTCCGATAAAAGAAACATGCTAAAAACGACTTTGAAGAGGATTTTTTCAAATTGATGAATAATGCCGTTTTTGGGAAAACTATGGAGAATTTAAGAAATCGTGTTAACATAAATCTTGTACACACGGAGCAAAGACTTAAAAAGTTGTGTGCCAAACCCTCTTTTGATCGCTTCAAAATCTTCAACGACGATATAGTGGGAGTAGAAAACAAGAAAGTCAAGCTTCTGTTAAATAAACCTGTTTATATTGGACAAACTATATTAGATCTATCAAAACTGGTTATGTACGACTTTCACTACAACTTTATGAAAAAAACTGAACGAAGACAACATCAAACTTTTATTCACGGATACAGATAGTATGATCTATGAGATTGAAACACCAAACCTTAACGAGGATATCGTTAAATACAAGAGCATGTTCGACCTATCCAACTACCCTGTAGATCACCCACTTCATGACGATGCCAATAAGAAAATTGTGCTTAAATTCAAGAACGAGACAGCAGGTAATTTATGATATTTTTTTATAGATAAAATTATTTCTAAGCTTTGATTGTTGGAAGTCATTATACCATTTTTTAAAATTATTATTACTCCTGTCAAAATTTAGCAAGTTTAACATTTATTTTTAAGGTGTTCCGGTAGAGGAATTCGTGGGGCTGCGTCCAAAGATGTATTCCTTGCTGTTAAACAACGGGGATGAGAAGAAGACGGCTAAGGGAGTGTCGAAATCTGTCATTAAAAATCAGTTAAAACATTCATTGTATAGAGACTGCTGAACAGATCCAAATGTAACCACTCTATGACTCTCATTCGTAGTAACAACCACGAACTGTATTGTGATAAAATCAACAAAACCTCGTTATCGTGTTTCGATGATAAACGATTTGTAAAGTCTTCCGGTGTAGAGACTTTAGCTTACGGACACTGTGATATAGAAACTCTAAAAAATTTACAAAATTTATTCACTGGATAAATTAATTAAGGTATGTAAAATACCGCTATGTAAGAAAATGTCTATCGTACTTATAAACACATTATGTACAATGTATTGTATGAATTCTAATACAATGAAATGCTAATCAACTGTATACATATAATACAAAAAAAATGCAATTTTTTAAATGTCTATAATAACATTGGTAAAGCAAATTTTACATTTTTTCGTTTATACTGTCTAAAAATTGAAGATGTGATAAAACTATTAAATTACACTGGGCTTTCTCTTGATGAATTGCCTTTGTATGGCGGTAGAGATGGAAAACTCCTATGTTTTTTAAAGCCTGGGGTTTTAACCTTCAGTCCTTTCTTAATCTTTATGGGTGAAATCGGCTCGACCGCAGGTTGATAGGGGATTATAGCTGTGGGATACGCATAGGTTTGTGTCTCCGAGACACAAGCTGGAGTTGCACAGGCGGGAATTATAGCATCGATTGCTACTGGAGTTGCATGGATTTGTGCCTCTTCCATGGGAATGGAATCAGTCCAGGCTGCTACGGAAGTGGAGGCTGTTGTGGAAGTGGTTTGCGGCTCTGGGTTGAAGAATGGTAGTTCATTCTCCCCAATTGCCTCTAAAAGTTTGGAAAGGGCCTTCATATCATGTTCCCCGAGCTTGCATTCCTGTTCCTCCACTTCATTTTCCTTGCGTTCAGGTTCCTTTTCCTCGCGACGTGGAAGGGTGCCGTCTTGGGGTGGAATCGGATTGATCGCAACAATTTGCGTATCTATCTCCATTTCACCTGCCCTCTTCTTAAATACATCAGAGGGGAGAGGCTGGAAATATAAAAAAAAAAAAGTTTTTGAATTGTAAGAAATTGAATTGAAAAAAAAAAAAAATTATATATATATTTATATATATAAAGCACAACACCGGTAGTTTTCTGTTGTGATATTTTTTATATTCATAGTACGTGTCTTGATTTTAATATATATACCTTTTCCTTGAAAAAAACAACCCGCCATGTTCATATGGCTGACAATATTCGCTGCTTCAAGAAATTCACCGATTCCAAGGGTTACCCCAGGATATTTCGTTCCTTTTATGTTGTTGTACACGTGCACATATTTAAAGTCACCGTGATAGTTCATAACTATCCTCTTTTTTCTCCCAAACTGCTTTGCAATTTGTTTTAGTTTTCCGTTCGAGTCTGTGGCATATTAGACTTTCATTTTAAATTTGCGTGGAAACTTTTCTTTTATGATTTTATGAATTGAAAGGGGTGAAACTTGAAAATATGCACTTTTTATAGTGTCATGCGATAAAAAATTATTGCCAAAATTGTTGTGAATGAAATTAAAATCAATAAAGAAAGTACTACGCATCCGCTTCGTGGTATCGTGTCAGGTGGCATTTTGTTAACCTTAGGCGTTGGGAAATCAACCCTTAATTACAAATCAAGTAGGGAATTTTTCTCCAAGACATCTGAAGTGACCATTTGTCATTAAAATAAACAAAGTTTTTAAAGTTTAGACATTTTCTATGGTGTCGATGACTAGTCTAAGGAAATGTCCTCTTTTACTGATTAGAGAGTTCCTTTTGTTTATATGTAGAGATTATCATTTCTGGTCAAGCGATTGACACTAGCCTAGATGAGGATAACAAAGCTTTTAAGATTATTGGTCTAGCAACGACCGCCTTTCATAAATCGAGGAGGCTATTGGTCATTCTAAAAACAGGAAAGATACTAAACTATAACATTGGCTTATTCTTAATCATTTTCACCTAAAATGGCAATACTTCATGTCGAGGAAGATTGGGGGAAGGAGGCGGAGGAAAATCTCTTCCCTAGTGGAGGAATGATTAATGTAGATGGGGAGATGGTCTACATATTTGTAGGCCATCCCCCATGCCCTCAGCCTCCCCCACCTCAACCAACAGAGAAGGGAGAAATATAGAAGAAAAAACGAAAAACCAAAAAAATCAAAGGCCGGAACGGCCACAAAGGCGTCGAGCTGACATTTTCTTTTATATAGATATGGTCAATAATTTGAATTTCTGTACTAATAGTCGTATATCAAATAATATTAGAATAAAAAAGTAAATTAATTATGTTTTGTGCTGCTTTAAAAACAAAAATCAGTATATTTCCTTATAAAATAGGTAGTGATGCGTTTATAATACAATAAATGATGAATTCGTCAAAAATACAATCAAAACTTATTAAAATTAGTAAAACGAAATTTTACAGAAGTCTCCGAATTATTTCATGTTCGAGTTAATCAGTAACCTTTAAATCTCATGACCATGGCGGGAGTATTAGCGTGGGTTTTGTTTTTAACGTACACAGTAAATCGCGGATTTGAAATTAATCAACATGAATGTAAGGCATGAGGAACTATTATATATTGTAATTGGAAAGGGAGGGGGAATTATGTTGTTAGTTCCCTTAAGCAACATGAAATCCTCATTTTTGATTATTTGACGGATGAGGCAACAGTCATTGTACCCGAGAAATTCCTTGCGACTTTAAGGAAAATAGAAGTTAAACGTGGAGATGTCAAATGTTCAGCAGTCGACACACCACCTGGTGTACAGGTCTACATCAAAGACAGGGGTTGTGTAAGTACCATCGATGGTTTTTTTTTAAATACAATCATTTTTTTTTTTGGGGGGGGGGGGGTGTGACCACAACGCACAATGGTGGGAAGTCGCTTGCCCATATCTGCTTTACAAATGTGTATGACTTCTGCTTGTTTTATCAATTCTAAAATTTGTTAAATATTTATCACCCTTAGAGCCTTACATCTGTGCATCCCCAGTTTACAACCTCAACTGCAGCTGGAATGCCTGTGCATTCCCAGTCTACAACTTCAACTTCAACCTGAAGGCCTGTGCATTCCCAGTCTACAACTTCAACTTCAACCGGAAGGCCTGTGCATTCCCAGCCTACAACTTCAACTGCAACCGGAACGTCTGTGCATTTCCTGTCTACAACTACACTCGAACCCACTGATTCAGATGTTCTATGGCAAATTTTGGTTTACACCTTATCCTCTGTATTAGGTAACCTGTTTTGATTACATATTATGGTTTTATTATTTTCCACATCATTAACATAGTATAATTGTCCTGTTTTTTAAATTTCAGTTCTTCTGATCATCTTTGTCTTAATATTAATAAACTGTGCGCGAAAATTTAAAAGAAGACGTCTACTACATGATTTACCACTTCAAGACATTTCTTAAGATCATTGTGCTTAACTTGGTATCTTTTTTTATTCCATATTATTAATTATATCATTTCAGTTCTTCTCTTCATTATATCTACGGTCCTCTTATACAAAAGAAAGCATACATTGAGGGTGTAATTCAACCAATGCTGTCCTTGTGCTTCAGAAAATATTGAATTTCATTTCATTTCACCTTGAGCATTGAATATGTGTGTACTTTTTTTTTTGTAGACTTCCTCAGAAATTGTGAATTAACCCTACTCAGGATTCTTAAAATTTTGATCATTATAACCCAGTGCCTTTGGTTCATTGTAATTATTTACCGTATAATTTTTCACAATATTATTTTACTACTACAACCAAATCAAGACCGCAATCAATCAAATCAAGACCGCAATCAACCAAATCAGGACCGCAACCAACCAAATCAAGACCGCAATCAAACAACTCGCAATCCAACCCACAACCAACCAACTCCAACTCATTACGAGTCTGAACTGAGAAGATCTCAAAGAGTTATTAAAACCCCTAAGAGATTTGGAGAGAGTGTTTAAGTTAGTTACACTGTTAAAAAAATGTGTTGTCTTTTTTTTAATGTCTTAAGATTTTTTTTAATTTTATTGCTCTTTATAGTTACAGGAGGAATTATTTGCTAGTCAGTTTTTTATTAAAAAAACTAAACTCTTATTTTTGTTAGAAGAATGTTCTTCCAATTCAGTAGCTTTGTTGTTTTAAATGTTGTTTAATTTGCATGCATACAGTGATGGCATTTTGTTTTTGTGGTAATTTACAATTTTACAATGTACTCAGGTGTTTTTTAACATGTCTCAAATATTCACATTTCACTACATAAAGTATTTGGTTTAAATTTCAAAACTGTTGATATTATAATTATAGACAACCCTTTACTTGTCATTTTCATTTAAACAACAACTGTGTGGGGTTTTTTTAGCTAGTATTGTAGCTTTTTTTTAAAAAAATAGCTAGTATTGCAGCTCTTTTTTTAAATTACTTATTGTAGTTCCAGGAGGAATTATTTGCTAGTCAGTTTTTATTGAAAACCCACTCTTATCTTGGTAGAAGAATGTTCTTCCAATTCACTAGCACTGTTGTTTTAAATGTTGTTTAATTTACATACATACAGTTATGGTATTTTGGTTTACTGGTAATTTACAATATACTCAGGTGTTTTTATCATTATTCAAATATTTCATTTTGTAAAGTCTAAATCTTCAGGTTTTTAGATTTCTTAAATGTTGATATTACATACATAGTCAACCCTTTACTTTTCAGTTCTACTTAAGCACCACTGTGGGTGTTTTGTTTTTTTTAATTAGCATAACTGCTTAAATTTTGTTTGACATGTAATATAGATTTTGTTTTAATTTTTATTACATATCTTAGTTTTAGAGTAGAATTATTTGCTAGTCAATTTTTTTTATTGAAAACCGAAATACTCTTATTTAAGTAGAAGAAATTTTTTGTATCCATTCATACTTATAATTTAATGGGTTTTTAAAGATGTCTAAACTACATGTTTTCAATATTAACATTCCAATATAGAATATTCCAAATGTTTCTGTAATTTTAAATTTCAAAACTGTTGAAATCTTAAAATATTATTGTTGAGGTGGTCAAAATATATCATACTATGTGTTAAAAGTTTATCACTTTTTGTTTGTTTGTGATTGTTTAATTTTAAATCATTTTGTATATTTCAAGTGTTACTTTAATGATTAAAATTGTTAATTTGTAAAATTGTATTAAATACTTTTTTTCTTCATAACAACTTTAGTTCATTATGTTGGGAAAAAATATATGTGTCTTCAGACAACAGATATAATTGACATGGGTTTATTTTTTTTTTAAGTTTGAATTACCCTGAAACATGCCTACATATACTAGTACTCGCACTTCTAAAAGAATGCAAATTTCATTTGAACCCAAGTTGTCAACATATACTTCAATATTAAGAAAACACCACTTAGTAGGTTGTCGATACATATATTTGTAACATTGCAACAGTGTCTAAATTGTTATCATTACAGTCAAAGATAAGGTATCAAGGTTTAAGTACCTAGAGTATAATAACTAGTGTTGTCACGATGATCGATTTGTAGTCGATGATCAGTCGGAAAGGTCGTCGATTTTCGACAATCGATTTGAGATTTCATAATCGATTATAATCGGTAAATGTATTTATTGTTTCGTTTTACATTGTACTGCAATAAAATAAAATTGCTGCAAACAAAACGTTTTTCTTTTCCTCGAGTGTTGTAGTCATCCATGTTGATACGGTAAAAGGAGTTTGTTCCGGATATAAGCATGCTAGAATTTTCAACAAAATGTAAATTGACATTTAATGATTAAATACGCTTATATTATGACAAACTATTGAATTATTGTTTGAAATAAATTTTTCAATGATTATTTTACTGAACATTCCATTTTCTATAATTAAGGATTTATTCAGACGTACCGGATAGGGTTTCACTTGTATGTTTAAAGTTTAAAAAACCGAAAACAACATGGCGGACATCGAAGAAAGTTTAGAAACGTTGTATGATCACCCTGGATTGAAAACAAAATCTTTTGTTTGGAAGCACTTCGGATTTTTAAAAACAAAGGAAGGACCAGCCAATTTTAAGAAATTAGATATGAGCAGAGCCATCTGAAAATTATGTCGACGAGTGTATGCAAACAAAGGTAGGTTATGTGTAATTTTGCTATACTTATTACTTGGCCTAGTTCGCATGGATTGCTGACAGCGCTTTTTTAAAGTAAATCAATCGTTCGAATTTAGTGTGATTTTTTAAATCTCATGCTGCAATGTTTGCATCCAGGAATTGAATGATTAATTTCTATCACAGGAAATACTACAAATATGATGGCGCATTTAAACCTAGCTCATCCTTCAGAAAAGACTGGAAATGTATCTGGGAAGAAAACGAAAGTAAATCAAACCAAGCTTACTCACTCCAGTGCTTTTGTTACTGCTGCAGCTATGAGTAATGATAGAAAAACAATACTGAATGACGCATTGATAAAGTTATTGACAGGGAAAGTGTTACCTCTCAGCCTAGTAGACAACACGTTATTCAAGGATTTCATCAAGCTGTTAGATCCAAGGTTTTGTTGTCTGTTCATATTTATTCAATGAATATATTAAAAAAAATGTTCAAATAGATGTGATAGGCTAAAATGTTCTTATTTTAAAATATTAAATAAAAACTATTAATGTAACATAATGATCTAAATTTTCTAAATTCAGATAACTTTTTAAATAAAATTATTAACTTTTAAATGATGTTTGTCATTGTTTGTAGTATTTAATTTGTTTTTTAGGTATACACTTCCTAGCCGACATTCTGTCGTAAAAATGATATCCGTGAAGAAAACACAAATGGAAGAGAAACTCAAAAGAGATATTATTGAAACAAATGGAATAGCAGTAACCCATGATGGTTGGACAAGCATTAATACGGAAAGTTATGGGACTGTAACAGCACATTTTGTTGACAAGGAGTGGCGGTTAAGGAGTGCAGTGCTTGAAACCAGGAAGATCGTTGAATCTCTTACAGAGGAGGCAATTGCAGAAAATTTAAGAAGGACACAGAAGGAGTGGTCTCTTCCTAGTCAGCCTACAGCAACAATAGATAATGCTGCAAATGAAATTAAGGCATTTGAACATCTGCAGTGGACAAGATTTGGATGCTTCTGTCTCAGAATTAACCTTGCTTTCAAAAAAGCACTCTCCATTCCAGAACGATCAAAAATGTTGTCAAAAGGAAGAAAGCTTGTGACTTTCTATCACCAGTCTTCGAGTGCAACTGATGTCCTAAAAGAAAAACAGCTTCTATTATTTGATTCGACAACTACACTTAAGCTCATTCAAGATGTTCCCACCCGCTGGAATAGCACTCTAGATATGTTGGATAAGTTACTTAAACTTACCCCAGCTATAATGGCAATGGCAACTGATTCAAAAAGCACAAAAACAACAAAGGAAGCAATTAAGAAATATTCCTTAAATTTCCAGGAGCAAAGTGTACTTCAGCAAATTGTTGATGTGCTGAGTCCCTACAAAAAAGCAACAACTATTCTTTGTGCTGATACTTACCCAACAATGCAAAAGGTGATCCCAGTTCTTTTGAAGTTGGACCAAAGAACAGGAATTCATGAGGATGATTCAGGGGTATTGAAGAAAATAAAAAACATTCTGAGGGATGAGATGAAGAAACGGAGTCAGGATATAGATATTCCTCTATTGGCATGTCTTTTAAATCCAGGAACTAAACACCTTGAGTTCTTAATTGAAGAAGAATTTAAATATGCTAAAGCACTTTTGGAGGAGAAGGCTGCACAAGTTGAGATACAGCCTATAATTGTCAAAAAAGAGAAGCAAGATGATTCCCTAAATCCTGAAGATATGGGAGGACCACTACCTAATCTTCCTACATTTCCTGAAGAGGAGGGTGCTAAGATAAATGAAGAAGCACACTCAAAGCCATTTGAACCAAAGAGCAGTGAGATTCAGAATCTAGAGAATAACAACGACATAGAAAAACCCCAGGGAACAAAAAGAAAAATGAAGGATATGGAAAAGTGGTTTGATGATGCCATCTTTATAAAGAAAACAACAAGTAACAGAGAAAGAGACCCAGTGACTCAGAGCAAAAAAGAAGTTGAAATTTATTTAAATTGTGAACTCTCCTCTAATGATGAGACAATTCTTGAATGGTGGAGGGATAATGAGATTTTTTTTCCCCGACTTGCTATTATTGCCAAACAAATGCTAGCTATCCCTGCCTCCTCTGTATCATCAGAGCGTGTGTTTAGTCTAGCAGGAAACATTCTCAGCAAGAAAAGGTCTCGTCTCACTGCAGCAAATGTGGACACATTTATTTTCATAAACAAAAACATGTCCTCTTACTGGTAAATTTCAGTGACAAGAGACAGTGTGATATTTCCGCTAGTCAGTGAGTAGTCATAATACTCATAAACTCGTTATTCATTTATTCTAGTCTTAGAAAGTTAGAATTTCCCTTTGTGTTACTGTTTGGTTTATGAAATTGAGTAAATTTTTTGAAACTTAAAATATGTGTCTTTTTGTCTTTTTATGTAACAAATGAGAAATGACAACTAATACATCTCCTTAATAAAATTTAATGAGCAAGTACAATTAGTACAACCAATAGCATAAAATTTAGTGCTGTACAACCTCTATTCAGCTCTAGTTTTAAATTTATTTACAAATTGTTACCGATTCGATTATTGGCCGATTATCAGTTGGTTGAAGTTAACCGATTTTGCCGATTAATCGATTATGATTTTCAACCGATTTGACATCACTAATAATAACATATAGTCAATCTTAAATCCACCGTCATAAAAAGCATAGTTATTATGCGGAGAGATTTCACAATGTTTATACTGAGTCTCTCCTATTGTCAGAGTTACATTTTCACATCCTCCTTATTTTAAAAAGACTCTTTGGAATGGTATTAGACGGAAGTACTGGACTCTTGTCTATTTTCTTCCATTATATCCTCACAGAAAAACTTATCACTGGCTATGCATTTATAAAATTCCATGGGAATGATATCTAGCATAAGAAATTCGTCAATATGCCACTCTGTCGGAGTATAAAATGGATATGGATGTTCATCATAGAAAACTTGGGAAGCGTTACAAATGTTTGCAAAACCTAGTAGAATCAGTCTATGAAATACTTTGCATTCCTGAGCTAAAAATACCATAGGGTATCTGTGACGTATCAGACTGACCAAGTCTGTGCTAAAATTACCCAACATTCCTGTGACGTCACACATTCCAAAGACTCGCGAGTCTGCTGCGAGTCTGTGCCAGGAGCCTTAGTTTGATACTACTCCTAACATTCAAAAGTCAAAAATTTGTTGGTAGTTTGATTGTAATTCTTACAAAAGACCAGTCTATAATAGCCAGAAAATTCAGTTGAAAACCTCAAAAATCCATTTTTGCCCCCCCCCCCCCCCCCCCCCCCTAAAACATCCCATTAGGGATCAGCCCTGAAACCCGCTGGGGGCCTATCTAACCCAAATTCCACATATATCTTTGAAACATTAACAAATGGTTTAGTAAATTTATCGTTGAAGATGGATGACTAGCCGTACCTGCCAAACACTGTATATGTTGTGTGTCGGATTACTACATGTATGATACTGCCGGGAATGTGGCATTTACGAGAATTTACTTGATGAAAAAGACTTTTTTGTGAATTTCGTCCCATTCTGAGCGCCTGAATGAGGAAATTGACAACGGCAGGAGTGAGAATTCGACTTAAAGAAGCATAACCGATAAGCGCCGAAACTCAAAACAAACTCTGGGAAAGGTTTACTAGGCAACAGGACCGGAAAATCGCTAATGGATACGATGGTCTTATATGACTGTAAGATCGTATCTTGAATTACTGACCACTTCTGAAGAAAACATACGTTTGAATTGCTGTTACAGTGAAAAAAGAAAGAGAAAATATTTTCATATTATAGAATTTGCGTAGCTAGAGTGCAATTAATAACATGTGTGCTTACTAACTCCCAAGAAAGTTTTATACTTTCCACTGTAAATAAAAATACACTGCGTGATCTTGATAGCCAATAAATTATAAATTTTCTTACAATGCATTGTTTAGTATAATAATTTCAAACATATTTTACAAATGCTATCAATACTCCTATTATTTATCAAACTCTTAAAGCATTTACGTCCTAAAAATTGAACTGGCGTGTTTTTTAATCGGCGTGTGTCTCATCTTACCCTCTCCCTCCCTAAAAATCGTGATGTTCTAAGTTTTTTTTTTATTTCAATATACCCTCATCATAGGAATATTATTTTCAGGGTATATAAAGGGGTAGTTTGAATTGAATATCTCAATAGCCAACTACACAGAACAAATCGAACTGGTAGACCACTTCATAGATTCATAGAAAGAATTGTCTAGGACGTTCAACAAATCAAAATAATAGTAAACTACCTGGAAAATCAGCTTCAAAAGTCTACTCCGTTAAAAGTAAAGTTAAAAGCTTACAGACTTGCGGTGTATTATTTTTTTTGGATGTTTTTTTTATAATCATCCTAGCTTTTTTTATGTGTTCAAATTATTCACACGTGTTTTCAATTTATGAACTACAAGTTTTGGAATTAAGCGCTGTTACTACATGTATAGGAGCAAATCAAAAGGTTTCACATGATTTGATCACGTGACCAACCAAATTCATATCCCTGTGAACTTATTAAATTGCTGTCTATTTCTTAAGTAAGTTTGATGGTTTTATATTTCCCACAGTGGGACAACCAATCTAACCAATCATATGCAATGGTATATTTATCTCGTTTCTGAGGTTTAAATTTATCGAGCATGCGCCTACGCACAAAAGCACCGGCGGGCATTTCTTTTCCTATACAGTATAGGTATAGCGCATTGGCGTCAAAGCCGATAATTCGACCACATGGCTTTTGCGGATTACCACGAATAAATGACCTTTTTGTTTCGTGGAAGCGTTTGAAAATAATGCTCGGTCCTCCTATAATGTTCTGCTTGATCGTGTCGTACAGATCTTCATTTTCACGATCGATCAAAGCAAAACTGGCCCCCTCTTTCGTACCACTTTAAAATAACATTTGACGCGCGAGACCCGGTACCGGTATACTACATTTAAATATGTCAATACCGCGCTCGAAATAATATTTCTGTAAATTCTTCACCGCTTGTACGAAAGGTTCGACGTCGAGATTGTTGTACCAGACGAGGAAATCGCGAAACGTTGTCATTTTTTTCTCGTCCCACACTCTTTGACAGAAGGCATATTCTTCGTCGGTAATGTTGGCATTTTTGAGAGTTGAATAAAAGGCCTCGTGAGGTGGAAGTCGGTCGTAACGAAGTTTGTCTATATCATCAAAAAATTCGTATGGGAAAAAACCCTTACTCTCTTGAACATCGAATGCTCTTAAAAACCCCGAATAATTTATACCGGGACTCAGATATCGAGAGATGTCTAAAAACTTAAAAGTGTTTGTACTGATGCACGAATAAACATTGTTGCGTTTGACAACGAATGCGCCGTTTTCGTCGAGCCGGAGGTGTTTAACGAGGTAACTCTTTATTAAACTAATATCGTATTTGGCCGAATTGAAACCAATGCTTATCATTTGCTCGCAATAACTTTCAAATTCTTCTTTTAATTTTT
>WFKH01011926.1:46708692-46726047 GCA_016163765.1 Magallana hongkongensis | reverse complement strand
TGACCCCTAAGAAATTCTTGTTAATCCTAGCAAATCTTTCAGAGAGACATTTTTTTTACATACCTACTCCTTTGGTAAATCAACTTTTTTTTTAATCTCACCAGTTACATGTACTCAGGTGACCCATTGCTATTGGTCTTATAGTTGTATAACCACTAAATATTTTGGTCTTTGTAATTGTATTACATTGGATAAAAATTTAAATATTTTTAACTTCTTTTTCAAATACTGCTAGGTAAATGTTCTTCAAATTTGGAATGAAGCATGTTAAGAAAAACATGAACATAAATTTTTATTTTCATTAATGCACCCATTGTACCCTAGGGTTAAGGCAAACCCTGCCAAAATCTTCCAAAAATTTTTCTACTACTATTAGTCCTGAACATCTTATAGAAAAACTGAAGGCATGTCTGAAAAGATTGAAAGCCCTTTACCATGACCATTTAGCTTCTTAAAAGAATACATTCACTAGTAGTACAATTTAAGAATCTAATGTTCATACTGATTATGACTGATAAGTACTATAAATATACAAGTTTGTTTTCATTTTATTTTGTCTTCAGCCTATGCCCTTAAAACATTCATGATGGACGGAAAAGCCGCCATAGCTACCATAAATGCAAAGATCGGGACCATGGTTAGGGCCTTCAAGAAAATGCAGAGTGACAGTACTTAAATGACATTTCAGCAATATCATTACATCACTAATAGGGCTTTTGCATGCATCAAGGTTATGCTTTCTTTTTAAAATCTGAGACTTCTTATTGCATATTCCAAAATTATTTTGTCTTCATGGTTGTGTTAATTATATTCGGACTTCTTATTGCTTATTCCAAAATTATTATGGCTTCATGGTTGTGTTAATTATATTCAGACTTCTTATTGCTTATTCTAAAATTATTATGTCGATCTTCATGGTTGTGCAATTCATATTCAGGTTCTTATATAGATGTTGCTTTTTATGATTTTGTTGTATGTGTTTGTCATGTCTGGAATAGTGTTTTGTTTTTGATGATGTTACAGCTATACATTTTTATAAATTAAGGTCATGATGCAGTAAACTTGTTTTTACTTCTTATTCCAGTTATATTAGGTCATGGTTTTGTTAATTGATGCAGGTTCATTTAAATGTTAGTATTTCATGCTCAATTTTTTTCAGTGCAAACAAATGTTTTTAAATTGTCTATATTAATTTTTATACAGAAGGAAAATTTTTCCATAAGAGTGCATCAATAATCTGTGAGGCGGTATATGGCAGATAGTACATTATTGTATTGCTCAATTCAAGATACATGAAATTGATGTGCACGATTGTTCAGAATATCTGAATTGTCCCTTTTTTTATTCCTTGTTTTTAAATTCAAAAAAGCGTCTGCACGAAACACAGGTCTATAACAACACAGTTAAATCCAACTCCAGCATCTCATAGATCTCAAATTTAACGTGGTGAAGGATGTTCTCCTTCATAATGTACAGTACCGATCAGACCCAACCTAACAACAGAGTAAACCCCAACTAAACCCCGTGTTTACTTTTGGGGTTTACTTGGGGTTTACTCTGGGTTTACTTTTTGAAAGTTTGGGTCCACTTGGGGTTAACTTTGGGTTAACTCGGGGTTTACTTGTACATTGCTTTTGTGGTCAACTGTATGCAATGAAGTGTGAAGCAGACAGGTCTTTTTTCTTACCATCCTACTACCTTTAATTCCTGTCCCTTGTGTATTCCGTACGATGGCCGATAGCGGCTGTCACTTTACACAAATGTTTTGTGTGTAACGTATACAGCATTTTCACTGAAACTCGCTGACACATTACACCTAAAAGTAAAAGTGTATAGTGTCATTGCAACATTATGTGTGTAAAGTGTCAGGAAAAGTTTCATGTACACTCTACATCTAAAAGTGGTATCAAATAACAATATGGAAAGAAATATTCTATTTTTTTTTCCTCTTTCCCCCACATCGGTACCCCTTTCCTATTTTAATTGGTTCATAAATGAAAACTCTTAAAGTGGAGCATGTAAGTTACTAATTTTTAAATGTTAAAATGTTTATATTTTAAATATAATTAATAAATATAATTTCCAAATTTATGCGGAATCGAAAACTAAGAAGGAAATTGTCTATTTTTTGTTTGTTTATAGGTCTTCGTGCATTCCATTACGTAATTCGGGGGATGATGATGAAACAATTATTTTATTTCCTCTTCCGAAGGACCGTCTTTTAACAATCAGTGACTTGCGTAAGTACTGCTTGGCGTGTAAATATATTTGCATTTCATTTTATTAGCTATATTATTAATCACAGAATATTATCAAACAAAAACTTTACAGTTCACTTTATTTTTTAAATAAAATACAAATGTTAATTGCTAATGTAATGATAAGTATTGTCATAGTATTACATGTTTACAAAGACAATCAATGGGAATGCTCATCGCATTATAACAAATACGACAAGCCAAAATGGGTAGACTAGATTGTGATTGTTTAATTTTGCAGAATACAGATATATATAATAGATATTTTATATAGTAATTTACAATTCATTGCTAATGTTTCCTGGATAATTCTAATAAGTGGTGCTTCACATATAATTTTTAAAATAAAACTGTTAATCTATATACATAATTATATCTACCCTGCTTGCCTACTATATAAAATAAATTTGATTACTTATTTATTTTAAAAATAATTGTCTTATTGTTCCTCATTTAATTGGATAGAAATGCCTGTAAATTGTACCTATGGTTTGCTTTGTCAATGCATTTTTGGATTCATCTCCGATGCATTTATGAATGAATCAGGAGAAGCACAGTTGTGATAAGAATTTACGACAAGGTCGTGAACTTGCGTCAATCTAATTGGGGTGTTGATAAAGCGTTCGGTGTCGTTTTCGTTAATTGAGGAAACTGTTTTTCCCTGTGGGATAAGATATTACACTCAGCTAAGTTGAAGACGGGTTTATCATTGCCTGTAATTGACGATACATATTTGACATTTGACCTTTAAAAATTGATTCAGAAACACACAATACCTCATAACATGTATTCAGAGGTATGCAAAGTTACACGAAGAAATAAAAACAACGTTACAATACAATTTAAGACTTTTTTTTAAATCGGTAGCGCATTTCCTAATCTGGCGTCCCTCAGATATAAAGACGACAATGAAAAGCATCTCCACCATGTTTTATGTCACGAAGGAACATTTGTAGAACCCGAAAACAGTTGGAAAAAAGAAGGAAGAGTTTATTATGCTGTCAATAACTCAGTTCGTAAGTCTTAAAACTATTAAATTTAATGGGTTTTTTAATCTAACAAGGATCCTCCTTATTCATTCGGTTTATTAGACAAGTTGCAGGTAATTAAAATTGCAATTTGGTTTGTCGACATATTGGAAGATATTGTGTATTTGCTTTCAAGAATTGTAACAATAGAAATCTGGACCATTTGTTTACATGCAGTATATTAACAGTATGAAATGACAGTTAATATTTTTTTCAGCTGGAAGACATGAAACTTTAAAGCTAAGTGACATCTTAGCATTTGCCACAGGTTCGGAGGAAGAACCTGTTCTTGGGTTCGAAATGGAACCCAGCATTCATTTCCACGAACTTCCTGGCGACCTGCCAACGGCATCTACTTGCATAAATCAATTGAATCTTCCGCAGGCAGAACAAAACGATGATTACATTTTTGATAGACTCAAGTTGGCATTTGTAAATGCCTACTTTGGACTTCAGTAATGTAATCTTTTCTTTTGTTATTATTTTCCTGTTCTTTAATAGTGTATGTGTGTGTGTGTGTGTGTGTGCGTGCGTGCGTGCGTGCGTGCGCGCGCGCGTGCGTAAACATAGACTTGTATATAATCTTTTCATGAAAACTTTTTGACTAGTATAATCTTTTGCATTTTTCAACATATACTACATATATTGTAAAAAAGCACTTTTTTTAACTTTTAACAAGACTTCTGGACGACAACGAAACTTTCTTAAATAACAAAGTAAAGTTTATTTACGCTACTTAACACATTGTAGATGAATCATGTTTCCAGCTGTACTTATATAACCTAAGCAAACGATTATTTTATCAATATTGAAAGTCGTATAACCATTCATTGCAAAATACGCTTTGAATTGAAAGTGGTGGTGGGATTGATTTGTTACTTTCGTTTGATATTGAACGTTCTTTGATTAGATCTTAGGTTTGAGCTATCAGTCTTAATATTTATTCTTTTAGTTGACAATATTGATACAAGGCTTCTTTCTATTCTTTGGCGTTTGTCCAATTATTTGACAAAAACTTTTGATGTGCATATAAATCATATGCACCTAAACCACTTCTACTGATGGAGCGTTGAAAAGTCTTTAGCCATGCCTCATCTTCTTCTGTTGTTTTGGTCAAACAATCCATGCCACCTAGAACAATAACACAATCAAGGAGTGGTTTGAGTGGCATAAAAATAAAATTTAAAACGAATAAAAACATTGTAATGAATATGTGTTTAGAACCTGTTTCGGATGATAGCTGATGTATAATATTAGGCCTTCCAGCTGGGCAAGATGCTTGTCTGCTTTGAGATACATAGTGATCATTCCATTGTTCGAGTAAGTTATCAAGCTTCTTTTGAATTACTGGCATGAAACAATACCGAAGCCTATACCTGTAAAGATTGAAAAGGCCCTATTTTTATGAAATGTATAACATGCTTGACCTTTCTGCAGTCTATAAATCAAAATTGCCACAGGCATTACAATAACCCACGCATTTACAAGCAACATTTTATCAAAAGTTTTAACTTGCAAATCTGTCACATTCCCTCTACGAAATAATCCAAACATCTCCAAGTCGTGAAAGAAACGTATCCACCACTCACTTTTTAGTCTCCTAAACATACTCCACCATGCTTCTATCCTCTGTCATATTATATCCAAACAAAATTTTAAAAAGGTCCTTCAATTCAAACTTAACATTTAACGTTTTCATTATAAAACTTCATCTTATTCCATCACTGTTTAAATCTATAAAAATATTTACTTGATTAAAAGTTGACTTTACAACTCTGAAACTATCCGGTCCCGCAAAGCAATCGCCAGCTCCATGTCGAAGTGTACATTGAATTGCACCCATATCTGAATTTTCTGTTCTGGGTCAGCTGAGTATGAGGGAAATCCTGCAATAATAAATGTATTTTGTTTGCTGCAAAATTCAACGAAAATGTAAATTGAAATTTACAAACTTGACCATTCATACTTACCGTTTACAGCTAGTATACATCCTATAAAATACTGGGCAACAACTGCAGGGTCATTGTTGGTTTAACCCACACATAACCACATCAAACGCCGAGAAAATCTGAAATGATGTTGCTAATAAACATATACATTTTATACTTTTATCTTAGCCATAATTTTCGAGACATATTGTTTCCATGCCAGTCAAGGACAGTGGGGTGAAATGAACACGCAAAAGGGGGGGGGCTAAAACCCAAACACTTGTGTGGAGAGGTCCGAGGGCAGTCAAGAAAACAAAATTTATTAACTGTCCAGCAACATTTAAGAGGATAGATTTATTTTCACATTTTTAAGGAGATATTTATTTCTAAAATCTGCTAGCCCCCCCCCCCCCCATCCCCGGAAAATAAATAATTACATACCCGTCAATGCAACCATGAATTGAGAATCCGTATGGTTTCAGCTTGTCGTAACTTAAAAGAAATAGTACAGATAAATACATTTTGTATGTTTGTAAGACACACCCACCAACATGCCACACATGGTTAGGTCCGAGGCTTGAGTAAACTCTTCGGTTGATTCTACGACGTCGTCGCATCTCTACTCCATGTGGATCAACTTCTCTCAACACATTCATTACAGTGTCTCTGCGTAGACAGCAAAACAAATCATAGTTATGCTACTCTTTGATTAGCAGAACACCCCCCCCCCCCCCCTTTAATATATGTACTTTAATATACACATTCTATATTGTTTCACGCTGTGATGGCGTTTAAAAGCTACCTGTATCTTTCTTTCTATTTATCATAGATTGAAATGGGTATATATGCCAGTAATGTTAACCATTTAACAAATTTAAGTTTAATAATGATGTAAACATTAAATTTGAAAATTTTAACAAATGTCTTCGAAGTACTGATGTAATAATGAAATACATATGTACCTGCGGACATGTATTCCCTCACGATGTAAAACATCAGTTAAAAATCGGTAGCCGACGGTTTTCGGATAATCTTGCAGAATGGACTAAAACATATTTTATACAGGTTTATTTCGTTTTTAAACATTTGTATATCATTAGCTTTGCTTCAACAAAAAGTACAAGTTACTTTATTGTGAACAAGGACAATTTGGAAACTTGTAATCTAAATTTATCCAATATGTGCCGGTGTGCACGTGGAAACAGTAAATTCTAATTTTAAAATGTTGACATTTCCTTGCTGGGTCAGACTACATGTGCTGATAAGCCTTCAAATTTTCCAGTCAAGAGAAATAGAACGTGTTTATTTCATCACAATTACTGTGAGGAAACGCTGTAATTATCGCGTGTTAGAAAGATAAAAACCGTCTCACATTATTCTTTTTGAACCACATAAAAAATTACCGTAACGATGTTTTTCACGTCCGCAATTGAATGGACTGTTGGACCTCTTCTACTGGGCTCACCCATTCTTTTGAGCCTTTTCCTAATGGCATTTTCACGAGTAAATAAACATGTTTTGGTAAAACATCGGATTAAAACTACATTTACAAATGGTTCAATCTGTTTAAATATGCCAATTAATTTAACTCTTCATAAAACACTAATTTTGTACTATATGTATACATGCATGTACTAAAATAATTTAAATTTCATACCTTAATTTTATATTGTATTTTTTTAGTAGACTGCTTATTTCGCGGTAGGTATACCTTGTTTAGAATATTCATTTAGAATATCATTTACTGAAAAAGATAATGAATCTCTATAGCTATGAACACACATATAATATCTTAAAATCAAAATACAGTAATAATGCTTTGTTTCAATTCATTAACTTACCATGTGGTATTGTCGGCATTTTTCTATGTCCCAGTCTGTTGTAAAACGCCCAAAAAGGGCACCTTACGGGGGCAACTCAAAGAAACCACGTGGTTATATTTTACTGTTTTGTTATTTGATACCACCTTTAGGTGTAGAGTGTACATGAAACTTTTCCTGACACTTTACACACATAATTGGTGTAGAGTGTACATGGAATTTTGCAATGACACTGTACACTTTTACTTATAGGTATTATGTGTCAGTAAGGTGTAAGTGAAACGTTGTACACGCTACACACAAAACGTTAGTGTAGAGTGGCGGCCGCTATCGGCCATAGTAATTCCGAATACACAGTTAGCGTCTGCTTTCAGGGGTGTACTTCTGGTCGGGGTTTACTCTCTGTGTCCATTCTGGGTTTACTATGGGTTTACTCTAGTAAACCCAGAAAGTAAACCCAGGGTTTAGTTGGGGTTTACTTTCTGTTAGGTTGGGTCTGATCGGTACTGTAATTAAATCTTGTATTCACTGATAAACCCTAAAGATCTAAAAATCTTATAAGTTAATACACGATATGCCATGACGCATGTATGACTACCCTTAAGCTGTTTTGTTGACAAGATGGTTTTGTGTCAACAAGAGAAATTTCTACTAGTTTCAAACACCTTTAAATAGGTAGTATTTATGATGAATCCAGACTACTGCAGTCTTTAGTGAATATTGTCACAACTCAAAGGTCCTCAATTTAGACCATTTTTTTTTTCAAAAACATTAAGCATTTGATGTAAACTTAACATGTCTTATCTGGAAAACTGTTACAATAACCAATGTGATACCTATGTAATCCATAATAAATGTAATATCTTTTTTGTATTAGTTGTACTTGTATCATTTTTGCCATGTTTAAACTATAGTGTATTTACATTGTCATTCTTCATTATTTCATTTTCTAGGATTGTGAGGTGCTTAGCCTTATGCCTAAATTTTGATAATTTTAGTCGAACATTTCAGATGATTTTTCTAGTCAGTTATGTTTAAATTCATAAATGTATACATGTATGTGTCACTACCATTCCTAGTTAGCAATGTACTATATATATTGACATAATATTTTGATTAATGTACATTTGTTAGTATTTTCTTGAGAAAGAATTTTTTACATATAAACTTCTCATAGTGTCTTATTATAATTTGGGTAAAAAACACTTTATTTCTTTATTTTATTAAGGTCTTCCGTTTCCAACGGAAGACCTTATTGTTATTCTTCGGTTTCTTTTTCCCTATTATTTTTATTCTTTTTTTTTCTTCCCATTTTTGTGCACGCGATTTCTCAGAAACGGCTCGGCCGATCTCCATCAAATTTTCAGATATGATAGATATTACTCTGAACCTGATAGCAAATTTTTTCCGTTGATGACGTCACATCCGTTTTTGAGATATTGAGATTTTTCCAATTTTTATATGGGTATTTTGTCTGCAGTCGTTCTCTTAAACTATAAGAGATATCGAGCTCAAATTTTTACGGTTGGTAGAGGAAAGATTGAAGTTTTGTATGATTGTTGTTTTATATATCTAGCACTAAATGCGCCAAAGCTCGGTAGGGCTCGAAAATTGAGATATCAAAAGCGTCGTAAATTTTCATGCTTTTTTTTGTTTATCTCTTTTTTGGTAAATATTTTGTAAAAACATGTA
The DNA here is from genome assembly GCA_016163765.1 of Magallana hongkongensis. Taxonomy (NCBI): domain Eukaryota; kingdom Metazoa; phylum Mollusca; class Bivalvia; order Ostreida; family Ostreidae; genus Magallana; species Magallana hongkongensis. The sequence goes on along the minus strand of WFKH01011926.1, from coordinate 46,717,321 downwards.
AAGCAAAAATTGTTTAAATTTACAAGATCTTTCGTTTGATATCAACAAAAAGGGGCTGGCCCCTAAACTTAGGGACCTGAAGGGCTCTAAAGTATTTAATCTATAGCCCTTAACTGAGGGATATTTTGCAATAAGTTATAGAAGCAAATATGTTTATCTTACAGTTATGAAGCCTACGAATATAACGATTTTTTCATGTCTTACGTAATAAGGGGTTTTTAGGGGTCAGAAGTCCAAAACTTTAGTCACCTATATTTCAAAAAGGAAAAATATTTTGATTAGCAGTATAGAAGAAAAGATGCTCAAAATGATCTACTAAACAGTATGTAACCATCAAAATTTTGGTAAACGGCCCCGATAAGGAGATAAGGGGTCGGCCCCTAAAACCATTTTTCTTAGATATCTCAAGAACGATAACGAATTTGTAAACACTTGTTGAACAAAATGTATGTAGTTTTAAGTTACCTTTAATTTAATACCAAGGACAAGGGGCTGGCCCCTAAAATTAGGGAACTAGAGGGCTCTGAAGTATTTTATTTATAGCCCTTAACTGAGGGATATTTTGTAATAAGTTAAAGAAGCAAATATGTTTATCTTAAAGTTATAAAGCCTAACAATATAATGATTTTCTCATGTGTTACGTAATTAAGGGTTTTTAGGGGTCAAAAGTCCAAAACTTTGATCACCTATATCTCAAAAAGGGAAAATATTTTGATAAGCAGTATAGAAGAAAAGATTCTCCAAATGATCATCTAAACAGTACGCAACCATCAAAATTTCGTTAAACGGCCCCGATTAGGAGATAGGGGTCGGCCCCTAAAACTATTTTTCTTAGATATCTCAAGAACGATAACGAATTTGTAAACACTTTTTGAACAAAATGTGTGTAGTTTTAGTGAACTTTCATTTATTACCAAGGACAAGGGGCTGGCCCCTAAAATTAGGAAACTAAAGGGCTCTAAAGTATTTAATCGATAGCCCTTAACTGAGGGCTATTTTGTCATAGGTTATAGAAGCAAATATGTTTATCTTACAGTAATGAAGCCAAACACTATCATAAATTTATCAGGTGTTACGTAATAAGGGGTTTATAGGGGTCAAAAGTCCCAATCTTTGATCGCCCATATCGCCAAAGGGAAAATATTTTGATAAGCAGTATCGAAGAAATAATGCTTAAAATGATCTACTAAACAGTTTGCAACCTTAAGCATTTCTTTAAAGGGCCCCGATAAGGAGATAAGGGTACAACCCCTAAAGCAATATTATTCAAATATCTCTAGATTTGTATCAAATTTGTTAACACTTGTTGAAAAAATGAAGAATTAAGTAATTAAAGAATTCAAAGATTTCATTTGATATCAAGAAAAGGTGACTGGCCCCTTAAATTAGGGGTCAAGAGGGGTCTCAAGTTTTTCAACCAAAGTTCTTACACCTGAAACAAAATACTCTCTGATATTTAGAATAAAGACCCCTTTTCCTCTTTTTTCAAATTATGTTCAGCTGTTTTATAGCAAAATCAAGATCTTACATGTATCTCAACTTCTAAAATCGGACGGAAGACCTCCTCGTTGCTCGCAACGAGATCATGTCTAGTTTTTTTTATTATTCTTTTTTTTATGTTGCTACATTTTCTACTCAAAGTTATACTAAAGATATTCCATTTATGGTGCTATTTTTTCCTTGAATGTTTTTAAATTCAAATTTTGTAATTTTTTCCCTTCTGTGTAAAGGAAACATATTTAGAGGATGAATTATTTTTTGAAAATAAATTGAGATTTGAATTTTTTAACTTCTCTTGTGTATACTGAATTTAAATTTGTATTAAGAAAATTTTAATGAACATAGTTAGGACAGACAGTTTTCATTTAAAATTATCAATTAATGCTAGCAAACTAGCAAATCTGTCTTAAAAAAATTGTATGCCGCAATGATTGATGAAAGCTATTTCAATATATGATGTGAATGTTTGCTGCAGGCTTGCAGCAAACTTCATTTGCATGGTAAAATGTTTGCCGCAAGCTTGCAGCAATGTTCACATCTTGTTCGCAGGAATGTTTGCAGCAAGTATGCAGCAATGATTGCGGAAAGTTTGCAGCAATGTTCGCAGCAACGTTCGCAGGAAGCTGTTCTTATATGGGAATGTTTGCTGCAAGCTTGCCGCAGACCTCATTTGCATGGTAAAATGTTTGCTGCAAGCTTGCGGCAAGTTTGCTGCATGCTTGCAGCAATGCCTCTCTCTCATGGAATAAATTTTTTAAGTTTTACTTATGTCTGCAGCAAGCTTACAGCAATGTTTGCTGCAAGCTTGCAGCAATGTTTGCCGCAAGCTGGCAGCAAGTATTCGCAGCAAGCCCATTTTTTCGGTAAGGGATACTTGAACTGTGATGTGAAAGTGAATCAACGAAAAACAATAGATAAAACTGAATTGGTCAAATTATTAATTTGTATAAATAATTATCCCCTCGCGCAACTTGTTGCGAAGGGGATATAGCATCGCTACTGTGCGTGTGTGTGTTCGTATGTGTGTATGTATGTGTGTGTGTGTGTGTGTACTCCATTTCAATTTTCTAGTAAATTCCAAGAAAACCCTCTCATGAATATCCATCAAACTTTGTACACTTCTTTGGCATGGTAAAAGGACAAACCCTGTTGATTTCAAAATCAATTGATTAAGTATTTTTTTTAATTATCGTAAAAAATGAAGTTAAAAAAACATGAATTTTATGTACGACTTGACAAAAGACATTTCCGGTAATTTTATGTACGACTTGAAGTTAATCGTTACCGTATACAGTTCAAATCAACAACTTGACATTTTTTGGGATTTAAATCTAGTAAAGGTTAAAAAAAAGTTTTGTAGCATTGGAGTGTTAGACGAGTGCCCATAGTTAAAAGTTAAAGCGGGCAAGAAATTTAAGTCTGCCGATTTACATCGAAACAAGCAGTCGAATTTCGGACAAATTTTCCCGTATAACTTACAATGGAACTAGTCCAAAATTCAGTAGAGACTGACAGATATTGCACATTTATCACGCGAAAATTGTTTTATATTAATAATAACTGCATATATATCTACTATACTATGGGTTAATTATAATACGACAACTAGCAACTAGAATTTCCATCAGAGCAGACTACAGAGCGCTTGATTTTCAGCTACGTTTCATAATGTATACGGATCGTTTATGTATGCTTATATAAAAATGAATGTCACTAAATGAATCTAAATTATTAAACTTTAAAGTATATGTGTTGAGCTTCTGCTAGGAATAGGAAAACTGTTATGTAAACCACCTCCCCCAATGTATACACCACAAAGCTTGGGGATTGGGATTAAATAGATATTACATGCATGTGTTCAAAGTGGTTTAAAGAAATACTTTCTTCATTTTGATCTGATAAATTTACATGTATTTTCCTAAATAACGTATTCCCCCGTACAATAAGTCATATCGCGAGGGGATGCTCCGCTTAGCGGTGCCCTTGTTCCAAATGCATTCGTCCGTAGACCAACAAGAGAGTACCTCGAGTGACCGATGACTTCCTCATTTATACGCTTAAGGACAGAATAATTTAAATTAAAAAAAAACAGGGTATCATCAGTTTTAAAATAATAAAAATGGAATATAAAATTCCGGAATGAATCATAGTACATACAACACTTGGAGCTCAGTGGATATTATTATGAGATTTCGTGAACAAGTTACTGTACGCGCTTATACGTTAAAATGTCAACTCGTTCGTCTAAAAGGTTCTATGAAGAAAGAAAACTAGACACAATAAATAAAGAGATGTATTTTAAGCAAAGACTAGACTGACAAAGAATACTGTTCATAGAGTTCCGTGAGTAAGAAACATATATGACTGTTTCAACTAATTATGTATACCTTCGAATTTACGGAAATACTTTATGAACGACTTGTCATAACAGACAAGAAGGATGACAGAAAACTCGTTCGTGTTTGTTTCTATAGATTGATGAAAAGATGATCTCCGAGTCAAGGGCATAGAGCTCGACTCGTCAAATTTACTTTGCAATTAATTTCTTTAGACTTTGAGACTCATTAATGTGACCGATTCTACTTCAACTTCTACGTTGACTGCAACCAATAACACGAGTTGCTGTATGCGTTTTAAAATTAAAGACCTAGGTGGACACAAGGATGGCAATTTAGCATGCATGTATAAGGAAGCAGTCCACACCTCTAAACTGATAACACTGCAAAGAGAAGTTATTTATAGTTAGCTGCATGCCACAAACAGGTGCTGATAAGAGAATTAAATGCACACAAGGAACCTGATTAATTTTTATAATTTCCTTCGTTTTGAAAACACAGATTTAATGTATCTTTTCCAAATGTTATTTCTGAACTGATATTTTTTTTCTTGTAGTTCTTTTAACTCACTTTTCTTCTTGGGGCTTTTAGGGTCACTTTAGTATGAAACTGAAGTGAATTCCCTCCAAACATTTTCATTCCAGTCATATATTCCTGAAAATGCCCGCTCTTTATACTGGTCAGTACCGAAAGCAATCTTTTTGTCTTCATTAATATTTAAAGTGTTGTTAAAACTTTCAACGAACTAAGTGACACGTCATTATTTAAAATCTTCAGGGTATTTATAAATCTGTGAATTGATATTGACATTTCTCGATATTATTTTCAGCCACTGGGTGTTATTATTACAATTTTAGAAGGTTCATAGTTAGGATCCTTTTATCGCCCGATTCAGAATGACACTGCTTGTGATTGCCTTTGTAGTTTCCACGCAGTTTTCCAACATTGATCTCAAAGTGCTGGAATCTCCATTGCAATTCTTTATAGCCCAATAAAAATGAGTTGCCACAGGTTCAGGTTTGCCATACAACTCCTCGGTCACTGTTTTCCGTGCAATTCTTTTGGTTATCAACATTGGTTTTAATTAAACATAACAAGCCTTTGAATTTTCGATGACCTACTTTCACCGCTTCGAAAGCATGATCCCTACACTGATCACGTCCCCACTTATCTACACAGTGGTATATGAACCAGGTCTTGTAAAAACTTTCAACTTAGTAAGAGTGATCTAACTGTGTCTTGGAACAGGCCCTGGCTATCGTTTCTTTCTTAATTCTAGAAAAAAAAAACTATTACTCGTGGTAAGCTTTTTTCTTCGTTATATTATTTTTTTCTTGGACTCAACAATTGATATCATGAAATTTATTGCTAGAGCCATGTTTTCTTGTGTTTATCAGTGTTCAAGTCAAGTACGTAAAACATGTTGATGGTACAAATTTAATTTGAGAACTCTAGAAAATGATATTTCTCTATTCGAGAAAAATATATTTTTGACTCTTTTTCCCCATTTCTTAACAGTGTTGGCAAAGAACTGAATATCTTTACTAGCCAATTTGGTCCCTGTTAATTGATAGACGAATGCAAACACTGCCAATGACCGCTGAATTGACAATATCTTAAAGATTCAGTTTTGTCTTACATGGGGACAGAAAATGGTAAAATGTATCTTTAAGCTTGAATTCTACGAATGTTTACAAGGGTTATTTGTAAAGCTAAATCTCCAAAATTGTACACGAAGCAATGACAAAATTGAAACGCTATAAACAAGTCTTGATATAACGTTGTTGATTACAAATTTCAACGGTCATATTATGTTAAAAAATTATTTTATGACTGATTGAAATTTTGACTTTAGTCTGAAATTGCTTCATAATCCTGAGGACTCGGTTATCAGTTAATACATATAGAATATTTTCGAAAAATAAACTATGTATTTTGTATTTTGGTTGATATACCGACATCTCTAATAATTGTTTCAATAACAAATGTCAGACAAGCATTCAACAATTACTGGGTGCCACACACTTAAATTTAAATAACATATTAAAGATTCAATGGTCTTCAAATTGTTTTTCAATTTTCACAATATGCCATTGAAAACTACGTTAACTTCTTGATCTTTCTCGCCGATGTCGAGTTTCTGTTAAGCCGTTTATCTGCTTTCTTTCGATCTTTCCTATGAGTTTCGTATGCAGGTATCAATAATATACACAACTGTGTGTCTTCACCTTTCAATATTTTCTTCCTGATTTCCGCTGATACAAGGTCGACGTGTCCCACGTCATTTGACGAGACACCTATGTTTATGTGCTCGCTATAAAAATTAGTCGAGGTTTCCCTACCTGCATGTGAGTTGAATTGATCCGCAATTTTCCTTAAGGGGTTATCTTCTCTTCTGGTAATTTTACTTGCATTTTTAACCGGGTTTTCCAACGGAAAAATCCGGTTATTGAAATGGTGAAAATGGCGGGCGGCCGGGCGGGCGGGCGGCTGCCAAATGGTACCCTTATTGTACCGATAACTCCTCCTACAGTTTTTAAGATAAGAAGTTGTTCTTTTGCAGATCAATTGTACATATATCAGAGGTGTGCATATTGCTAGGATTTTGATTTCTGGTAAATTATGAAAAAAATATCAGCTTTTGAACTTAATCGTTTTTTGGCAAAATATTGCATATAGGGTACCCCTATTGTACGGATAACTCCTCCTACAATTTTCAAGATAGAAAGCTGTTCATTTGCATATCAATTGTACATACATCAGAGGTGTGCATATTGCTAGGATTTTGATTTCTGATAATTTATGAAAAAAATATCAGCTTTTGAACAGTCATTTTATAGGCAAAATATTGCATATGGGTACTCCATTCCTCTGGATACGGTAGGCAGTGTTTATCAATTCAGGGTTGACATGGATTATGGATACAGTTCACATAAAAGAAAACCCGGTTTGCTGTCACATTGACAGCTTTTCACTTGTGTTGTTATCAATTTCTAAACCGAGAAAGTTATCACTTCTTTGGGACCCTTATTTTCCCCATGCTATTCGGATATTCCTTGCAATTCCTTGCATATTTGTAAAAATATGTCAACAATCATCCTACACTCACATGCGGTATTGCCACCGCCCAAAAAATCGTCTAAATAATGTAAGACTTCTCTAGAGTCCGCGAGCTTGCACACTTGCCACTCTATAAAGGAAGAAAATTTCTCAAATGTGGATCAGGATATTGAACGTCTAAGTTGAGGCACTTGTCGTTTTAAAAAAAAAGCCATAAAGTTTATAGCCAGATTAGCAATAGTCTGAATGCACTTCTGATATCCGGTTTGGTCAAGTAAGATCCGGGCCCAAAGTTAAACCATGCTATCGTCAAACTTTGTGTAGTTGGCGAAACAGAGCACATCATAAAAGTAATTGATGGAGTTCTGGGTAGGGTATGAGAGGTGGTGAATTATCCTCAATTCTCCTTCCGTTTTGTAGTAGTATTCCCAACGGCGAAACTCGCAGATTTGATATACCGGTATGTCGCGATTTAAAAATGACCGACCATCTGTCTTTTAGCTACTAGAATTTTTTTATTTTTTGTTTTATTATCCCGGACGATATCGGAATGTTAATAAAATGACCACAAATTAGGTGCCTCTATTTCAACTCGTGAACCATGGTAGAAAGAAAAATCAAACTAAAATTACCCATAAAATCTTCGGCTCATTGTTTATTCAGAAAATTTGTTAAGGAATTTTCTTCAGATTGATTTTTTAACTGTGAACATTTTTTTTTATTTTGTTGGTTGCGTGGGAGCTAAAAGACGTTTTTGAAGTTCGAAATTTCTTGTCTTTAGAGCAGCACAACTTCGGGTGCTTTCCCTTACAGATAGAACAAAGCTACGTATATCTACAGTTGGCAGCATTGCAACGTCCCCTATTGTAGCTAAAACAGACACCTGCTGCAATCGTGTCTGTATAGCCCCTAGGAATGCAGGGGGCGGGGCCAATTTTACGTCATCAAGATGAAAGAAAGGGGAGGGTTGTCAGATATAGCCCCAAACGATGATTGGTAAAGGGGAGGGTTATCAGATATAGCCCCAGACGATGATTGGTAAAGGGGAGGGTTGTCAGATATAGCCCCAGACGATGATTGGTGTCGACATGACCCACAATGTGCATAGAGATGAGATATGAATTCAAGATGAGCTGTCTTATAATGGAATATGCTTTTCCTGTTTTTAAATATAAATATTAAATCCTAATATGAAAGAGACAATAGGTGTTACTGTTTGTGACTGGTTTTGAAATATTATTAACATTTACGATGACGGCTTCCATATATAATTGACATGTATGAGACTAAATGCATCCACACGACAAAGAACTTGATTGTACTAACTATTACCTGTGACGTGTTTTTTATTTGATGACTTCAAAATAATTAAAATTGAGTACGACTGGGGCGATATAGAAATCGACTATCCTACAGAAGTTTTAGAGGCAGTAGCTGAGATGAAAGCGGAATGTTTTATAAAAGTCTCAGTGAAATTTAGAACGCTGACAGAAGTTGTTGTAAAATGAAAAAAAGTAATCAAAATGGTCATTAATTTATTAGCTAAATGTATTTAATTAATGATGCAGACCGATATTACAGTGTGAGTGTTGGATCATGTTATTGCTATGAGTTATGGGGAGGGGGGTGTTAAAGTTTGGTTTGGTAGATATAACCACAGCCTTTGATTGGTAAAAAGAGAGGTGAGAGCAGCATATAGTACCTTATAGAGGTGGAGGTATAGGTGATGAGAG
>WFKH01011926.1:46689991-46708592 GCA_016163765.1 Magallana hongkongensis | reverse complement strand
CTGAGAAACCCTAATAAGCGCTTGCGCATGCGCTTAGCGCTTAAAAACACATTTATTCTGCCCCTAAATCCACCCTTAAATTATTCACTACAAAAGAACTATGGCTATTAGCTAGTATTTTTTAAATTGTTCCTTTTATTGATGGGATAATTTGTGTAAATTATTTTTGTAGATGACCTTGGTATTGAACCCAAAGCCTTCATTATTGGTGTAGAGCTTGTTGCCGGTGATAATGGAACTAAAGTCGAACCAACTTTGGGTGCAGGTAGATGCATTCGCACGGTTGAAAAAAGATCACCCATTAGAGAAAAAAATTCATTGGAAGAGTTGAAAGAAGAATTCAACAGACTTACAGGGGAGACAACACAGTCTTTGTTGATCATCCTTGGTCAGGAGGAGTCAGTGGATTTAGTTTGGAAGATAATGCACTTTTATAACAAAGATGGCGCCCACGCTGCTAGTAGCAGTGGTAGGGGTTATATGTTGAATTATTTTGGGGATGATTTTTTTTAAATATCTAGTGCATTGTAAGACCCGGATACTTCTTGGTCACTCTTAAGACAAAATTGTTGTTACTCCTCCTGGTCGATTTTAGCATTATCTTCCTATCAGTGTAACAAAGATAATATGGAACCTCTGTATAAATTACATTTTCCGATAAATTTTACTGCACAATCGTTTTAATGTGTATAATGTTGACACGTTAATGTTTGGGTATTTTGTTGTTACCTTTATCGACGTTATCATTAAAATTATCATCAGTTTTTCAACTGCGTCACTTCTCTCTTTTTATGAATGTTTCGCTCATTTTGACCTATTTTTAGCACACCTCACTGCACGAAAAATGGGTTTAATAAAATGAATATGCTTAAATGTATACTTTACGCGGAGTTTCAAATATAATACGAGTTTACCATAGAATTATACTCGTGCATATTATGATGTATAATTCTAAATGAAAGAAGATATTTATTTAAAACTAGAGGTACTGTGAGCAAGCTCACAAATGATACCCCCCGCTAAGAAAAAAATCATAACTTAAGTATTTTTCTATTATGGAAAAAAATGGATGCTATCTATTTCACCGTCCACGTTCTATAAATAACTGCCCTATTTTTTAATTGTTAATGCTAATACGAGTACACAAACCAATTTATATCCTTTAAATTTCATTTTATTTCAACCTAACTGTTAATGCATGAAGACATTTGCATCCTTATGATAACAGACACGATAATCCACATGTCAAGCAGCCATTAAATGTTTTGAAAGTTTGGTATACCGAGCCCGAATTTTTTTTCGAATATTTCCACACTTTTTTTTCAAAAAAAAAAAGAAATACATCGGGGCAGGCTATTTTCAATGAGACGGGCGGGGATGAGAATCTAAAAATTAATTTTATGTGGCCTGACACAAGCTTTGTGTCCAAGTTAAGCTTCGAATCATTTCCATTTATACAGAACATGACACAGACAGGAAAATAGCATTTTTTTTAACAATTGACCTTGAACTTGCCCAAATTACCTTGGGTCAAGGTCATGACACACCTTCATTGCTTTAATAAACGAATAAACATCAAGTCAATGAAGACAATTTTAAATATTACAAACACACACGCAGGGTGGGTGTATATACCGTGATGTGTATGAATCGTTGATCAAGTTTGAAATTTTCAAAATGTACATTCTACTTTAATGCTCTTGAAATTTTAATAAAGTCTATTTTGAATTGCGAATTTTGCTTTTTTATGTAAATTAACAAGATATTATTCAATAAATTGGCAGAATGTGTGGTCCCTTGCCTTTTTGAAAGTGTTATGAATGTACTTAATAGTACTTCTACGCTGTAAGTTAAGAGTGTATTTTTAATTACATTTTTATTAAGAAATAAACAACTACAATGATGGCAGTATCTGTCATGGGCCCTTGGCTTTATTGTAAATTAATATACAACGATAAATTATTTACAATACATAAAGTTAACACTAACCGAGTCGACATAAAAACATTAAGTGTAGACTTTAATAACTTAAATAGATTTTATTTGCAAAATATACCCAAAAAAATATAATAACGGGGCACATGAAATTGCTTTGAACAATTTTTCAACTACTCTTCTTTTTGTAGAATCGGATTATTGATTTCCTGAAATCATTGGACAGAAAAGTTGACAATTTGTCGAAAGAAATAAAAGAACTCGGGAAGGACAACTCCTTATCAAACAAAGAGACATGTAGAAGAAAGGAAGAACCGAACTTTTCATACCACCTAGAATCAGTGTAGGCTTATATGTAATTGTGATAGCAATATTACTCCTAATTCAAAATATGGGATTTCGAGCCAGTACCTTAAAAACAACTTTAAGATATTCAGATCAGTATTGAGTAATACTAAAAAATATTAAACAAAAAAAAAAGGAAATACAAACTAGTACACTTCTTTTTTAAGTCTCTGTTAGTTACCTATTCTCGAAAGAAAAAAATAATCCTCTCAGCATTTAGCTTTTCCCCGCCAAGTTCCTGATCTTTCATGTGTAGGTGACATAATCAAGCTTAGAGCAGTTTTAAGAGGGATTCTAGGGGGGAAGATGAATAAATCAATCTTTGTTTAAAACTTGATAGATGACAGAGGTTGATTATATATACACAGATTTTGGACAAATATTGAGGATACATAAGTAATTTATTTATTTTGCATGTAAGTATTGTATACTTCTAGAAAATATGTTATGAAAATCAACATCATACCCCTTTTGAACCCCCGATTATGGGCTAAAATTCTAGCATCATGCCATAATAAAAATGGATGGAACTGAGGAGAGATTTATTTTAGCAATTCAAGTATCTAAAACTCTAAGAGAAACAACTAGTCATCTTTTAATCATCATGATTGGGATTTCCAAGAGGTACCAATAGAAGAGAACGCTGACCAGAGTAATCTGTCTAATAGTGTTTAGGAAATTGAAGAAGTTATCATTTATCAAAATCAGGAAACAGAGGAGTGCCAACATTGTCTGAGTCGCCCTTGTATTACCTCTGAGACAAACAGACAAACGTGGTGGATTGAGAAAACTGAAATGCCAAACAGAAGCAATACCCATCGAAGAAAAGATGAATGTAAACGATTCTGGACTATGCCTTTTCATTGAAATGGCAGATCCAAGATATAAGGAGCGAAAAAGAAGAGTTTGCAGCATGACCCCCATGTACGACACCATGTGTACCATAGGAGAGATATTATGCCTTAATGTGTAGGTAATTTAGTGAGACATTGGCTTCCAAGTATGAAGGACCAACCTTACATGGGTCACATGTAGGAATAACACTACACTTATTTCCGTTTCATTCTTAATTTTGTGATGGTGTTTTTTTCTGTATCATTCTCATTAATTAAAAAGCTTATTTGCAACTGAAAATTTGTAGGTATGATTTTAATTCAAACATCAAGGTATGCCGATTTAATTTTTGTTTTTCAAAGAGCATGTGTAACTTATAAACACGACAGAGTTCTTGAGAAGTTTTGCTGCAAAATCCGTTTTATTTATTTTTTAAGTTTTGTTATATTAATCGGAAGCAGAATTATTTGATCGAATCAATCAATTGTTGGAATTGTCTACTTTAATATGTAGTTTTTCTTTCATTTAATTCAATGAGAGTTATGCGTTTAAGCATCATCCGTCCTAAACTGCCGATTGACGTACATGTACCAGTGTAACAAGCTAATATAAAATGGTCTGGAAGTATGTGACCTTAACTATGGATTGACGTACCAGTACAACAAGCATTCTGAGAGTATTGCACAAGCAATACACGTCCCCTACCGGTTTATATTATTCTATGAAGCTTTAAAGCATACAACTATTTCAGAACTATTATAAACGAGATGTTATGCTTTAAAGATCAGAGATAAAAGAACAGAGGAAATTCAAACTATATAGTTGACATAGAAATTAAATTTTAAAAAATTGGTAAAATAATACTCTTTATCTCCTGTAATTTCGCCAAGTCCAATAAGTATTCACTGGTAGAAATTTGTGAAAACAATGCACTGTTATGCACAATATCATTTCTTACCGTCTTCTGTACCCCGAACAAACCAAACTGTTAAAGAGCCCAACCCGATAACATACCCGATTGTAATAATACAAAAAAACCTGCCGATAAAAAATCAACACAATGCTTGACACTATTTTACAGAACTTATTTGTTTGTAAGAAATGATAAAAGGAATGGTACAAGTAACGCATGATAATATTACTGACTAGATACTGGCTTCGTTTATTCAATACACACCGAACCCGATAACGAACCCGAACATTAAATCAAAGGCCTGAAGGGCCACAATGGCGTCGAGTTGACATTAATTTGAAGAGTAAAAACCTGTATAATTTTTTAACAATTTCAAAATAAACCCATGACTTAACAAAAATGCATATTTTTTTTTGTGTTGTTTATGGTTCTCCTTCATTGATCACACATACATTTAGGTACTATAGATTAAAACAATCCTTAAAACAAAGTATGATTCTGTATGTACTTGAAATCAACTTTTCTTATTGTTTTGCTGGAGATTAATGTTTATAAAAATTGAGTCGGACGGTCAATTTTAACAAAACAGATATTTTATATGGATTTTATGCAGTCAACTTAATACGGAGAAATCAAAATGAAGTATGATTTTTTTTTTTCAGAAATCATTCTAATTTGGTTTTTGACCCTTCATTTAGAAAATTGGTATCAATTATACTTACTTTTTAAAAACAAATATAAAGACAAATACATTAGTTGACTACTTTCAAATAAAAAAAATGTGTTTTTATCACATATTTAATTCAATTACAATTCATTACAATTTGACTCGCCTAATTCTTAAAAAATTTTGAATGTTAGTTAAAAATCTCTTAGAAGTTATAATTTTTTCAGATATTTTTTCTCTATTCAAATAGAATAAATTTGTATATTAAAAGTATGATTGTATTTAATTCTTTATATTGTATACTGCTGATAAACACTCTGTCTCTTATTATCAATTTGATTTAAAATTCACATGGGTCCAAATGACACGGGCCGAAAAGAACAGGGGTAGAAATAAGAAAGCACCCATTCATGTTGTTTACGAAGTGAAATTAGATGGTTTAGAATTACTTTTGGTTGTAGATATACTTATCACCGATGTAGGAAGTTTTGTTTCTAAAAGATCAACATTTGTGCATTGTCAACATTCGATATGGAAACAAAATAATGTGTTTTGCAGGCAGATATATTTCATAAACAAATTGAGTATGTAGGCCTAGCTATCGCATGTTCTTCGGTAAAAGTGTATTCATCCGCCGAAACACAGACATATTGTTTACAATAAAATATGAACATTATCAAAGACATCAACCATATTTGTATCTGCCAACTTGTTTTGTTGACATACAGTTCTGCTCGAAATGGAAGTATGTCATCTTTTTTTCTTCAAACACATAAGAAAACTTTGTACTCATTCCTGCGAATGAGTTGTTCGGCTCCTTAAAATTGGCGACTTCCGGCCGTACGATCCCTAGATGGCTTTCGAGCTTCGCTCGACGCCATAAAAATTGGAATATAAAAAATTAATTTTCTCGAAAATATGTCAACCTGACGCTACGAAAGTGTAAACTTGGTCTGTAGTTTGACATTTTAAAGCTGTTTAGTAAGTTTCATATTATTCCTCAAGCGCATAAAGAAAAAAAGAGTGGAAACTGACGGACGCAGAGGAAAGCTATAGTCCCCTCCAGTGAAACCGGTAGGGGACTAACAAGCTATCAAAAATGATCATGTCATGTTTAAAGTGAAATAACTGTTATGAAGTGATAGTTACGTAAAGCTGCATAGTATGTCATATGTGGGATAAAGCTTTGTACCATGCAGATGTCATCTTCCTGTTAAATTACGACTTTGTTTATTTAGTATATTCGGGATCAGTTCATCAGAGATTTGACTTTGCCATCGAAGAAAGCCTTAACAATTGCTGGACTGGAAGTTGTGGGTAAGTTTAACTGGATGATCGGACAAGCGTTTTCCAATAACTTGATGATCGGACAAAGGATGACCAATACCCATAGGTACCGAATACAATTTTGATTATGTGAGAGGCCCTGAACATAATATTTCGTAATTGAAGATTTTTTCTGAAATAAAAATTGGAACAAACACATATTACTATTTTCAACTTATAACTTTATATGAAAACGATAAATAAGACAAAAAAATGTTCATATATGCTCAAATTTTCATTATTTTTAGGTACATTGACGGATGGAGAATTCGATTCTCTCAGAAAACAAGGTGAAAGTTGTCCTCTTTACATTAGACAGGTGGTGCATAACTCAAAGGATATCAAAGTCCAATCTCCAATATATGCTTAAATATGCTGGATATAGATTCTAGTGCAAATAAATTACTTAACCCCAAAAAACCAACTTAGTAATGGCACAATTAAGATCCCTCAAGTATATATGTATCAGATAGAATGTAATATGAATAGCATAGTGCTTTTAAATTTCTGATCCATAAAAAGAGAAATGTCTTTTTTAAAATACATGGAATGGGGTGATTTATATAGTTACTGAATTGAAAATATCACTTAATCAGGATATTTTTCTTTATTCAGAGGATGTAAATGGTATTCAATTTGCTGCGACACTAAACCCTGTCATTTCAACAGATCTGATAAGGAAATTGCAGAAGCTACAGAAGGGGGGTCTTTCCTGTGAAAATGTAGTAAGGAATATCCGAGTTTCACTTTTTTCAGATGGTTACCCGTCATATCTATTTAGAAAGGACACACCGGAATCGCCCTTGTACAAGATGAACATTCTAGCAACCTGTATAAACTTTATTGAAATTGAATGGTTGCCCAATACCTCACTTAATAACTTATCAACTAGCTTTTTGTACAGACGTTTCGGAGTTGTAATTAAATTGTTAACTACGGTCACGGTCCAGTAATCCGAAGGTTCATTAGTCCGAAGGTCCCATAGTTCGAAATTTAATTAGTCCGAAAACTAACTAGTCCAAAGGTAGTTTGAATGATCACGTGAAATTAGTTTAAAAATCTTTTCGAAATTAATTCCATCCAGCAAAGTTTCATTAAATGCAAAAAAGTAGCTAAAATTATTTGAATTTAACCAGTTTATATTAAATGAATTTGGTTTTTAATACCTAAAATTTTAATTTGCTTTGGATTAATTTACTGCAAATAAAGTACGGGTATACACGCATCATTTCTCCAAATGTCTCAAAGTACATGTAATGCTACGTTTTAACCCCCTTTTAATGTATGTATTTTCTAATTTAAGATAACAAACTCCCACTCTACTTCTAAATACAATGTATATTTTACCCGTTCAAATATTTGTACATATTTTATTAATTAAGTTAATTTTTGACTTAAATTAAGTTTATGTAGATACTAAGATTCGTTTTGTTTCCATGTTAACCCCCCCCCCCCTCCCCGCTTTTCAACTTCCCAAGTCAAGAGTTTCTCATCCGCTCCGCTCTACGTAAGGCTAAGTGCTTGACCGAATAAGCAGAGTTGGAATAGTTAGAAACCTCACATGCTGGTTGGTATAAAGAGGCTGATGAATGCTCAGCTGTATTTGAGCTGTATTGATAAATGGCACAGAGTCCGACGTAAATACCGCTTAAATCTTAAGTCCAAAGAAAACGAGGGAAGTAATAACTTAAATTTAAATCTACCATTTATAATGTGCAAATTATGAGTACTATTCTGCCTAATGTGTATTGTTAAATCAATAACCCAATTACTCATATTATTCCAGCTCTTTTAACGGGTGATGCTTTGCATATTGATATTTGATTTGACCGTGCCATACAGCCAGCAACACGTATGGTTCGCTAGCACCGCGCATCAGCGCTTAAGTTCGATATTACACCAGACGGTGGACTGAACTATAAGGGAAGAAGATATAACAGTGTTATTCAGGAATGTATTACGAACAAATTAACTTTATCAATCGTTTTCGCGAAATGTTAAGTCGTTCATTGATCCTTTTATATTATGTACGAGTTAACTCGATGTCATATTTATCTTAAAAAGTAGCTCGGTCTTAAATTGCTCAGAATCATACAAATAAAGCAGAAGTTAGTACATTGTATTACTAACTATTTTTCAAATATTAAATGCCATGTCTTAAAATTAGTAGTTGGATAAAATAAATAAATTAAAAATTCGACGTAACGCGTTTTCATTTGTAATTTAGTTAGACTAACCCTTTTTGAGGGCCCCACAATTCGCCGTCCTTGGACAAATTTACACAGTGCAATCGATTGTCATCAGGTTACCTATTTCATAAATCGCCCACAGCATTTTCGTTGATGACTTCATACTAAATGGCGAATTTAATGATTTTGAATTAGTTTGAAGATGGAGAAGTGTCGATATGTACCAACTGGAATGACAAATAAATACAATCTGTATTAATTGTAGTACGAAATGGCGACGAAATATTAAGTACGTATCTGTGTGCAGAATTGACATTTGACAATTGATTTTTAATTCATAAACATGTGGAAAAATCTGAATGCGAGATATATTCATGTCTGAATGGTTCTATCATTCTCCATATCTTTACTCTTCAACGAGATCGTTGGCAGACAATACTTGATTTTATGCAGTATGACTATTATAGCTAGCAATATTTCCCCTCTGTCTGCTTTCGTTTTTATTGCAGATTTTAAATGAACATAAGTTGTTCTTCTTTTCATCAATGTGGAACTGTGATACAGGTATCTCTTCGGGCCAGCTGTACATTTAAAAAAAAAAAAGTATCAACACAATTAAAGAATGGAAAAGTATATCAAGTCTATTCATTGGAAATAAATCGCTTAAAAATTTAACACATAATGGCTACTTTGTTAATGAAACGTTCATTTCATTTTTTTTGTTTCTTCATTAAAAAGAAACCTTACAGACTATATATATAATTATGCGAGAAATAAAACGGAACACATAATATATATTGTCATATTTAAACATTAATTTCTTTATTAGAGTTCAGGACAATCGTCCATTTACGTTAATATTCTCTCCAAAAGTTCAACCACTTATACCTCCGCACAAATGCAGAAATTGAAACATTTAAATGAGAATATAGTACAGAAAATCGGAGATCTGTATTATAGCCATACCTTTTTTAAAAATGGTTAAATAACAATTCATTCCATTCATAATTGCTGTTGTTGGAATTCCAGTTATTTGTTTTTATACCCCCGCTCCGAAGGAGAAGGGGGTATACTGTTTTACCCTTGTGTGTCTGTCTGTCCGTAACAAAAATTGTCGCATTTTTCTCAGTAACTATTCATTTCAGATGCTTGAAATTTTAACACACTATTTGTTCAGGAATGCCATATTGTGGGATATATTTTTGTACCAATCGGACGTCAACTTCCTGTTAAATGACGACTTTGTTTATTTTCAGCCTAAATTTTCAAACAAATTTTCGTCAGAGATTTCTCAGCAACATTTTATCGCAGATGCTTGAAATCTTAACACACTATTTTTTTAGGCATGCCATATCGTGGGATATATTTTTGTACCAATCGGACGTCAACTTCCTGTAAATTAACGACTTTGTTTATTTTCAGCCTAAATTTTCGTCAAAGATATTCATTGCAGATGCTTGAAATTTTAACACACTATTTGTTTAGGCATGCCATATCGTGGGATAAATTTTTGTAACAATCGGACGTCAATTTCCTGTTAAATGACGACTTTGTTTATTTTCAGCCTAAATTTTCAAACAAATATTCGTCAAAGATTTCTCAGCAACTATTTATTGCAGATGTTTGAAATTTTAACACACTCTTTGTTCAGGCATGCCATATCGAGGGATATATTTTTGTACCAATCGGATGCCAACTTCCTGTTAAATGTCGACTTTGCTTATTTTGCATATTCACATCAGAGCGGGGGTATTACTAGAGTAGTGAGCATTGTCTCACAGATATCTTGTTTCTTCCAAAGAGTTCGTGAATTTGTTTACAATTCTTTTAAAGTTCTTGAGACTTCGAATTGTCTCAGAGACCATGGATTTCAACCGTTCAAGACAGACAGTGGTATGCATTCACACAAACCTCACAAACCCAACTACAAGTGGTGAAGTAAACTCTTTTCTCACAGCTCTTTTTTTTTTACAAGTTGTCTTCAAGCATGATAATTTTCAATTGCGCACAATCTTAAACCCTGCTAATCAGGCTCCTTATTATTTCAAAGGTTTTTTTTTTAATTCTGAGACAGCGAATTCTCCTCATTTATACTCATTCTCTTTTCCAATTTTTGGATTTTCACGGGATTTGTTCTCCTGTTTATGAAATTTACCATACAGGGTGTCAGAAATCATGCACATTTTTTGTACATCTTGCAAACTGATGAATTGCAGTTTTGCTTTAAGAACTTATGTTTACTATTTAAAAAAAGATATTAGCACGAGCAATTAATTTATATATTAACAGTTACAACTCAATAATTAACAATTTTTTTTATGTATACATAAAATGTTTAGCAATATTAAACACCTCAAATTAGTCAGGATGGAGTCTTTCACGTGACTAAACCGACCTTCATCAAAATTTGGTGATTCTACTGTTGTTGGCCAGTTTGAATCTAGTGCCGCCGGGTAACTGGAGGTACCGCAGTCAACTTAGCGTTTTGGTGTTGACTTACGGGTCTAAAGATAGATAGGGAGAAAATACACATAATCTGTTTAAAATATTCTAAACTAAAATTAATTAGTAAAAAGTGTAATATTACACTATTCTGATCGCTGATTTTTTATTTTTTTTTAAATTATTTCAATGTGTTAGCCTTCTGTCCACTTCAAGTTAATGACAGACAAAAGTCCAATTGAGTTTATACTAACACTTTTATTTTACAACGTGATCTTATACATTTCAATTTAGTCTCTCTCTCTCCCTCTGATTTAATCTCAGATTCTCTCACTTTACAATGGTTTATATACTTTCATACACTTGACTAATAGTTCTGATTGGCTCTGTCCACCTGTACTGATCATGAGTGAACAGATATTGTTTACATTCCAGAGTTATGTTTTGCTTCAAAATACAGCCACAAAACTGTCAGAACTTTCAATCAAAGAGTATTGGGATGCGGGTTTGGAGTCGTCCGCACGAGTATGATGCATAGCTTACATTCATTCATACATGGCTTAAAGGTTGCAAAAGTTAGATGGAAAATGCATTATAAGACTAACTTGCAGTATCAAGGCTATCGATGCAGATACAGGATCGCCAAATATGACAATTTCTTGAAAACTTATTTATATATTTTCAATTTTGATTTTACTGTGCCTACATTCCGTACCTGATTATAAACGTCACTCCTGCGCATTGCTACAAAAGTCATACAGTTCATTCTATCAGTCATCATTGCAACAATTAATTGCGCAGTACTTAAGTATCAAGGTATACATAGGTATTACAATGACTACTTTGTCATACTAACATTTCAAGGTCTACATATGTCTGGCCACCGGAATAGGAAAGCGTCCTTGAAGTCCCCTTGGTCAGATGAACTTCTTAGTGACATACCAGTCAGAAAATCTATGTAAAGAAGTAATATCAAGTGACATGATTCCACCTCCAGCTTTGAACTTCAATCACACACAGGAGCAGATCTGTGACTAGGATATATACATAAAATCATATAGTCTGATTAATTTGCATTACAATCATAAAAACAATAATGATCAAAAAATGACAATACTAATCACGATGAAATAATCACAGTTGAAGGTAATCGTAATTCATCATCAAAGTAATAATAAGTATGGTTAGGCTTATTGTAACATATATATACAAAGTCAAGGCAGCTTGTAAGTTCACAAAATATATCTTTCTTTCAAGGGGTGGATTTAATGCACTAGCCTTACATGTTCGGAGTCCATCGGTTCCTTCCTATTATTTTCCAGAGTGTATACGTAAATTTTGCACTTTTAACATATTTTGAATTATACTTTTCACAAAATTTCACGATTCCTTTATAAGGAATACACAACTTCTTCACGGCTGTATCTTAATTATTCATACATCATCGCCACCTGCGGATAGAGGGATGGCGAGGTGACTTCTCGCGGAACATCTCCTGCGTTTCTCTGTTGAGTAGTCATCGCGGCCTTCTCTTCCATGTATTTACGTGACATCTCCGGGTCCAGTTTATAATACTTTGCCTATGGAGATTCTTCATCTCTCTTCCCTCCAAGTATTTGTCGTGCTAGTTCGGTCGAAATTGTCCCAGTAGTGTGGATCTTTTTGCGAGTTTGGAGTCTTCCGCTCCGTCGGGGTTTCTCTGGGATTCTAATGTTTTTCGTGATTGGTTTAAGCTCGATGGTGTGACTAGAGGTCCGTTTTTCTAGATTCATACAACAAATGGAGTGTCTTTGGAAGAACCTTTCTCATCACTACCCCTTTTTTTACAACCTGATTAGCAACCACCACAGCATCCACCTCCTTAACTTTTTAAAAGTTTTGCGCTTCTTAATATAAAGTCCTATCGTTATTTATGTTGCGATAGTCAAACGCACATCAAACCTGGGACTTTCCACTAAAGATGACGATTCCATGGGTTGCTGCTTCCATGGGCTGCAGGTCAGTTATTGGCAGTTGCATTCATAGGGAATACCTTAATATCTTTTAGTTTATCAGGAATCTTTATTTGGCTAATTTCTGGGTGTCTGGGTTCTAAAAGCTGCATGTGTCAATCACATTGATGCATTTCTAAAAGGAATCGGTCATGTTGAATTGACTTTCTCTGTTATAGAATGGCGGTAATATTAATGAACCGGGGTAACCCGAGCAACCTTGTCACAAACTTACGATGTATATCGGGCTCATAACCTTTCTGCTTTGTGTATATTGTCCAGATTTTACAATCATATCTAGTGGTTTCGAAGAAGTGATTAACCATTTTCCTCAAGCAAGTTGACCGCATTTGGATCAGTTAACTTATTTTCCACTAAGACTGAACACTGCGTTTTTTGTTTTTATTTCTGGCATGTTATTTTGAAAGATCTTCCTACGCATAAATCACTCGAGCTTACGGGGTTAAAGGATTTTTTAACAAACAGAAGTTTTCATGTTGTCTTTGGCATGCGCTGGTTTCTACATTAGATAAGTTAGTGTATGTTCTCTGAACATAATATATAGGATTGTTGTGGTTTCAATATCATATCGAGCCAACAGATTTGATTGATTAGTCTTTAGATTCGGTACTGAAGAGTAAGAACATTGAAACAATTCAAATCGTTTGTTCGTATCTAACAGAGGTATGGTGATTGCAATTATGAGGTTTTCATTTCTCCCATGGACGGACGTTCTGACCCTGCACTTGCCATTTTCTTAATTACTGTCTTTCTTTTTTCACTTCGTTTTGAATCCTGGCCACGGCACCAAGAAGAAAGAACATGCAAGCCTTCTGTCCACTTCAAGTTAACGACAGACAAAACTCCAATGTTAGTTTTTACTAACACTTTTATTTTACAACGCGATTTCAATTTACAGTCTTGTCTCTAGTGTGGGATGGGGACGTTTTAAATATGCTGCATATCAGACTGCGAAAGAAATCACAATGTCAATTCAAATATTAAACATTATACTGAACCTTATAAACAACCCAGACACCATAATTCAACATCATGTTGAAGTGCGATACTTTCTACATGTCACAAGACATGAATGTAAAATTTATGACATTCCCCCGTCATGTCAGCTAAAGTGTGCAGTAACATGAGGTCATAGACTAAAACTACAACTTGAGAGAGAATATGAATATGATTTTGTCAATTTTTATTAAAGTTTTATAAAGTTAACTCGGGGATTCTGGAGAACAAAGTTAGATTGTGACAAGTTTATGACAAAAATAACAAACTACATTAAAAAAAACCCTTAATTGAGCCTTTGGCTTCGGTGAGATATTGCTACGTACTTTAAATATAAAAAATATAGATGAACCTAGATCATTTAATCAATTTGAGACATGAACATATATGTACCATGTCATGATTAGTTATTTAAAAGGAAAAAAAATGTACATGTAATGTATGAAGAAAATACCTTCACTTGAACTTCTGTTAAATTTAATTTCACTGGCAATTCCTGACGACCACTTAACGAGGTCTTTTCTTTCATCATACCCTGTTCATAGGCCTCCTTCAGCATCATCATTGGTTCTTGCGTAAATTTTGTCCTCTTTTGCCAAAGATATCGAACATAAGGTACACAATCTTATATGAAAATAAGAACAAGCATTAAAATAAAAAAATCTAGCTATTGATAAATATTAGGATGTAACGGTTAGAATCTTACGTAGTAACTGTAATGAAACATTTACTATTTAATAATCCATAACTCTCTCTCTGCCAGGCCCCAGAGCAAGCCCTCATGAAATATTAGCAATTCGATTGTTACAGTTTAACAAAACATTTAAATTGCTATCTTGTGTCCTAGTGTCTTAAGAAATATACTCCTAGGTTTAGTGGGGTACCTTTAATGACTATCCCTTGGGAATGGCAAAACCCACGCCTGTACATACGCTGCGGATGGAGTTACCTAGGCCGTATTTGAAGAGTTTTGTTAAGAACAGGTGGAGACAATCTCAGTGATGCACACGGAGCAAGTTCTCTTTCTATGAGGAGTAAGGTTTTCACAGTCTGGGCCTACATATGTACTTTGATAAACTCCCCCATCACATACTAGAGATCGTATCCTGCACAGTTGTTAGACGTTTGGCTCACCGCGCAAAGTCTCCCCATCTGCTAAATAATTACTACGGTAAATCCAAGCAAAGGTTTTCACAATTTTATTGTCAAGCTGATAACGTGTCGTATAGTGGCATCAAATCAAATACCCTTTCGACTATGACGGACAGTTTTGGTTAGTCTTGACCACCTGTGCTGATCATGAGTGTAGATTCTCCCCTAATTCATATGAACTTTCCAGTGGCGTACCAGTCAGAACATCTCTTTAAGATGTAGTATCAAAGTGATATAATTCTTTTTTTTTGTCTATGGACATCAAACAAAAGAATTGAATTAAGTGCAAGACAATTAATCAAATATGACCACGATACAAGATTAGTAAATGTGACCAGAATAATTAATATGATTCTGGTAGTAACCAGTATGTTGCGTAATATCTTAAATATAAAAATGATCATAGTCATACATTTCACAGTTCATTATAATGAAGATTACACAGTTCGTGGTGATCAGAATCCGGAATAACCAGGATTCTTGAAATATAAGAACATGCACATATAATCTCATAACGATATCACAATATAAAGTCAAGATTATTAATGCACATCCTATATACACAAGTTAACAGTTGCCGTAGGTTTCTTCTATTTCGCCAACCATCGGAGTAGGATCCTTCCCGGGAATGTATCATCGGACACACAAGTAATATTTTAGCACTTTTTAAATAACACAATATATTTCAATACACTTTTTCAAAGTCAGATTCTGCTATTCGTACATCATGGGTACCATCGGATAGAGATTCGGCGCGGATGGCGAGATGACTTCTCGCGGAACCTCTCCTGTGTTCCTCCGATTCTCAGACTTGGCGGCCTTCTCTTCCAAATACCTCCTCGCAAGTTCAAGGTCCTGTTGGTAATATATGCTACAGGGAGATTCCACATCTTCCTTTTGTTCCGTAAGTCGGTGTGCCAAAGTGTCCGATATCGTTCCTGTACTATGGACGGTTTTACGGGCTTCAAACTTTACGCTTCCGCGGGGTTTCTTTGGGGCTGAAATGTTCCTAAGTTCGATTGTCTGATTAGAAGTTCGTGTCTCGTGATTGACACAACAGTAGGACGTACTTTTGGAAGAATCCTTTTTCACCTCCGTCACCATCTCTCCTGCGGCAACGTGACCAACAACCACCACGGCAAATGCTACCCATTTTCTAACAGTTTTTCTCTTTATACAAATTCCAAACGTAAATATGACTGCTAAAGTTAAACCGACATTCCCATAGTTTGTCTGGTATATTAATGCGTCCTATTTCTGGGTATTTTGAGTTTAGAAGTTCCCAAAGAGTGCATATATCAATTTCGTCAGTAAAATTTTGAAATGAATCAGTCATATTGAATTGATTCTCTTTATTGTAGAACGGGGGAAGTAATAAAGATCCATGAAAACCAGAATACTGTCGGAGACAGATGTCCTGACGAAAGCATGTTTAGTCGTAGTCTGAGCTGCTGTAAATGATTCCTAGTTACCTAAACAATTTCAGATATACTGCTTCAAGTTCTGTCAAAGCGAATGTAAATGTCATTAAATATTTGCATGTCATGCATTTCCTTGTTCAGTTTTAACTATTCTGTCATCGAGGCATTTAGACTGTTAATGATACTATTTATTGTCCTACGATTTTCGTTTATATTCTGTTGATTATCCTTTATAAAGGTCATACTCTCAGTCAATACATGCTTTATCTGTTGCTGATTATTTGTTTAACGTTAGTCTTAATAGTGTCAATGTCTGCTTCATCTAGGGTACCGAAAAGAAAGTACTTTCCGTACAATTGGTATCAGTGCTCTTGCTCTTCTACGGTGCATAAAACGATCTTTACGTATTTCCTGCTCTAAAAATATCCGATTTAATTTAAAGTTTATTATCTCGACTGAAAATCTCTCTCTCATTTGATAAAGCCGAATTAAGGGTGTTACTAGAACTGTACGATTCGTCAATTTAGCAGTTTAGATTTCTGATTCATTTTGAATAGATTGTATCAGAACACTCTTGACCGTTTCCAACTCTGTCTCAAGAAGATCTAGAATATTGCAATAAGGATTTAAACTTATCGTCGTGATTTCTGTCCATTTGCCCTATATTTAGGATATATCTTTGACTTTTTCGAAGATTACACATTTCCTAACTAGTGCTCCACAAACTGCAACAATGAAAAGTACCACCAATGACTACTTCATCCTACAATGAAAAATTAAAACTTCGAATACAAGGATGCTTACAAAAAAGTTCTTTCAAACTGATACATCCACCCAATTATGTTTCTTCTTGTTTCTGACATTTTTACCAGTCGAGTGAGTTTCTACCAGGTCTAATGAAAAGTGTTTCTTTATAAACTTTATGAAAGAGGGGTAAATGGGTCACATATTTTTATCTCCTACTATCATTGTTTGTAAAGCCAAAATTCGTTGGAAATCTAATTTGTTTGCGTCTAACGGGCCGATTTTGTTCTGCGAATCATTGATATTTCATTTC
Organism: Magallana hongkongensis; assembly: GCA_016163765.1. Lineage (NCBI taxonomy): Eukaryota > Metazoa > Mollusca > Bivalvia > Ostreida > Ostreidae > Magallana > Magallana hongkongensis. Next base: position 46,691,303 of record WFKH01011926.1, on the reverse strand, counting down.
TTGAGCCTTAACCAAGTCTGGTGAGTCACTATTTAATTCGCAAATCGTACTTAACGGTATGTCCTCTTCGTCAGAAGTGATTGGGATTGGGACTTGTGGAATTTCTACTTTAGGATAAGATACCTTTTGAGATCTTGTAACTTTTATTTTTCTGAAGCCTGGTTCTAAAGTACTCAATGTTGCAGATGATTGTTGAGTATTGTTATCCGTTCCCGAATTAGGTATTTCTAACTTTAGTGACCATTTACTTTTGGGTTTCGGCTTGGGACTTGGTTAAGTCGAAAAATTACTGACTGTGAGAAATGTTGAGGTATTGGTCGTGGGTCAGACATCTGAAAAATGTGTACAACAAAATAAACTTTAACCTAGCCTCCAAATTTCGCCATTTTCATCTCTAACTACCTCCTTTTCTTTTTGTGGAGGGTTGATAACTATTCCTTCTTTTCCTACGGTAAATGACCCATTTACTATTTCATCCATCATGACTATCCTAAAATACTCTACTTCCCCTCGACCTTTTTTTACGATACAAGTCTAGTATTTCGTCGAATTTCTTATCTTGTGTCATTCTCGATGGAACTAGGTTTAAGATTTCATGCAAAAATGTCTGAGTAATGTTTAACTCGTTTTAGTTCCTGTAAAACCGTTCACTTCGGTTCTAAGTCTGCATTTGCTTCTATATGATATCTCATAATTTTATCTAGAACTAAATGGGGTAAATTTGGGTAAATATTGCCAATATTCTCCTTTTGTTCTGCCATTTCCTGCCAAAAAAAATATTAAGTTCTTATTTAATTCGAACTTAATTACTTTAAGTCCCTAAATTCTAACCTTAATCCGGCCGCGTCATTCTGTATGGTTCCTGTTTCTACCAATTATAGCATTATGTCCGATAAATACTTTAAACCGCTACCGCCTATAATTGAAGCGTACTTTATGATTTTTGCAACTAGTTCCAATTTCGGACAAAACTAGGGCTCATGGTTTCCTTATTAAGCCTTCTATTCAATTATTTCGAGTACACATTAAATCTCCTTAACTCTATATTTACTAATTGTCTCGGGATTATTTCAGCATTAGCCAGACGGTGGTATTTCTTAATCTTATCTAAGACTAACAGGGGTAATGCCTCTGGGTAGATCGAGCTGGGGATATATAATGAATCTGTCCTTAATGATCTCTCTTTATTTTCCTCAATCGTTTCCATAGATTCAAATGTACTCATCGGTGAACCCTCAGATTCTGCACCGGCCATTTCTTAAAAGTTTTTCTTATCCTTGCCTTCTTACTTCGTTTTGTCCTGGTCACGGCA
>WFKH01011926.1:46626199-46640432 GCA_016163765.1 Magallana hongkongensis | reverse complement strand
ATTAAGTGTATAAAAATAAGTGTAAAATTTGGATACTTTTTGGTATTCTTTTTTTGTTATTATACCGAGAGGCCATATGGCACAATATCCTTTGAACACCCATATAAAGCCATTGTTGGTCAGGTGAGTGATGTGGCCCCATGGGCCTCTTGTATTTGATACACCCCAAATGTAAGTGATCGAAAGTAATCTTCCGATAGAACAGAGAAATCTGGTACTGCGTCCGACGCGTCTATCTTTGTTAATTTCTTTGATAAAATTCGTTTACCAGAGTCATAATAAACATATCTCTTAAAGGTTTTTTTTTTATTTTTGAAGTATTTTCTAAATGCATTGGTCAATGATCCCACAATACGTACATAGTCTCCACTAAACATAATTTGCGTGTTTAAAACGATATTCGCTAGGAATTTCCATCGTTTTAGTCTACCACTTGCAGATTCAACTGCCCATCTAATTGTGGTCACTAACCTAGATGCATTAGCTTCCGATACAGAGTGTTGTTTTTGTCCCTTTCCAAAAATATATGGCGATTCTAATCGTAATTAAACCCACCGAATTAATGAAACCCCTTTCCAACAATAGAATGTCATTTATGTCAGACCAATTGGAAATAAATTTTCCTTTTTGGATAAATGCTTGTTTAAAATAGCAGCATCATTATTTTTTCCCATCTGCAAGGTACGGGCCAAGGATGTCAATGATATATCCGTCGGATGCCACAACCATCATAGGTTTGACAAGAGGTCGGCCTTTGTAAACATTGTAAGACTTTCTTTGAAAGGATATTTTGAACTTTTTTCTATGTAAATGTATGTACCATCAAGGAGAAGGATTGCGGTGTTTGATTCTCCGGATGCCAGAAGTTCCCGCGCAGATATCGTTGTGTGATTGCGAATCACTTCACCTCGTGTGATATGATCGAAGCCCATATATTGTGGAACGAACTGAGTCATCATAGCTTCTCTGACATTCTTGACAGTTTTAGAAATACAGGATGATTTATCGATTCCAAGTAAAGTTTTTAATATGTTATTTGAGAGACCAGTACGTAGTTTTGTTAATAGAATTCCTTCACGCGTTTTATTGGGCAAGGTGAGAATTGAACATAATTTTTCAAACTGTGATTTATGTCAAATTATAACAATCTTCATCACTACGAGAATCGTTTTCGAAATTTATTCTATTGTTTCCAGGTTTTAGCAAAAGCTTCCGAAAGTTTGTAAGTTGTCAGCTCTGCGGATGACATTGCTTTTGTACCGACTATTGCTCTATGAGAATATTTTTGCAGATCAGAATCTTTTAATTCTTTGCCCACAAAATGACACGGACAAGCTCGTGCTTTCTCAAAAAGAATTATATTATGTTTTTAAAAAAAAAATTGTGTACGGGCCTTGCCGAGAATAACTTGCATTCGTTTTTCTTTTTTTCCACATACAGTGCAGTATCTGTGTGACTTTGTGCCCAAATAACAGGTGCTTACGTCTGATGCAGGTGTGGAACTTGCATGTAACTTATTATGTAGTATTCCCTTGTGGAAATATAAAACGCATTTGCTACAAACAACGTCATTTTCTGATACCGTTTTTCCAATGATAGAGCCAAATGTCTCTCTACATGTATCATTTATTTTGCCTTTTAATGCCCTTCGATATCTACAACTGGTACGCTTACTACATACAACACAACTAAACGATTTTGGCATTATGTTCTTATTCGTTCCACTCAAACGAACATAAATTATTTACAATAATAACAAAACACATGATTAGTGAAGGAAGCGCTTATTTTGCTGCATTTATTTACACGTACAAATACAAAGATTCTTCAAACTTCTTTCTGAAATAAAACATTTTACATAATGCACAGTCCTTAATTTTTAAATGTAACTAAATAAGTGGGTGGGTGGGTGGGGACTGTGCAAATGCGGCAAAGAAAAGCCTTCGAATGAGTGAAAATCGTGCTTAACTTGAATACCTGTTCTACAGGTTATATGCTATAAATAGTAGCCAATGGCTACAGGTTTAAATATATAAAACCAAAACATACAACATGTGTTCTAGTACCTATGATAAATTAATTGGTAAACAGTCTCGACTCAAGACAAACCTCGTGCAAGCTAATACAGTGTCCCTATAAATACCGGTATATAGATCGATTGTATACTTACTTAGAGAAAAACACCGAACGGAATTAGTTTATACTAAATTACACCAATTAAAAAAGTGATAAATATATCATATGCATATGTAAACGAAGCCAAAATTGCTATGACATGAGCTGACGAAGTAGCGTGGACCACATGTACCCGAGCAAGAGTGAAGAATGTAGACCACGTGACATGCGTACAAAAAAAAGTGTATTCATCAGAACAGGTGAGTAAGGTTATGAAAGGTCACGCGAGTTCACGCTAGGTAAACAACAGTCGTTTATAATGGGAAAGGCGATTTAGATTTTTTAATGATTTTACTTACAGGGGACGCATTGAGGTAATTTTTCTCCTTACACATATAGGTAAATTTTAATAAAATACAGCAACTTGCCAAAAGAGAAAAATGTACCCCCTTGCGCTCATATATTTTAAAAGCTTAATAAAGGTTGGCGGGGCTAAAAATGAATGAGAATTGGAAGTAAACAGTGTATCCCTACCTAACATTTAGTAATATATCTTAAATCTGGTCTTTTTATTTTCGGTCAAAGTGGGATTTCATAAAGGTACATATGTCAAAGAATACGTATATACAAACAAAAGTTTAAAATTCGGATTTTTATTTTTTGTCACTATATCGAGGGGCCGTACGGCACATGATCCTTTACAACATGACCGTACTAATCAGAAATAATTCAATGGATGGTGCTTTCCCTTTCAGCAAATTGGTCTGAAATCCCTCCCCCCCTTTTTTTCCCCCATAGGCTGGTTATGTGAACTAAACATTATATATACGTGCAAATTTAGCATATTTGTAAAATAAAAGTTTATATTTCATTTAGCGTTACTGTTAAAGTTAATAAGTTATGGTATGTGCCGAAGTCGATAACCCTAGGCCAGTCTGGAAAATCCTTTATGATTATGGGCCAGTTTATGAGATCTTTTCGCAGCATAAAGGTAATCAATAGATAAAACTCGTTGATCTATAAAAGCGAAGGCAGTTGGCAAATAAATTGTAAATGTTCACTTCAATTTTTCAATGACATGTGGTGATAACAAACAGTGTTCAAAATCAAAAGTCCAAAGGAAAATAGTTAAAATACAGATCAGAAGCAGAGCAAACACGGACCTAAAAAAAAAAATTAGAGGTAGTATCAGGTGCCATAGAGGAGTGAACACCTTCTCCGGTCACATCCGCCGATTATTTTTAATCTCTAATAGTTTACTTTTGTTCACAATCTAGTTCTAGTTCTTGTGGGTTTGAATATTTTGCTTTCCAATGAAAAATGTTATAAACACAACTTTTCAAAAAAATGTCCTATAATATCATCAGCTGACATAAAAAATAAAAGCATATATTCCAAGAAGCTGTAATTGTTTTAATTTTTAGATAACCCAGGGTTAAAACCTAATAAGTTCGATATTATATGCTTTTAATTGTGTGTAAAAAGACTTTAAAATACAATTGATTTTTAGTGTACATGTATGATATACATAATCAGATTTGCACGAAGACCCTGCTTATTAATTTACAGTTGTTTGACTGAAAGGTCTTGAAACGTGACTAGATGACATTCTGTTATTGAGCTGATTGAATTGGAAACAACAACTGTTGTGATTATTGTTTAAATAGAACTATGAGAGGCAACACAAGTTGAATATTATTTTCCTTTAATAAGTAATATCAAATTATATATCGCATGTTGCAATCATCAACCTGGGATGTTTTCTTAATGAGTTTATTTTGATTATTTGCTGGCGCGAGCATAATCGATGCTTCTTGTAATCATGGTTATAATAGAAATTAGTCAAACATGTTTCTTGATTTTTTTAAATTAATGGTTTCTTTTAGAAATCTATATCAATAAGCTGTAAGGTTGGTTTCTGTTTAATATATCCTTGGAATATAATTTGTTCTTAAACCTTTTAGCTCACCTGAGCTAGACGCCCAACTGTGCTTTTTTGATAACATTCTGTCTGTCTTCCGTCTATTAATTTTGAATATTTTAATAAATTTTTGCAATATAATTTTTATTGAACTCTTTTGACACAACTAATCTTAACGCTCAAGTCATCTTTTCTGATCATTTTTTTGTCGTCCTTCCACAGTCTGTTTGTACATATAAGCTGTGAATTTTTTGAACTCCTGTTCCTGAGCAACGGGACCCATTTCGAACATATTAAACACAAGTCTATATTGTGTTAAGAAACTTTAGATTGTTTAATTAGAAAGGTTTACGTGTTCTTTTTCTGAATAAGATTGTTGGCATTTAGGAAAAAAAATTCTCAAAAGTTAACTACTGTAAAAAAAAAAACCCTCAGATCGTAAACAGATCCTTTTCGATCACATCAGATCAGATCGTAGACAAATCATGGTCCCCATTGGTAGGGTATGTATTGCTGATTCAAGATTGTTCAAATCAATGAGTAGGATGAAACAACAATGGAAGATGAATAATTACATACACGACTTTAACCTGTGCACGCACATATTAGCGTGTTAGGTGAACAGAAGTTGAAAAAGGAGGTAATAAAGTTGTAATGTCCAAACATTTAGAACTGACTTCTGAGATTGTCCTAACATTTAGAACTGACTTCTGAGATTCTGTTTATATTTAAGCTCTTACATGTAACTGTTCTTTGACTGCCCATGTTATGTACAATCCCAACATCTGCTATCATATGATGATATCACTACACTTAATTAATAATTAGCAAAGGATACAGACGAGTTTCTTACTCTAACTCTAATACATTACAAAAGTATTAAACAAAAACCATGCCATTTATGCATCGGTTACTCTTTAAGATTTGTGCATTAGACTTTATAGGTAAGGATCATAGAAGGGAGTGTACATGTCCTGGTTTGGATGGTCTTCGACAGAGACTAGGATATTCTATCTATATCGTGTAATTGTATTGGTAATATTTGTGCAAATATGCGGTATTTTCTCCGTCTTTTGTCAACTAAAATGTGATTCAAACACTTTTCATTGGAGTGACTACGCCACTGCAAAAAACAAACAAAAACAAAAAACAAAATCAAAAAACAACAAAAAAAAAAACCCCTCAGGTTACCCCCATTTAATTAAATATACCGCGAATACAAAGCGTCTACGTGCATTAAAAAAAGGCTACCGCCTTGTCCTAGACTTCGTGTGTTCTGTATTTTTTTCTCAATACGTTGACAGGATTTTTGTGGGGTGGAACTTGACACTTCTTTAAAACCGTAAAGTATGGCTCCGCTCCATTTATTACAACTCCATGTGAAGCGGACGCTCATGTCTTTTCGATTACAAAGTTCAAATTTCGGATTCTTTGAACTTTTTCTTGCTGACCATTAAATCTTAGAGCTTATAGACAAAATTAACCCCCGATGGGCATTTTGGGACTTTTGTTTATATTTACTGAATCATTGTTTAAACATCATAATTGTTCACCCAAAAATGGGGGGTTGGGGGGGGGGGGTTTTGCCTATTTGTCTTATATATCACTTATTAATCATGCTGTCTTTCATGATCAAGTTATTTTTTTTGCTTACTTGAGAAACTTTTTAAAATGTAGTGAGCCACCTTAAAGTGTGATATTGGAATATAGTTTTAGATTTTTATTTATTCAGTCCACAACCCGAAAACTAATTTCAGGATCTTTAGAGACGTTAAAAAACGATAGCTTTGGGAATTTAAGCCTAAATTCTACAAAATATTAATTACAATGTTACAGTGATTACAGATTGTTAAGTCTACGATCAACGACAAAACACCGGAAACCAAAACTTTATTTTCACCAAAAGATTATGAAAAAGAAAACAAAATATTTAAAACAAAATATACTTTACTATATTGTTAAAATATATATTTATCATTTAATGAAGTGTTAGAATATATGGCCACTGTTGCTCAGGTTAGCGATTTAGACCCCATAGGCCTCTTGCTATTAAAGATTACTTAATGCTACGCAGTCATTATTATCTTGCTTTGATTAGGATTTTTTTCCCTTAATATTGATTTTAGTTGCTGCATCTACATAACGTCATTACTACTAAAGTGAACATACTTTATTTTTCAAACGAGACCGTACTCTTTAACGTTCAGTGGGTTTTTTCAGATTAGGTGAGGTGTTTGCTCAGAAATTTCCAATTTATAGTAAGATGATATTCTGAAAGTGAAATTATTTTGAGCAAACAAAAAAATCGAATTTGTTTTATAGGATGAATTACGGTAGGGTCATCATTTTATATTCCTGCGTTGCTTTGACGACTACTTCAATACAACACGTTTCTCGTAAAACTACCCAAGCACCTTGGACGTCATGCAACAGATTTGATGGGTTTCCTTCCATTTTGACGTGCTATAGCTTTTGTATTAGGGTGTTCGATGATTTATACTTGTTCAGTCGTGACGATATAACAAAGACTTGTTATTGTTGTGACCAGGTACCAGGATTGGGCAATCAGTTCCATTCAAATTCTGAAAAAGTGTCCTTTAAAACTGGTAGGTAAAGGACAATTTATATTTGATTTTAAGAATTTATGCAGAATATTTAACAAAAATGAAGCACCAGCAGATTTATTTGTATTATATATATTTCTCTATTCCGTTATGGCAAATATTATTAAAAGGTACGTATTTCCACACTAAATGACGTATACATGTATCTGTACTCGTATTTTTCCGTATTTTAAAATTAAAATCTTTTATGTTTCTAGGATTTTGCCCATTTAACTACACAGGGTACAAATACAAAAAAGATAAAATCTGTCTGAGGTACGAAGAATCTTTGAAAACTTATCACGAGGCTGCGGACATTTGCCAGCGAGAAGGAGGAGACCTCATTCGAGTAGATTCTTTAGACAAGCATAACATTATGAAGGAATTTGTAGGTAAGGATTTGGACTTTCTGAAGTAAAATTTCTTGCTCTTTGATAATTCAAAATACCACTTTTCCCGGAAGATATTAATTGCCGAAAGAAAAGGGGCTACTCAAGTGATTGATGTTAAGTCTATACACAATATTATAAAGGCGGTTGTAAGATCAAGGTTTTGCAGAACACAGTAATTTTTCCATTGCTCTAGGGTAAATGGTATTAATAATGTAATACCTTTTGCAGATATTAAACCAAATATGCGTAAAAATAATAAATAATAGCCACATAATGCCCAGCTGTTTTGATGATAAAATAAATTTGAATAAAATTGTCAATTTTTATAAAAAATAAAAGATTTTTAGTGTTTCATATAAATGTAAAGGAAGCGAATATTTTAGAAAAATAACGCGGGCGATATCTGTTTCTTTGTTTGTTTTTGTTTTTTAATTTAATGAAAACAACCTTCAAAATCGTTTTGACACACCAGAGAGAGCACTTTACAAATTATATTTACGTTTGGATTTCTCTTCAGTTAAAAATATAAAAAGAGTAGCATTATTGTACATGTTGATTTATACGGGGCATAAATTGTTTTTTTTAGGGAAGATGCATTCGGCACACTTCGGCCAATGACGGAGTTGGCTATAGTTTGACACAAAATAGATCATACTTACTCTAAAGTCCATGCATGTAATATATATATATATATATATATATATATAAATATATCATTTTGGGGCACTATAGAGTTCCAATACAAGTTTCACCATTAAAGTTTAAACTTGAAATTTTTATCGTGAAGTTGTGGTTAACCCGGTAGTATGCATATCGGCTTCTTACTGAAATACTACTAAACGTTCTCGAACGTATCTTAATTGTATTTTATTTACATTGTTAATTGTAAAGTAAATGTTCTTAAATTATATGATGAAGTCAGAGGAAAGCACAATTTGTTATATTCACATAAGTAAACGCTGAATAAAAACTCCAAACCGAATGAAAAAACAAGAAGTTGTATTTCCTTTGTCGATATGGGTTTTTTTGTTGTTGTCAATAAATATGTCGTTTCATTACTCAGCTTAAAAATCAATAAAACGCTTGTTTCATTTAACAGTACAAACGCTAATTAGTTTAACGATTAATTAGGAGCAGTTGGATCCGCCTATCTATTTATTCGTTACGCTAGAAGTCGTGTGCTCAGTCTAAACATAGTGACGTAACATTAGTAGAGCAGACATCACTAGACAATTTCCATCAAAGTAACAATGCTCCGAACAATTTGCAAAGAAAATAGCTTAAACAGCTAGTTGCAAACCATTTTTTGGAATCAGCAGAATGTTTTATTCATCTTTCAAATGCATGACGTTCTTTAAATACATTTTACCTGTTCTCCCGAGAACATGACATTGGTAGCCATCTGCAATTTACACGGAATTGTGGGTACGAATCTGACGACAAAATTGTCAATACGTCAAAGGGAGCAGTAGTCCGAATTTTCTCTTCGCCCAGGCGTTGTCGTTAGAACTCGATTCGCTCGCCGGCGCGCAGCTTGCAATTACATGAGACTATTTAGGGACTAATGGATTCCTCTTGCTTTTTAGAGAAAAAACGTTCGCTAAGCCAAGTTGAGGTGTGGGTCCAAGGCATCAGAGATAGCAACCTTGTATGGAGATACCACGATTCTGCGGAGCTCAACTACACCTGTCTGACACGAATTTCAGCTAATGCTGATTCTAACTTCATGCGGGCGGTCAGCGCAGATGACTACAACTGTAATGACCACACCCACCTGTACATTACCTTTTTCCTGTGTGAGATATACATTCGTGATATTTGGTTTTAAGTGAACTATTACGAGGAGGTGACAAATTCTGAAATAAGAAATTCTTCCAATATGGAAGAAGAGCTATGGTGTTACCTGGTTAAATAAGGAAGTTGCATGTAGACTGTCACCGCGATTTATTCGAACTGTAATTAGTACATTCAATGTGCAGTACCCTTTCATGTGTAAGATATACATTCGTAATATTTAGTTTTAATGTATTATGAAGAAGTGACACAGTTTGCATTGCCGTGTAAATCATTCATAGGGGAAGATCTGAGCTGCAACTGGGGTAAATATTCAAATTGCATTGAATCAATTTCCGCGTATTACTTAGTTCTATAATTTTAATCACCCAACCTTGTTTCTCGTGTGAAATATACATTCGTAATATTCAGTTTTAATGTATTACAGGTAGAGTTCGCAGAACATTTTGATAACATTTGCTTAATTCACAATAGACGATGGAATATTCTTGGAGATGAAATACAGCATATTTGTAATCTTATCTAGTATTGTTGGGATTTGTTTTTGTCAATAATGCATAGCCCAGGACCACATATAATATTAGGTTTGAATTGTATTTTGTCGGTAGATGTTAAACACGCACGCATTTAATAAATCTTAATCCTTAATGAATATATTTTCGCCTCTTTGAAAAATTCTCATGTTATCGGGTTCATTTTAAAGAAAATGGTTTACTATTGAATTTTACGTATCCAAATTACTTTTAAACCGATTCAATGATAATTGTTAGTACCTACATTACAGTATATAATCTCTATACAGCGAAAAGCTATAAACATAGAATACATAGTAAAAATGACTGAGATTGACGTCAAAATCGATAGTTGATAAAAGCACATTTTACATCAAGGATATCTAAATTGAGGAATGGTATTCACCATTTGAAATGGTGTTGTTATTGTAAGGATATTTATCGACACAGTTTCAAAATTTGGATAAAGTGAATATAAAATCACACAACCACAGATGTTTTTTTATGTCATATCGTTTATTTTTGAGACTGTCCCTACAGAGGATACGATTATTTATTTTTTATTTTTTTTTGGGGGGGGGGGGGGGGGGGGGGGGGAGGGTGGGAGCCTCATTCGATGATTCATTTACAACGCCGTGTTTTGCAGTTGTTAAATTTCCAAAATAACTGTTTTTTTAGTGGAAACAAATAGAAAGTCATTGAAGGTACATGTATTTCTTGTGTATTATTAACAGCTTTGTCAATATTCAGTAAATTTTGAATGCTCCATCATTTATGTTTTGCGACATTAAAAAATGCAAATATTTGTGTGTTCTAAATGACTATATCAAAAGATTATCACTGATCGGAGGTGTTTGATAAATCACTACCGTTTTTATAAAACATAAGATAATTACAATAGTGTTTAACCAAAACGTTAATTATCGATTTGCATTCAAGTATCGAAATCACTTGTGACGTTTTAATATTACAACTTAAAAAAATACACTATTTATATGAGGAAATTTTGTAAATATTGTTTTAAATACGTCTAAGTCCATAGATATGCATCTGCAGTAAAAACGCAAATTATGAACTTGTAAGAGATTTCTCATTTTTAAATCCATGAACATTGTTCTAGATATTTAGAGATCATCTATCGGAGTAAACTCGCATTCAACCTTCAAAATCATTTAATTACAATCTCTCAGCAAATCCTAAACTAGTTATTTAAAGGGAGAAAAAAAGCTTCTGATAAATATGGGAAAAAAATGGATTTCGCCTCAAGAGTCCTTTTATATTGGTGCGATTTATCACATAAACAGATTTCACGGACATCAAAGCAAGCACCTTGGACGCAAGGTTACAGATCTGATGATGGTATTAAAACTGGATAATTAGTGTAGTAGTTATTGCTACGAGAAAGTACACATAGTGGGTCGTATGTACTACATTATCTTAAAGAGAATAAGTCCGATTTTATCATTTAACTAACGATTTTTTTTATAGTATATCAGAAGAGTGAGAATGCTGTAATATCGCCTTTGATTTATATTAACAGGTAAGTGATAAGCTTAGTTTTCTCCACATAAGGAAGAAGCGACTGTCTTGAACTTTTGAAATTTTTAATTCATCAAATTAATAAATGATAAAGTTTTGAGTAGCTTCCTAGTTTACTGCTAGACATGTAATGTACCTTAAAACTGAACACGATTGTCCGACATATCTTGTTCCCTCCCCGCTATCCCTAAAACCCCTATATAAGCTGCATACCTCTAAACAAATCAAATGTATATCGCTGTACAAGCATAACCTGTACGGCTTACATCTCGCATCTCCGGGAAACTCGATCACAATGAAATTATTCGATTTTTGTGTACATAGTCCGAACCAGGAAAAAAATCCTCCAAGAGTACAGGTCTACACATAATAAAAACAAACCAGAGAATAAAGAAAAAAAGTAATGCACACAACCTCATACAGTATAAGGCAAAGATGAAATGGGCCATTAGTTTCAGATATGCAACCAGGTGTAATGAAAACAATTAGTTGATATACCCTTGTGCTTAGGTCTCTTCATGAATCGTTTTCAGTTTTAAAAGGTAATCTAGATCTAATGGGTTCTGCCCAAAAAGATATAGCATTGATCGTACACATGCACGTATATTATTTTTGAATTTCAAGTTAATTGATAGGTGATTACCAAGCTAATTACCCTTTGTCTTTGATGATTTCTAATTTTTAATTGTTTTCAGGGTTATTTTTTTATATGGTCTTGTTTGGAAAAAAAAGTTGTATTTCCTGTAATGGTGTAACTGGTTATTGGAGATTTAAGTCCCCAGATTATCTTTGATCTTTGCAATATTGTAACGGAAATTAATTAACGCACAATTCTTTTGATGTTGGATATCCGTAATGAAATGCTGTATTAACGTTACCATCGTTTGCTTCTCAAAATTTCGACTGTATAAATTCATTCAACTGCCACTTAAAATCGTATTAAAGAGAGTTTTTGATATACTTATGAAAAAAGTCAAAATAAATACAAACGTTCGAATTTACACATTATAAATGAACAAATTATTGCAACGAATTTTTAGCTCACCCGAACCGAAGGTTAAAGTGAGCTTTTCTGATAGCTTGTTGTCCGTCGTCCGTCCGTCTGTAAAGTTTTCACATTTTAAATTTCTTCTCTAAAACCACTTGGCCAATTTCAATCAAATTTGGCACAAAGCATCCTTATAGAAAGGCGAATATAAATTGCAGAAATGAAAGGCCAATTTTTACTTAAAGCGGAGAAAACCTCGAAACTGTAAAAAAAAAAAAGAAAGGGGGGGGTGTATTTTTAGATATCTTCTCCTCAAGAACTACTGAGTCAAATTCAACGTAATTTAGCATAAATCATCCTTATGGAAAGGAAAATATAAATTGCTAAAATTTAGGACTTATTCTGTTCCAAATTTGAGCTAATTACGGAAATAATAATAAAGAAGGGGGGGGGGGGGGGCAATTAGTTTATACATGCAAGTTAGAGTAATGCATATCTCGAAAACGAGGCTCTTTGTTCAATCTGAGAAAGATCAATTTGTTTCTTTTCAACAGTTCACGTGCAAAGAAAACATGCAAGATATACTGATGCTGATTTTGTGACTTAATTGAGGTTAAGTATTTTAATGTGTTGACATTTTCAATTGTGAGGGTGGTTTGAGCGTGTTTTAATTTTGGTCGCATTTTCATTAATTATGCTCTTATTTGCAGTCTTCACGAAAACTCAGTGGTCCGAAGACCGCGGCCAGTGAATTTTAGGGTCGGGTCAGTGAAATTCAAAAACTGAGAGGTCCGATGGGCTTGTGAATATTTTAAAAGTCAAACGTCCAAAATAGTTATTTGTAATCAATTATGCATAACAAAGTCCACGTGAACTTTTTAATGTTACACATATGGATATATGGGGCAGGGATATTACAATTAGTTGGCAACTTGTAATTAGTTAATAACTCTGTCTAATAAATGTTAAAATAATTATATGAACGTTTGTTTACATAATGTTCAAAATTAAAAGATCCTCTACATAACGGTGGTAATTGAGTCAAAGGGTTGGACTAATTCCTCCAAAGTACCCAGAAGTACAGAAACTAATTTTATTGGTCATTTTGCATACACAATACAAAACATTTCATCTGTAAAATGTATGAAAATATCATATTAATAAATTTAACAAGTTGTAAAAGTTTTTATTTTTTTTATAGTTGTTACAACCAGGGGTAGACACTAACTTATAATCCATGGTTGCCTGCAGGGCTACCAAATTTTATTTTTTACTAGCTCTGTCCGTGAATTAGTAGCCCAGCAGCCAAAGGCTGCTGGCCGAGTCGCGGAGCAACGAGGGGGGTAGCTGCGGGAAGGGGGTTTCCCCCTCCTAATGGGGGGGGGGGGGGGAGTACGGGGTCAACCCCGGAAAATTTTGGAAATAAACATTCTCACTGTGTATTACCGACACCGGATATTGCTACCATCGAGGCGAGTGGTTAAGCGAGGAAAAACACGAGAGGGGTATGTATATTTGTTTTTATCCCTATAAAGTTTTATCTCTGAATATGTTTTATATCTATTTTAACTAACAGAGTTTCTACACTTTGATATTCTGTTCAGACCAAAGCGATTGGCAACGTTGCTTTATTTTTACGCATCAAAATTTGTTACCTGGTACCGGAGTAAATTCTAGCTGTGAGAACTTGAGGTGCTTGTTATATTTGTTTTAATGCTTAACTAAAAATCTGCTTATTAGTACTCGAAAGATCTCCAAATGCACTCCACGTAGAGTATAGCTTGTGCCAAGAAAGAGTGTTTTAAACGATAAAATCAAACGTAATAGTTTTTTTTGTACTGTACGGCAAATTGATGATAACAGCACGGCATATTGCTGAATGTCCCATTTAGAAGTGTACGGCAGTTTGCTTATTTCTATAACTGGAAAATATGTTTCTAAAAGATTCTTTGTTTTATTTCAGATAGTATGGCAAGGTTGACTGTCTTTGTTTCAAAGAAACAGCATACTCTTTTGAGGACATCGTCACCCATCTCATATTACTTTACAAAACCGCAGGACAGATAAGGCTACACATCGTTTTGATATGCTAATGAAGGGATAATGAGATATGACGTCATAATATATGCCCCGCCTCTGTATTTCCATATATGGAAAATATACCGAAAACAGCAGTTTAAGCAAAAAATACGGCTGATTTAATACTTCATAAAAAAAATATAACGACGAATCACTCATGTGTGTTTTTATAAGTTTACAACAATCAGAATATACGAAGAATTTCCATAACGCATCTGTCGTATGGGCGTGAATCTGCGTCCTAAAAGCGCTCGTCAGACGATGTAAACACGTGAAGCTGGGATTCCCGG
>WFKH01011926.1:46599957-46623482 GCA_016163765.1 Magallana hongkongensis | reverse complement strand
TCTATAATGCTTTTCTAAATATTTCTCCTTTTTAAGATATAAATGATCAAAATATTGGATTTTAGCCACTTAAAATCCCTAATTATGTAAAATATCAGAATTTTTTAAATCATGTATTGATAAATAACGAAAAGATAAACAATTTTGCTTCTATAAAACATTACAAAATATTTCTTATTAAAGAGATACAGATACTTGACTTTAGACCCTTCTGGGCCCCTAATTTGAGGGGCCAGCCCCTTTTTCTTGGTGTCAGTTGAAAGGTATTTTTAATCTTAACACAATTATTTCATTAAGTGTTTAGAAATTCGTTACCGTTCTTGAGATATTTGGAAACGATTGTTTTAGGGGCCGACCCCTTATCTCCTTATAAGGGCCATTTTACGAAACTTTGGTTGATACATATCATTACAAACATTATTCTGAGCATCTTTTCTTCTATAATGCTTTTCAAAATATTTCTCCTTTTTAAGATATAAATGATCAAAATATTGGATTTCTAGCTCCTTAAAACCCCTAATTATGTTACATATTAGAAATTTGTTAATCATATATAGATAATCAACGAGAAAATAAACAATTTTGCTTCAATAACACATTACAAAATATTTTTTATTAAAGAGATACAGTTAATTGACTTAAGACCCTTCTGGGCCCCAAATAAGAGGGACCAGCCCCTTTTTCTTGGCGTCAGCTGAAAGCTCTTGTATATATAAACTTTTATTGTTCTATATATAATAACAAAATATTTATGACAAAAAGGATATTCGTGATCAAGTCTCAAATTTTCCCAAAATTGTCAAAAAAAGTTAACATCAACATTTTCAGGTCCAGGCGAGCTTCAAGCATGATGACTTCTGGTAAAATCTAAAACAAACATGCAAATCTGCCATAACCACTCTATCTTGCATATAAATTTCAAGTCTCTAACTATAACGGTTTTTGAGAACATGCGTGGACAAAATCATGATCCAAAAAACACGAAAAAGGGAGATAATTCAAAAGCGGAAGTGAATTTTCAGACAGAAAGTGGGATACAAAGAGACATTCACCTAACACATCAACCCTGTAAAAATCATTAAAATCGATTAAGAAATGGCTGAGAAATTAAGGGTGTCTACCAAGAAGAATAATAATAATAATATAGAAGAATGAGAAACAGTAGAAAAACAGTAAGGTCTTCCGTTGGAAACGGAAGACCTTAATAATAAAAAGAAACCGAAGAATAACAAAAGGGTCTTCCGTTGGAAACGGAAGACCCTAAAAAGAACACTTTTTAATAAAAGATATAATAATTATAGAAGCAAAAATGTCCATTTAATGATTTAACGCTTTTGGAAAGATTTATGCGCTTTAATAATTAGGTAAGTGTGATCTGAACGTGTTGACTTTATTCAATTTTTGCTATTTTGCTCGGGTCTCTTTTGGGGTAATTTAGAGATTTGACACATGCATTTTCTTTCTTATTGTCATTAAATATCACTTTTTCATTTCGGTTAAAAGTTTTTATACTGATTACATTTTCTGCTAGAAAAATAATCGTGCATTAGAGCTGATCAAATAACAGTGTGAATCGGTAGTCAAAATAATGATATACATGCATATACTATTTTTAGACTGTATGGAAGTAAGATGAACTAATCAGTTAAAAATATTAGTAATGTCGAACCGCTTTGTACAAGTACAGCCACTGATTCAAAATACCCAGACGTGACCCGCACTATACCAAAGCACCTGTCAGCGCTACTTGAAAGATACACTAGACATATAAATATTTAGTAACAAAAAAGCAAGGATTTGTTTCCTTAAAAAATCTCCTTTCTGTTGATATCAAACAACCTACAATGTATTTCGAACATGCGCTTTACATATTTTTTGCAACCGTGAGTTGTAAAACGTGATTCGGTATACCCCAATTGACTGTGCTTGAAATAATTTTGTTTGATAATGATTACATATGTCGTGGTTTTTTTTTTTAAATAACACGAAACAATAAAGTTCTTGTTAAGAATTAGTAGTCAACGATATTAAGATTTCCACAGATCTATAATAATACAGCGTGGAGAGAGGGCATTGATCAGTAGTTCGTTTGCTCTCTCTCTCTCTCTCTCTCTCTCTCTCTCTCTCTCTGGATCACGATGAAAACAATTATACCACAATGCATTTAAATTTCATTAAAATTGTTTTATAAATACATGAATTTATTATTACTGTTCTGGACTTATAGATTATCAACATTCAAAATGGGTTTTCATTATAAAGTTATAAATAATACATACTTTTTAAAAAATGAGAACGATGATATGCAGTCTCTAAATTTCGGATTATAAATTGAACCTCGTGATACTGCTTTCGAAAAAAAGTAAGTTCATCAGAGAGTGAAATACTAGTACAAAACATATCAAATATAAATTTTATCACTGAGAAATATCAATACCTAAAAAAAACTATTTTACGAGAATTGCATTAAAGTTATATTTTTTCATGCTCCGAATGCGTGCACTAAAACGATACTCCGGTTGTTGTTAGTTACTATGATAATGCACATTTTGAAGAAATTTCACGTTGGTGCAGGGATGCGGAGGTACCTAAAATGAGCAATAAATCCTAAACACGGTGAAAATTAGACAGTTTTTGCAAAATGACGTCACAAATACGTTGTGAATATGACGTAACAAATATTTCATTTTCCAAAGTTTGTTTATTTATGAAATGATCGAGTAGAACGTAATAAAAATGGGCGGAGTCATATTTGGGGCAATTTTGGCCCTTAACACACCTAGCTCTTTCTGCATCTACAATATACAAACCCTCTTGACTTATACATGTATATTGACAGTGTATACAAACTATTTTACAACAATTATTATTCCGACTGAGAAACAGTTAAAAGTTGTGGATCTCTAAACCTGACAATTTATTCGTACAGTATATTCAAATATTGCGAGCATATATTATAATATTTTCGATATGTATTGTAATATCAATGATATGTTTTGCGATTTTTATGCATTGCAAAAAGATATTAGCCAAAATAATGCTAAATTCACCAGACTTGCTAAATGATATGATATGCTATGAAATGATATGTTATGATAAACAAACAAACAAACCACTTCTTAGAGCAATGAACGATTCTTAACAAGAAAACTAAACTAACTAACACTAATACTTATTATTTATTGTGATAAATAAACAATAAAATGCACTTCTTACTGAAACGGTAACTTTGCAACATGATATGTTCTATGTTCAGTTCTTTGATTCATTATACAATGCAACATTATTTTTATGAATGGAGTCCAACACCAAACGTTTAACTAAAATAGTGTTTATTCAATCTTTTTACTTTCATAAGTAAACATGTGTTTTTATGGTTCACACACCATTGCAATAATAAATGCACAACCAAATCGTTGTAAAGAAAAACGTCAAAATTTTGAGGTTTTAAATCCTGTTTTTGAGATTTTAGAGATAGAGTAAAATATGTTTTTCCTTATCTACACCAATCTTTAAGTTTTGTATTTTTATATTTTTGTTGTTGAAAAACTCAGTAAAGGTATAGATAGAGATATAATCTAAACGTATGGTTATACAATAAAAATAAGCAATATTTAATTTATTCTATTACACATCTGCTTCCCCACCTTAGCGTTTTGACAAACATTTCATATAAACTTACCTTAATTGCCTTTTTTCAGATGTTTAACTTGTTCTGAGTGTGCAGTAAATTAATATTTTTTTTTTGGTTGGCTAATCTAGTAAGAATATCCCTGTGTAAAATCACGAATGTCACTTTGTAACGTAAAATGTATTGTGATGAATTTCTCCTATTTTTTCAATACATTCACTTGGGATGCAAATTTTTGGCTCCAAGATAACTTCTTCATACATCTGTGCATATAACAAGGCAGTTGGATGTTGTAGGTGTTGATCTCGTGTATTATTGTCAGTCAGGTCAATTACAGTAACTTCCTTGGGAAGTTTTCTTATGTTGATTTCAACATCACGTTTAAAATTTTCATAATTTGTATGAATCGCAATTTCATGTACGCCATCTATTGTTTTGCAACATGAAACAAACCGTGATTCTGTAGAAAAGCTTCCATGTAAAACGTGTTCTTCTAAACCAACTTTTGAATTGATATCTTTTGGATAAATACCCTCTGTGTAAGATTCATCGAAACGTAGTACCCTATACACGTATTCGTCGTTTTTGTTTTCATCATCTGTGTTACTTTTGACTGGCTGTGATGACGTCGTAGTATTTTTAATATTTTCATCATGTCTCTGATCATCCCTTACAACTTCCTCCCTTAAAACTGTTGCCCCTTCCCTTCTATGAGAAGATGGTTTAACAACATGTTGCTGTTTAGCAAAAATTTGTTTTCCTTCTTTAGCGTGTTTAAATTTAGAAGACGATTTTTGGAGGTGTTCCGTATTTTGTTTAGATGTGGTTGTTTCATTCTTTTCCACAGGTCGACCAGTAGTCCGCGTTTTTTGTTGCTGCTCTTGTTCATCATTACCATCATCATCTGAATCTTCAACTGACAAATGACAATCAGTTAATAATTACCCATTTGATAGACTAAACATACTATTAGGTCGTAAAAAAATACTAGTTTATAATCGTGTGTAATTAATACAATTTCCTTGAAATTATCGCCAATCTAATCATGTACAAAACATATTAAAACAAGTTATCGAACAGATTATATTACAAGAGTACATTCTTATTTTACCAATATACTTTTGCTCATTATTGTTGTTTAATTATATTCAAAGCTTTCTGTATGTTACATATGTATTTATTAATAGTATATTACTTAACTTTATTACTCTTTTTATTTACTATTTGTTTAACAGTTTATATACTCTGTCTCAAAAAAATCAATATTGTTTTCCTACCTTTATCGCGTAAAGGCAAAGACGTCTTCCTATGTTTTTCCATAGGCTTCTTAGCTTTTTTAACATTGATAGAATTTTTTGGTTCAATTTTGTCAGCCTTTGAACGTATGGTTTTACAAGACGTATGGTTTTGCTCATGAACAGAGTAATCAACATCCATATCTGCAACAAAACAAAAAATAGAACATTAATAAAGTGAGAATACACAATCATGCCATTTATTACTGGACAAAGTATAGAGTAAGGTTATCAAAGAATTTCCGATCCTTTATTTTGTTTCTAATCCTGAAAATGCCAGAAATCAATTGCATCAATGTACTAAAAGATATCCATTTTCAAAAAAAAAAGGAAACTGTTTATTTTGTAACATTGATTTTACAGATTTTATATACCTATTTTATAAAGTTTGGTTTCAACTGAAAACCCCAAGAGACTTAATGTCTTCATGGGAATATTAACAAAAAATAAGGCGAATAAAATGATTAATATTTTTGTGAATTTTCAGATAAAAGTGTATATTTCATGAAACATATTTACTTCAAAACAATCATGTTTAGTGCCAAATGTGAAGACGAGTACATTTTACTGCTTACATGTATTTGTATTCACAAAAGTATTAAATGTTTATAGCGTTAGCTACTTTGAAAAATAGTTTTGCTTGTTTACCAGTTCATACAATGGCCTACTGTAACGTCAGTCTTTCTTTTATGTTTTTAAATTATTTTAGAGGCAGTAGAAGAATGAAAAAAAGACAATAACAAACCGTCAACCATCTCAAAAATCCATAAAACGAAATACAAATTCAAAGTAGAGCAACACGGACCTCCAATATAGAGGTAGGATCAGGTGCTATGGAGGAGTGAGCATCCTCTGCTGACCGGGAAAATCGGGAAAATAAAAACCGCAAAAGTCCGTAGACAATTAGGTAATTAATTATGGTCTAACAATTAGTATGAAAAACGTCAGTCAGCATGCGATTCAGTGGAAGATTGTATTTGCTGACAAGGTCGTTGTATCGACCATAGAACTTACGAAAAGAAGACTTTAAACGAGACTGTTGATAGTCCTGTTTTATCAACTTGTTTGTCAGTTGCTTGCCTCGTCTTAGAAACTGTTCATGCCTTTGCGTATAGAATTAACTGAGAGACAAAAACACCATATGCAGATGATGAAGGTATATTGCTACATAATTAAGGAAAATTGACTATAGAAAAATTGAAGTCTTCGTGTTTATCATAAAGTTTTGTTGTTAGGTTACCATCAATGTCCATTTTCAGTAAAATATTAAAAGGTCGGATTTTATATAACATATCGCATTATATGACTTTTTTTTAATGATAGGATACAATCTTTGTACAAAACAACAAAACGTACATCCCGCTGAAGATGGATTTAGTGTTCAAATGACCGATATGCACAATAATAACAACAGTAAATTTAGATTATAGAAAAAACTTAAGACACATCGTCCCAAACATTGTACACATTCATGAAAACCAAAACATTTGTATTCTGATTCATTAATCCTATATGTTATGATGTGAAAATATCATTTTGTTAAATTTTTTTTAAAATAAAACTCTCATAATTATTCCTAAAATGCGAATCTTTAGTGTCGTTTTCAGATTTTTTCATTATCTACATGTACATGAACACCTCAATAGCACTTGAATCTGATAAAATAATAATTTAGAATATATAGTGATAACATTAGGGATAATTATATTTATGTTTCATGCTTATGTCTCAATTTATTTAAGTTTATGTGTACATGACAAATATGAAAACGTATTTTCAGCCTCATCGAAAAATTTTCTCACTAAACATTAACATTTTATTTTAAAACTTGACAATATATCAACTTCAAAAGATTCCTGTATGTTACATATATATATTTATAAATAGTACATTTTCTTAAATTGTATTACAGGTTTTTTTTTTATTGAAATTCTAGTTACAGTGTATATAAACATTGTTTACCTACCATCATCGCCTTTCGCCGAAGATATCTTTGCATTTTCTTCTAAAGGTTTCTTAGCTTTTTTAACAGTGGTAGGAATTTTCCGCCTAATTTTTTCAGGCTTTGGATGACAAGACGAATGTGTTTGCTCATAGCCGGAATTATTATCATCCATATCTGCAACAAAACAAACCTTGAATACTTTAAAGTTATACGATATAAACATTTTATATCGCACAAATTATAGCGTAATGTTATCAAAGATTTTCTTATCCTTCATTTTGTTTCAAATCCTGAAAATGCCTGAAATCAATTAAATTAAAGTATCAAAATGATATCCATTTTCACAAAAAATGAACAGTTTATTTCGAATATTTACTTCATTTTCCCCGACATTGATTTTACAAAATTCAAATACCTATTTTATAACGTTAGGTAAAAACTGAAAACCGAAAAGACTATATGTCTTAATAGGTAAAATGATTATTATTTTTGAGAATTTAAAAAATATATCGACAAGACATTTGAAAACAAAAAGAAACAAAATAATAAGAAACAAATAATCTTAAAATCTTATTCTTAATGTTCATTCTTGAAGATTATGGAAGTAAAACTTCATTAACGACTTTAAAACAACTATTAAGATATTTTTATAATTGAACAAATTTGACACTGCATTTTTTTCCTTGTAGAAAATTGTTTTAAAAGGTGTGTATTTCGTGAAATATATCATCTTCAAAACTACCATGTTTAGTGCCGGATGTGAAGACGGGTACATTTCACTACATAATTGCATTTGTTACCGCCAATACTGCAATTAGTCATACCTATGCTGGTTGTTACCGCCAGTACTGCAATTAGTCATATCTACGCTGTGATGTCATCAGTTTTTGAGCTCAATATTTTTGTGTGTAGAGTCCGTGAAATTTAAAGTGTGAGGCGGGCTCATGACTATGATCTCTTTGTACTGAATTTTCACTGGAGGAAACTACTTAATTGGCGAGTGTTATAGCGTGTATATTGTTAGAATGTTTTCCAATGCATATGTACATTGTGCAGTAGAATTACAGGAACATTTGATAATTTTCATACTTTAGTGTAGGTATAAAGTTACTATTGATGCATATATGCATGGATATTTCATGGTCATTATTAATGATACATTGACAAGTCTATATGGAGGTAGTTATGTGTAATTATGAGGCATGTGTGCAACTTCGCTGGATTGTGTTAGATTTATAATTGATATATTACGGGAGGTAACTCCATTTGCAACATGTATAATATCATTGTAGTTGTCTAGAGTTATGCCTCTTTGTTTACATTTGTCGGTAGCCAAACTTTGCTAGGGCATTTCAGATTTATATAACTAGATGCATATCTTATTATGATTAATTGAAATTAGATTATACTGATATATCTGATAGTCATACATTTCATCATTGTTAACATATATTTGCTAGGATGAATTTGTGTGTTTTTTGAATTAGCTTATTTACAATATTTTTTCTCTGTTTTTTGTAGTAAATCGTCTAACGTCTAACGTCTTACATCTAACGTCTATCGACTTACATCTATCATCTAGAGTCTATCAACATATTGTTATATACCATATATTCATTGGTCATCAATCGTGTATTGTCTGACACCCTCCAAAATAAAGACGCATTTACAAGAGTACACTACAGTTTCCTTATTTCACTGGCCAGTACAGCATTCACAAATGTTTTAAATGTTTATAGCGTTTGCTACTTTTAAAAAAATGCTTTTTTACCATTATCAGGTACATACAATGGCCCAACGTCAGTCTTTCATTCTTGCTTTGAAATGTTTTTTTTTAGCGGAAGTAGAAGAATTAACTTATATAATAATTGTATTACCATGATCAGAAGCATGCGATGACACTATTGCACTCTTCCTTTTAGTCGTTACAGCATTTTTTGCAGCAGCCAAATTAACTTGTCTAGCCCTGTTAACAACTTCGGGTTCAGACAACAGCTTGTTTTGTTTTTGTTCTAGCTGACCATGATCATCAATATGACCTTCAATATATAAACCAATCAATCATTGCTGAAGAGAGACTAGTTGAAGGATTGACTGAGTATTAAACAAAAAATAAAGAGATTGCTAACGCGCAAAATATTGATTTTAATTGATATAAATCTAAAAAAAATTATAAAATTTACCAAATCTACATAATAATATATTTCTCTAAAACAATACAAATACAGTTTTATATCAAACATGAAAACATATATTCGGCTACAATTAAATATGCTTCTCATTAATTATATAACTCTTATTTTGTTACTTGACCATACATCTACTTCAAATATCCCTGTATTTTACATAGATTTTTACTAAAATTGTATTTCTTAACTTTATTACACTCTTTCATTAACAATTTTTACAGACGTGAATATACTGTTTTAAAAAATATTGTTTTTACCTTCATTGCTTAAAGGCAAAGAGGTCTTGGTATGTTTTTCCAAGGGCTTCTTAGCTTTTTTAAGCGTTGTATACTCTTTCCGTCCAAGTTTTTCAGCCCTTGGTTTAAAAGACGTATGATTTTGCTCAAAATCGGAGTTTTCAACATCCATATCTGAAACAGGATAAAACTTGAACATTCAAGTTGTTAAAATGATAATATATAATCATACCATTTAATACTGCACACATTTTAGCGTAAGGTTAGTAAAGATTTTATTTAAAAAATACACAGTATGAGACATTACAAAAGCGCAAAATATTGATGTAAGTTTCTATATTTCTTTAAAAAATATCTTTATCTAAACTTACTAATTCTACTTAATAACATATTTCTTTAAAAAAATATAATGAAGCATAAAGCTTAAATCAAACACGAAAACATATTTTCGTCTTCAATAAAATATTTTCTCATTAATTTTTTAAATCTTATTTTATAACTTGACCATATCAAAAGATTCCTGTATGTATACATGTCTATTGACTTATAGTATATGTCTTAACTTTATTACACTTTTTATCAATAATTTGTTTTACACTTTGTTTCAAAAAACATAGCCTACAAGGGGTTTTTTTACCTTCTTCGCGTAAAGGCAAAAACGTCTTCGTGTGTTTTTCGAAAGGCGTTTTAGCTTTATTAACAGAGGTAGAACTTTTCAGTCCAATTTTGTCTGTCTTTGGATTAAAAGACGTATGATTTTGCTCATGGACGGAGTTATCAGCATCCATATCTGCAACAATACAAAACTAGAACACTATCAAAGTGAGAGTCTAAGAATTTAAAGATTTCTTAAAATGCCTTATGTATATTGATAATGTTGCTATCTAATTTGTAAGATCTATCTTATAGCAGAGCCTCGTCCTAGACCGTGAATCTTGGCCCCGAGGTGGAATTTCACTATCCCACACGAGTATGTAATGAATGATTATTTTTATCCTATTATTCTACATAAAAAGCCATGTCTGATTTTCTTTTTCGACGTTCAAAAGTTTAATTTCGGTTTATCTAGCCGCGCGCTACAAATAGTGCAATTTTATTCCGGGAATTTTATCATTAATCGTATTCAGTTTTGTCCGTTTCGGTTGACCGGATATTGACAGATTTTTCCATTTCAAATTTAATTTTAGAGGAAAAAATTGTTATCGTTGTTTTGATTTATTTTATTGTATAAAATAATAAATATAGTTTAATTGGAATTAGGTTAGTTTTACTGGCACTGTACCAGTTATCGGCTAAAATTTAACGTTTTCTTTTCGTATTTCCTTATTTCCGTATTTCTTGATATTTTTGAATAAAACTTGACATGCTTTAAATGGTATACTCCTTGTTTATGCACCTGTTAGGTTAAATCATTATTTAGAACCCAAAACATCTTTTTGTGTGCTTTTTTAGCACGCCCAGAATTTGCCGAGTTTTTACGATTTACTGTACCAGTTATCGGCTTCGCGATAATAACATAGTAAAATCCCTGTACATGTTGATTTGATACTCTGCAAAATGTAATTTGAATTATGCCCCTTTTGGGGTCAGACTAAAGTTCGTAGGGGTTATGATGCATAAACAAATCTCATAAAATTATTCGTTTGTTATCATACGGTAATACATAAAAATCGTAGACTATTCAATGCATAATATTGTGCAATCAGGCGTTCAACTGCGCTATGGATCACCTAGAATTTAGTGAATTCCTTTTGTTTCTACATGTTATATGTAGTGATATTATATGTCAAATCAAAGAAGGGAGATGATAATGTATCACAAAGGGGTTATATTCTATTTTTAACATATTACGTCACTTCCCCCACTGCTGAAAGTACAAAGATGTAAATCAGCGGTAAACAATGATCGTTTAAGCTCATGTTTAAAACATATTCAAGAAAGTTTTAAAGCAAACTTACTTTTCTTTATTCAAAACAGAGGACTAAATTAAAAAATCTCAGATAGTCGCGTGCTATAAACCCGAACTCTCAGTTTAGCCGATAAATGGTCTTAGCCGATAACTGGTACAGTACCAGTAACTTTATCTTTAAAGATTTAGTTTATTTCGATTATATTTTATTAAGGTAATTAATATTTCTTACAATGGTAAAAGAGGCTAAGAATAAATGGCATAAATATAATATATGATATTAACAATATAGTATATAAATGATGGCAAGTATATTTAATTAGGAGCTTAAGAAAAGAAAATAGCTATAAAATATAAGTGCTAAAATATAAACTTAGTACTTAACTACGATCAAGTGTTGAATGTAGGATTATATTGTGCATAAAAAATAGTTTATATAAAAAAAGAATTTTCAGGCCGCCATTAGATGCTACAATTCAGGCCATATACCATGTTTCTGTAGCTAGTACCAGCCGTAGCACGACAATGCTCTTTGATCTCTAATTGTAATTATATATGTTCTAAAATAAACTAAGAATGTAAAATTACATAAATAATGATACTATGGTAATAATAAATTGATATATCTGTGTTTTATGCCCTAGTGTATAATACAATAAATATAATATTATAATGACATTAGTGAGATTCCGTAGTGTTAAAAGTTAAAGCCGTAGTACTGTAAATCGAGAAAATATGGCGCACTACAAATTTTAGCGCCTTTGGCGCAACTGCCTCTGAGCGCTAAAATTAAAAGTGCGCCAACCATTTTCCATATGTTTTAAATTTCTTCAAGTTGAAAATCAATAACGTCAGTCCAATTTTAATGCGATATAGAAGTGTTCGTTTACGTAATATCAGATGCAGTCGATTCTGTTTGTTTAAACAATTACACAGGTAAACGGTATGGGTTATCGGATAAAAGTGCCTAAACATAGATTAATTGCTTTTTAATATCTCTCATAAGCACCTTGAAAATCAGGGTTCTCCCCATGCCACCTCGAGGTGAAGATGTGATTAAGCGTGGCGATTGTTACCGCTGACAATACATGATTGATCATAATTTCTTTGGTCTGATTAGTGGATATAAAGATAACATGACAATACCTCTTTTTGTGTTATTCTAATGTAAAAATTCTGTGTTATCTACTTTCGATTTACACAAAAGTAAGTGTATTGTTCTCAACGACAGTTTACCGTGCATGCGAGATAGAAATCAAAGTCGTTGTGTTCACGTGCTTGAGTGAACACAGAACTAAATTTGGGCGTGATCGTTTATTAAACAAGAACATTTTTTGTATTTTTTTTATTAAAGAAAAGGTGCTTGCGCTAAAATATAATTGCGCCAATGTACTGCCACTTGCGTTTGCGCTAAAATACGTATGCGTCAAATTTTCTCGTTTTACAGTATTATATAGGCTAGTAAAGTTTATTGAGAGTCTAGTTAAAATTTGACATTATAAATAAAACAGTGTAAGATATTTTTAAATGTATGCATTTTAAATTAAACTTACCGAATGAAATGGGTAAAAATGTCCAAAGTAAATAAACGTCTAACCAAGGGAAAATGCAGAAATAAAATGACGTAACCAAGGAATACAATTTGGGAATTAGACGCGCACGCGACTTATAGAAGGTCATGTGACAGAAGACCCGCTAAAATAATTAAAGGTTGTAACTAAAAGCTGCATTTTTTTAGATATGAATGCTATATGTAATTATGAACTGGATAAATACATAGAAAAAATGATCGGGAGGGTTGACACTAAATGACATATACGTATGGTAACCTGCTTTCGGTATAAATTTGTAAACACAGAGATTAAGTGTGTAGAATTTTTTGTGTGGTTTTTTTTTTTTTTTGCATTGTAGAACATCAGTTTGAACAATAGAATTAATTTGCTATTAATTAATAATGAAATATAAGAATAACAACATGATTTACAGAAAAAATAGAAAAAAAGATAAATACAATAAATATATAAATTTAATATGATACATGAAAAAGAAAATTAAAAAAAAAAACATATTTATATAAACTTTAAAAAATAAATTAAAAAATCGTTAAATTTGAAAGTAAAAAAAAAAATTAATTAAAATTAAAAAAACAATAAATAATTTAATTATTTTAATAAAGTGAAAAATTAATTAAAGTATCAAAAAAATAATTTAATTTAAAAGAAAAAATATGTACAATGTATTGCTTTTTTACTAATAAGCTGTTATATGTATATGCATATTGTTTTATGCATGTTGCACAATGAATATTACTGGTAATTAAATATGTAAGTATAAATTATACAAATATCTTATATATAATAAAATACATGTGCATTCTTTTAGAGGTACTTAGAAAATGATAGTACAATGTATGAAAATGATTTTACATACAATATAAATATTTAATCATGGTAATTAGTAATTAATTAACTATTTAATTTATTGTGGCGGTTGACATCTTGATGTAATATGTATTAATGAATGTTTCAGTAATTGAATATAATTACTCAGTTATGTACATTGGCTGATATATATTTAATCATCCTAAGTATAATATATTATGTATATTAGTAGCTGGGTAGCCCGACGGTTTTCACATTCTGGTAATATTGTACAGAAGAGGGAGATTGTTGATCATATTGGTTATTTAAAATGAACAGTAACCACTGTTATGTGTTACTCGCATAATTGCATCATTGTTGAAACTATAATAAACGGTTAAAGCTGAAATCGATTCCTGTTGATTGATTCGGGACTATAATTTGGCAACCGCCCGTTACAAATGTATCAGGTTTACTACTAGTCTGTTGTGGTAAAGAAATGTATGAAATTAAAACATGTTAGTGTATACATATTTATTTGCATATTCCATACTTTTTAAACCAAATATGTCAGATCCTAGGTGACGTTAATTATAGTCTGTCTCAAGATATTTATGCTGCACATTTGAACGATTTTTAATGAAAATACACATACCTGTGAAAATAATCAATTGAAATCGATGAAAAGAAAAATTTCCAAGATAACTTCATTCACACATTATCATTTTTCCCTCGCAAAAATTCACAGGAACAAAAACAGATTTCATACAGAGGTTTATAATGGGGAATGTTGACATCTTTACTCCATTCGGACACCTCGCGCAATTTTTCAACGTTATCATCCGGGCGTCTTCATCTCCTTGGCAATGGAAAATCCCCGTAGACTTTTTATTTTTAGCCTTGTATTGATACCCGACAAGATAGAGGGGGCGTTTCAAAGGGGAAATCTTGGGATTTTTTCATACTATTGAACGAACATCGTCTGAGCGATGATTATTATAAATATCGAATAATTTAAGAAATAATGCGGCAAATATATATCTTGGGACATACTTCAGTCAAACCGCGTTCTTGGGCACCCCCTTCTTAGGTTTCTGTAAAGTTCTTTCTATCAAAACTAAAATGGCATCAAATTGTTCCATTTTAGTCATTAACTTTTTTGTATTAACCAAAGATGTGAGATCCAAGAAATCTGCCCGCGATGATTAATGAACTCGTCCTAATAACCTAATGACGTTAACCCTCTTTTGCCACATTCCATTTGAATTACGTTATGACGGCGCTTGTACGTCATATCGATTGTAAATTCTACGTGCCGAATTTACGAAGCGTTATAACTTTTTTTGGCGAAGTTTTATTCCTAAACACATGTGCCCGTTTCTCGCCCGAATATGAATATGAGTTTGATTGAATTTTATTTCATTTTTAATTACTAACTAAATTATTTATTCATTCATTTTTTTGTTTGTTTATTTTTTTTGTTTTTTTTATTTTTTTTTGTGGTTCATTTGCATTTTAAAGAATTGAAACTATTATCAAAACAGCAGAATGAATTTTACGCGCTAAGAAACGATGATATTTGTACACAGTATTTTGCTGCTGATCACTGTATGCAGGCGTGTTTTACCCAAAACAAATTGAAAGTAAATATCTAGTTTAAAGTGAATTATAAGTCGTGTGTCGTAGGTCCGGATAACCGATGTTAGTTAATATGTTATGTTAGTTATTATAAATCATAACTCATTTCATATTTATACACTTCCATCTTTTAACCTGACTCCGATGCGTTAAATAATCGGAAAAAATTCCCAATAACCGCTTCTCACCCCCCCCCCCCCCCCCCCCCCAAAAAAAAACTAACAAATAAAACAAAAGAAAACAAAATTAAAACAAAGCAGCATAAATTTTGCCTATTGTTTAAATTTTCGCACATTCGGATCATTTTAAACAATAACCATCTACAGCATTAATATACTTCGTTCCATTAAATATATGCTTATCATTCGAGTAAATGAAGTTTAATTTGTTAATTAAAACAAATTATTGATTCATAGTAAGAATGAAAAAATGACAATGACAAACCGTCAAATGGTCCATTATTGATAATCAAAGACCTGTCATTTATTAACAGCTAGTAGCGAAGCATGTGTCAGTAGAAAATAGAAAAAAGACTTAATGAGTCATATTGATAATTCTAAGATACAAAATGTGAATTGGTTTTGCTTGGTATAAATATGACCAAAAGTGTAATGTAATTTCCAGATTGAGATAATAACTCTATTCTCATAATCTATGACGGTGTGGAATTTCTTGAAACAATTCCCCACACAATGCTCCGATGGAGCAATCTGCGTATTCTTGTTCCAGCGAAGTACTCCTCTTTTCGCACTCACGGCACATTGCATTCTTTTCCTGCCGGGGACCAAGTCAATGAAGTGCTTGGATGCATACCTAAGTACACCCACACGTCCCCGTGTTGATCTTACGTCCGTAAAATTTCCCAGAGGCCCCTTTCTTTCTGAAACTGCAAGTGGTCCATTTTCTTTCGGATCAAGAATGAAGACTTGTAGCAGATGTAGGCATTGACTGAAAATATGTTATTTGTTCAATAACTGACAATGCTACTATATTCGACTAACACATTGACCAAACTACCAGTATGTTAAACCATTACCTGCGGCCATCATAAGGAAACTGAAGAAAATTTTCTTCCAGAACTTGATGCTCCGAAACTACGGTTCGTACTGTACCATAAGCTGATCACCTACGTCGACTCCTTCCATCGTTTCGTTGTATTTATGTACTACCTCTGGTGCCTTGACAACCTTTCCCTTGGAGTTTGCTTTACGAATCATTCTAAATGAAAATCATTTAATCTTCATAACGTGTAGTCATGTACTATATATATATGATTTGATAGCATTTCATTCACTATTAATAGCGTAATAATACATGTATAACATTATGTGATATGACTACATGTATATATATATGAACATGTACCTGGAACTTCCAGTCGTGCTTAAGACAGTCACATTTCGCCGGTCACTGTAGAGAACCGCCTTCAATATACCTTGTGACTTTACAATCGTGGTTCATTTGGGCAAGCGGGCTTTTATGAAACTAGATGGCATTCTCTTCCGCGTAGTAATGACAGTTACACTGCAAAAAAAAAAAAAAAATGCCGCGGTTCCGCAAACCATGTAAGAGCTTCGGACTAGTAAACCAACTATCAATCGTCACGTGGTGTAAAGTCCCGAAATGAGGTCTCGTCAAATCCATGACGACTTTGTATCTGAAAGAAAAAAATAAATACTGTAATACTTTTCAATCTAATATATTAAATATATAATTTAATACATGTTTATTTACATAAATAAATATATATATTTATATAAAATTATATATATTTTTTTATATAATTTATATCCAATTTTATCATTCGAAATTAAATTTATTTAGATATTTATTCGAAATTCTCCTTAAAAAGCAGTGCGGCGAAATGTAACCAGTAATTGTGTGGGTGTGGCGGAAGAGGGGTTAATTTAAACATGAAAACGGGGTGGGAGCTTTAATTATATTTCCTGGTGTGAACAATGAGATAAACGTACCCTTGACCATGTGGATGATTAGGGCTGTTGTGTTTCCCCTGGTAGATTTGAACATGGTGTGTGTATCCAGAATGTGATTCAGCTATAATATCCACGCATTCACTCCCCCATCTATGCGCTTTCTTGTTTGCAATGTACTGCTTTACGGAAATGTCGTCCTTAAAATCCAAAAATCGTTCGTCGATGCAAACATTCTGCGATAGTCTGTTGAACAAAATTTTTAGGAGCGACTCATAATTCCGACAAGCAATTTATTTTCTCCCTCTCTCTCTCTCTCTCTCTCTCTCTCTCTCTCTCTCTCTGAGCTTAATTTAAGTAAGTTCTCTCTCTTTTCTCTCTCTCTGTCTCTCTCTCTCTCTCTCTCTCTCTCTCTCTCTCTCTCTCTCTCTCTCAACTGATGTTATACAAGATTACTATTATAATGCTGGTGCAGTTAATGTGAAATCGTACCATGTAATGTTGAGGAACAATTTGTAAACATGTATTATTCAAAATTGTAGGTTTATAATTCACATAGGTTTTTTTTAATTCATTTTAAAACATGAAACCATTCATACATGAAGAAGTTTTTTTTTTCTAATTGAACTGTCTCATAGAATTATCAGATTTATCATTATTTCAATGATTAATTATTGTACTTATATGTTGTTTACTTACATTTTCTTCAAGCCTCTTTTTCTTCAAATCAGTGTGACACTTTTCAAATTACTCTGCAAATAACAAAAAAATAATGTTGAGAAGTTATACAAATTTACATGCATGCCTGCATAGGACTACATGTCAACAGTAGTTTGAACATTTTGTGAATGGTCTACATATATTTTGCATGGATGGGTAAAATGACCAACACTTTAACTAGTATTTGGAAGTTACACATACACATTCTAAACAAACATATCATACGACCATACATATACATGTAGATTCCTCATTTAGAGAAAATCAGATGGAGAGACATGCAGTCATTTGTTTATTGTTTGGTTTTTTATTACATGTACCAATAATACAGAAACATAAGTATGAATCCAGGTAACAAAATGTCAAACAGTGTTATGATAGTAATATTCTAATGATAGATTAGCTAGTAATTATTCAAGAATTAATGTGCATGTATGATACATATTATATCAACATGATGAATGTGTAAATTGTGTAATGTGTATGTGTATGAATGTGTAAATGAATGTGAACTGTCATAGAAGAATTTTCAACACAACAGAAATGTGTTATTGATCGGCTGTTCATCAATTTTCAGAAAATCAAATCAGCTGTTTATAATCTTTTAGCCTGTACTGTACTGATTTTCAGAAAATCAAATCAGCTGGTCGTTATCCTTTAGCCTGTACTGTACTGGTTTTCAGAAAATCAAATCAGCTGTTTTCACACAGTCTTGTATCGTTTGCTTACAAATTGAAAAGAAAAAAAATGTTGTGTAAAGCTAAGTATTGTCAGTACAAGTACTTTGAGCTAATTCGTGTCGATTGGTTCTGATGAAAATGATCAACGATTAAACGGACTGGCATGTACATTGTATAAATGTAAACAATGCTGTATATATCTTCTTATGTTTTAAACGAAACGACACACTAAGTCGATCAGTAATACAGCAACTGTATAAATTCACAAATAAATAGTTATTTAGCTAAAGGGTACATTACAAATACACTGTATATCTATTCTACATACCTGATAAATCATCAAAAAATCGCTATCATCAGGAATACCAGCTACACGTGTTTACATCGTCTGACGTGCGCTTTTAGGACGCAGATTTACACCCATATGACTGAT
This sequence comes from Magallana hongkongensis, assembly GCA_016163765.1. Classification (NCBI taxonomy): domain Eukaryota; kingdom Metazoa; phylum Mollusca; class Bivalvia; order Ostreida; family Ostreidae; genus Magallana; species Magallana hongkongensis. The sequence goes on along the minus strand of WFKH01011926.1, from coordinate 46,604,515 downwards.
GTGTTATGGAAATACTTCGTATATTTTGATTGTTACAAACTTATAATTACGCACATAATTGATTCGTAGTTATGTTTTCTTATAAAGTATTAAATCAGCCGTATTTTTTGCCTAAACTGCTGTTTTCGATATAATTTTCATAGATGAAAATACAGAGGCGGGGCATATACATGTATTATGACGTCATATTTCATTATCCCTTCATAAGCATATCATAGCGATGTGTAGTCTTATCTGCGAATACATGGATGTAATGAGAAAAGAATATTGAACAGAGTCTTCATCATGCAAATCCCTTCCTTGAGGATAGCGAGTACATAAAATAAATCACAATTATTATTTTATTAAATTAATAAAATAATTTGTGATCTATTTTATGTAATCTTAAAACTCTGTATGTAAATAACATTGCAGGTGATGAGTGTTGTGTAGTTATATTTGTCATGTTTTGTACAATGCAGAGCGATATATCTGACTTTCTAAAGCACAGAACGCTGGTTGACTCGAAATACCCCAAATGACTGTACGAGTATAAACTTCGATGGGCGGTAATGCTTTAGAAAAACGCGACTTTATAGAAATAATTAGTAAAAAGAACAAGAATTTGCTTATTATTCTACCAGAATTATTGTTTTTTGTCTGTCTGTCTGTATGTCTGTCTACCTAACTTACAAAAAAAAATTCCTTTTTTGTATAATTTTTTTTTCTGCATCAAGATAAACAGATTTACAGCTGCAGCCAACAATACCCGTTTCTTGACCACTAACACGTTTGCCTTTTGACTAAATAATTGGTGGCTGGATATTATCGGCTGTTAATAACAATAATTGTTACAAACATATCGCATCAATGATGAATACAGACTCGGAGACAAGGTACGTTGATTATATAAAATAGCTTAAAACATTTGGTTCTGTGCTTACACATGTAGTTTACTATAATTGATTAAATATGGTTTAGTAAATCCCATGCGGTGCAAGAGCGAATGAAGACGTAAAATTAATGTCCGCATCATTCGGGTAAAAAAATAGCTTAGTTCTGCTGTTTAGACAGTGTACTTTGGTTTTAACATTTTGATAACCCCGCCCCATCAACTGAACATTTTTGCTTCCATTTTCCACAATTTGAGGGAAACTCTAGTGTTAAAAAAATATGATTAAGATTGCTTTGAATGTCATATAATTCCGATATTTTTCTGTGATATTTATATATCATATATAGCCAACAACGAAATAAGAAATATATGTGTTAGACCTTGTACATGTAGAACTAATCACTATCCAATGATCATAAATCCCGAGTGTTGTGGTCACATAGAAGAGGCCCATATGACACTGAAAGTACAGTGCGGCCTACAGCGCAGCGAATGTTTATTGTGTGGACACTGAGGTCCACGCAGAAAATACATAAGCGAGGTTAAACCGGATGCTGTGGAGAAAAATTAAGCTTGCGCATGAGCTAGCCTGGTTCATGTGCAATATTATTATAGGTAGCTGAGGGAACCAGGCAAGCACACGTTTATCTGAATCGGGATCGGAATTCCATGTCATAGACACATGTTCAAAGGCGCTATAAATGTAAAATTGTCGATGAGCAGTACAGAAACAATGTATTGTTATTATACTTTCATGTTAAAAACTGAAATCTGATTGGTTTAGACGCAGTTGACAATCCGTTCTCTTACCCTCAGCGTTAGCAACACGCTTGGCAACGAGCCGATAGAACAAATTGTTACATGCGCGTAAATTATGCGCGTACGGTTCGCCGTTAACTTCACGTCATTTCTATATAAAAGCAGTAAAATTTCTCTAAAATTAAGACATTCAGTATAATAAAATAAATAGTGCCTGTTTGGGAGGGTAACCGTTGAAATTGACACCCCTCGAAAACCATTGTCAACTTCCGCTTCGCGTCGGTTGACAACGGTTTACTCGGGGTGTCAATTTCAACGGTTACCCTTCCAAACAGGCACTATTTATATAATGTTAAAGAAATGATCGGCATTTGATATACAGTACCGATCAGACCCAACCTAACAGAAAGTAAACACCGACTAAACTCTGGGTTTACTTTCTGGGTTTACTCTGGGTTTACTTCGGGTTTATTAAAGTGGACCCAGAGTAAACACAGAGTAAACCCAAAGTAAACCAAGAGTGGACACAGAGAGTAAAACCCGATCAGAAGTGTACCCCTGAAAAAGACGCTACATGTGTATTCGTAATTACAATTAATTGTGTATGCGTACTATAAAAATTTGAAAGTTTAAAATCGAAATTATTTAGAACGTAACATATTTCCATGTAATTCCTTCAATACGTTTCCTTAATTCTTATTTTAAAAATTATTTTTGATTTGTGCGTGTTTCATGATTTAGAATCACGTGTTTGCGTTTTATTGTAATGGTTCGTGTATCGTGAAAAATCCGTAAGTTAGTGATCGTCCGTGAATCCTGCATAATCGTACGTATATCGTGCGTGGTCGTTAGTGTGTATTAGAATCGTGCCTGTCGTTTGTAAACAATATCGTCGATACCACTGTATCAGCCACTACATATAGATAAAGTGTCATGGGTAATCCATCAACTATATATAAAATCGCTCTGGATTAAAAAAAACTCACAATCAGCGGATTCATACAGAACCTGATCCCTGCTAAATCGTATTGATGGCAGTTGTACATATGCTGGGTGTGATTACGCTGAGTAACTTGTGTTCAATTTTATAGTTATGAGTAATTATTCACACAATCATAATACTCATTTATACCACAATAGAAAGTAGACTTTGGGTTCAGGATCATAATATGAATTTATTACTACACAATATATGGCTGCTTAATAGACATGCGGTACATAAATGATTTCAAGTTGTAAATGTTGAAAAAAAATAAAAATACCAGTGAGGTCAACATACATAAAAGGTAACATTTTTTTAAAGTTATATGACACCCCTTTTCAAAGGTATCTAGAATTCTAGATAAACTATATTTAATGGAAAAAATTCTAAAAATGAATTCAAACGACAATTGAAAAGTCATTGTAATGTACACAAAATGTTTACAGCATTGTTAAACATGCATATATTTTTATTATTTAATGTAATCTATTTATTAAGGGGTAATGTCTGATGTAAACATGCTGTGACCCTATTGTTTAGTCTGTCACTGTTGTCAGAGAGGCAAAATAAGAGGAACACTGAAATATGCACTGACAGTAAATTGACTTGTGATGTACCTCGTAAAGAAAAGCCAAAACTGCTGGATGAAATTGAATAGTCAACTGAGCAAACCCTTATTCTTCCATGTGAACTCTTTTTTGACCCTACTGTCAATATTCAGAATGATTCTGATATAGATGAAATTATTTTATGTTTAATTGTACAATGAAAACCTTAATATGATTATCTGTGTTTTGTTTTATTTTATTCAATTTTTTTATTGGCATCCAAAGAATTTCTTATCAAGCATAAATACACTGTATTTTACTATATAGCGTAAAAAACACGCGCTTCGATAACTTAAGTAGGCCACCTTAGGTAAAAAGTATAAAAAATCATTTTCACTCATTCTGTTATGTACAAAAACAACTTCTTCAGTAGACAAAGAACCTGAATATGTTTGTGCATATATGACGGCATGTTTGTATACATCCCTTACATATCGATTACATATCGATTGCTGTCTTGCAAAATTTTTAATTATTTTATAACTGTAAACACAAAGTCTAAATGAGATAAGGAGGTGAAACAATATCACATAAGAAATAGAACATTAATTTAGATTTGAGGCCAAACTCGTAACGTTTTCATAACAAATATCGTATTAAAACTATACACACTGATTCATTATCATTTTGAGGTTAATATGTGTATCTGTGCTCGTAGGAAGGCTTAAAAGTCGTGTCCATTTTTTTTTAGTCTGTACTTGTTTCCTTAAAAAGAAGAGCTTTATATAAAAATCATTGTAAAAAACCTAATTTTAAATGTAATAAACATAAATTTTTTATTTACTTAATCATATCGTAAAATTTTAGGTTAATCTGATGGCTAACTTGTTGACCATTCAGCTTCCATAATCATTGAATGATATTTGTGATAAAGTGTATGTTGTAGAAAATGGAGGCGGTATATTTTTTGGCAACAAATGCAGCATATTACGCGGTATAATGACACAATCAGACACATTGAATGAATCTTTGATATAATTTACATAAACGATAATATTGTAACAACATCTGTCCTCTTTTAATGTACATTAGCGTCACACTAGTGACAAGGTTGCGTCGATGGAAAACAATAGTGACATTATTCGACAATTAAAAGTGAGAAGGCTTTGGATCTATTATCTGAAAGAAGTTAAATATAGTACATTTATATTGTTTTGGAAATTTGGCAAAGTTTGTATCATTTTGTGCAATACGACACAGCATGGCTATAAAACAATTTTACACGCTGATTGAATAAATGAGGATCTTGACTAAATAGCTTTTATTACGAAGTCTCCCTGAATCAAAATTAGTAGAGAGTTCAAGAAAAAGACGATGGGGGAAACCAGAGATGGT
>WFKH01011926.1:46579002-46592608 GCA_016163765.1 Magallana hongkongensis | reverse complement strand
AACAAACCAACATTTGATTGTACTTAATACCAATACAACACATATGTTAACAATAACAAGACTCGAGCTTTGTTATACAAAACAAAGAATTTAAACTCTGTATCTTGCTTGTAACTCAATATATGACTTTCAAATTTTGACGAAGCATTTAAAGCTGAACACCGCTCGTAAATAGGCACCATCACACAGATACCTGGTATATAAACCCTTCGATTTCGTTACACCCGATTGCACACCTGAAACTCGTGGCCGACATGTAGTATTCCTTTAGTGGTCTTTGGATTTTATGCATTTATTTCTTATTCTATGTGCATATTCTGTTTGTAAATAATGCATTGACCAATTTATTTGATGTTAGTATTCTCCTGGCTTGAAAAAAGTGCGTAAAATTTGATAATTTCATCTCGACCGAGTAACATGGCGAGACAAGATGTACGTCCACACAGGTGAGACCTCTACAACGAAGTACTTTGAACGGTTTAGAGGTCTGACCCTTTATATAAGGGTCGTAGGGACAGCAGTGATGAAAGAGAAATATGGCGGACAGTGCCTATTTACGAGCGGTGTTCAGCTTTAAAATACCCATTGAAACGAATTGAACGCACCCATAAAAATGTAATGACCTGACACTCCTTAGAATGAACTGCCCCAAGGGTATATAAGTCGGCGCAGCCTGCAGCTGAGGCAGTCTGGCTGAGAAGCTCGAAGGCGACACAACGGAGAAGCCTGAGCAGAAGAAGCTATTCAGAAAAGTATTAAGAAGGTTAACGTCAGGAAAGGCTAGGGTAGGAATAAGAAATAGTTTTACCAGCAGTATTGGTATCTGGGGAATTAATTTGGGAATCAGGACGTAGTAAATCTGCATAAGATTGAGGCACCTGGTTTCCAATATTTATAGGAACCCAGTACCGGGAAGTCTGCGGTGACAGTTTGCCCAGTCTATAGTATATTATGGAACGCCATCGCTGCCTTATAGCATAAAACTATAGATACAATATGTCAAATTATTATTACATGGTGTCAAAGTACACAGTCTGTCGAGGATCCACAAAACACGTTGGGCGCCATTGTAACCCGGGGTATTTGGGTCGGTCTTAAGTCCGTTGTGGATATAAAGTTTCTTTATTTGATGTAACAAATATAAAATAGGTATAAATAAACCCTGCAATGAAATAAATGCGAGTTAGGAAAGATAACTCTTACAAGCATGTAGTTTTGACAAAATATGAAAATATTCCTCTTTACAAACTAGACTCAAAAATATTTGTGTCTATATTTAAATTATCTGCTTATTAAATAAATAAACAATAATAATCACATCCGTATACTGTACTGTACGTTATCATGTCAAACTTATTTCACATGAGTTTATAATTAATTGTAGAAATATTAATCAGTTTCATAATACTACTAATACTATGATATATATTTATATATAACTATACATGAACTAAGCTTAAACCATGTTTAAACAATGCTTACCTCACATGAGGTGTAAAGGTTGATTTGGAAAAATATTCAGGATGTAAAAATAATACTGTAGTTGATAATCTAAATTTAAGAAAATAAAAATACACTTACAATGCTTTGTACTCATTGATCAGACTGAATTTTACTATTTAACAAACTTTCTGGTATTTAGTCATTTCATTTCTAAGCCAATTATATATCTTAGATATCTTTATAAATAATCTCAGTCACAATAAAACTGTATTTAAATATAAGGTAGTATAAAAAAAATTGTAAATTAACTGACCTGATAAAGAATATAAATTTCAGGTAGACACAAGTAGACTTCCAAATAGGAACTGGTTTAACAAAGAAATTTCCCACTAAAATTGTCACATGACCAATAAAGTAACAGCTGACCAATTTTATCCAATAGAAATACAGGAATACAGGAAAAAGGGTATTCCTTCTAAATATAGATTTTGCATTGCCAGAGTTAAAAATAACAAATGATAGGACTCTTACATTAAGGTTAGATAACTGTATTAAATATTTTAGTTAAATATTGCATGACTAAATAATAATAATATAAAAATAATACACTGTACCAATATTCAAATATTTTCATGTAAGAAAAAGATTTGAACATAATCACCAAAATTATGCAATAATACATATAATATAATAAACATATTTAATTCATGAAATTTCGCTCTACCACATTTTTATAACATATTTGCTCTTTTTATCCACATTACAGTAACAGTGGAGACATGGGAGGGTCGATGGAAAACATTATCAGACTGTTACAAGTGAGTAGGCTGGATATTTATTTCATGAGTGAAGTAAATTATAAAACAGTTTTATTTGTTTTTAAAACTTGCCAAAGAATATAAATTTCATAAGAAAGATTGGGAGGTGTTGCTATAACAACATCTTATACATTGGTTGAGTAAATGGGGATCTTGAACACATACAATTACTGAAGAAGTCTCCCTGCATCAAAACCCAGTGGTTGACGGTTCTAGTGAGTTTAAGAGTTAGACGTTGGGGAACCTAGACGTAATATATACTAGAAAGTTAAGGAATGGGTTAACATTTGGAAGGATTTTTTTTCTTCAAACTGTTATCAATATTTATATAATTAATACAATAAATCATATTTTCATATAGCAGATAGGTTTTGAAGAAAAAAAGTAAAGTTTTTATCATGGCATGGTTTGAGCTAAAGTGTTTTTCCTATAAAAAAAAAAAAGTCATAGAATCAATGTACGCACATGATCGCGGAGAAAAAAATGAATATGCAAAGGTCAGAGAATAACGTGTTCGTCTTCAATAAACTTTTTGTGCTGAACAATTCCAATTTTTTTAACGCAGTCAGCTGGCACGTGTGTTCTTTGATCCAGGATTACTTCATTAAATCTAGATGCAAATCTCCATGCGTCTGATGAACGACTAATGTGTTTCTCTCGTACAGTTTCGTCAATAAGATCTATTACAGTATAACGTCTTGATAATGTTTCAGTCTCGTAATGTTTATACGCACTACCTCCCGAATGCGAGCAGATTCATTAGTAATGCCTCCCAGGCATTGCAAATCATAAAGTGTTTTACAGCAGGATATGAACCGTGAGGTAGCTCCATTACTCCCTCTTGCAACGTGCTTCATTAGACTTGTTCTTGACCCGATATCTTTGGGATAAAGACCTTGCCAGTGGGGTTCGTGAAATCGTTGTAACCTATACACATATTCATGTTTTTCGATTTTTGCATTGTTACGACTTTTGTCTGGTTGAGATGCCTCTACTGGTTTTCCAATTTCGCTTTCGTATACAACTATTTCTTCTTTAACTTGGTTGCTAGATAAAACAACCTCCTCCTTGTTAATACAAAAAGACGAACCACTTAGATCGGCGGAACCTGTTGTGATTTCTATTCTTCTTTTATTCGTCTTTTGAGAACGGGATCTTAACTTTTAACGTTGATGAAATTGTTCATCGTCATGTAGTAAGCCTAAAACAAATAACCAACAATATTTTAACTTATTATGATGAGGACGCTACTTGTATAACAAATAGTTTTTTTAATAAAACTATAAATTGAAATAAACTTTGTAATTGTAACGAATGCAATAATCGATTGAACCTTCATTGATATCATGTTCAATACACTTTTGATATATCTGGTACACAAAAATCTACAACCATCGAACATTTACAGTGAAATACAGAATACCAGTAGAGTTTTCAATAGCTTGCTGGATTGCTCAATAGTGTATTCAATTTGGTCAGCAATGTATCACATCAGGTCTGAATCTAGGTCTTGTGGTTACTCAAGTGTAGATTGTATTTTTCATCAACCCATTCATATTGCACAAAGAAAGCCTCTAGAACACTATCTCCTACTGTTAGTTATTCTATTCATAGTCTTTTGAAAAGAATGTTAACCTGGTCAGCACTGGATTCTAGAGTATCAGTTCTGCTCAGCATAACTTGAAAAATATTTCATAAATGTTATTTAAAAGACATTTCTGAAGAAACAAAAGGAAAACTTATACAAGTAAAAGATTTAAAAAAAAAAAAAAGATTGTTTACGGTACATTTTAGTTCATCAATTCCAGGTGCATGTACAACATAAATATTAATAATATTTTTTGCCAGGACTGCTTAAATAGTTCTAACTAAAGCAATACTGTTGGATTAAATATATATAAAAATTATGTTATCAACCAAACAATCTGACAAAGCATACATATTTACTAGATATAACTCACTTTCTTGATGTCATACCTGAGTTATCACATGACGTAGATTTAAACCTAATGTGACACCTGGTTGACCAAATTGTATACCCCATTGAGCACCCAGCAAGCTATTAAAAAAACTCTACCGGTATTCTGTAATTCGCTGTAAAATGTATTCGTAACGAAATGTATATCATGATATGTTACTGTTTTAGTCATATAAAAAATAACTTCTTTTTATAAAGCCATCCTGATATTTGAGATACAGACATTTCCGCTTTCTCGTTAGTGGAACAGAATCGTGTTTGTCATTCCGTGCTGTCGCAGAAAAAATCTTAATCTAAAATTGAACATTAATCCATTAGTAGTTCAAGTCTGTATATAACTGATATTCAGTTGGTCGGAAGAACATATGGATGGAGGTTATAAATAAAATGATGGCTTTGAAATAAAACTATTCACAAGAATTTTGCTTAGTTCTCTCTCGAGCTAACCATTCTTCTTCAGTGTGTTTTTCTGCAATCGCAGCCGCCCGATCAACTCTAGCCTTATATCTCTCAGCCTTCATTGCTTTCTGTTCTTGATTCCTCTCTGCAAATTCATTGAGATCTTTCATGGCAAACTCAGCGATCCACTTTGGCATGTGGGACATTTGAAACTGTTACTTACTGAAGAAAGAAATATAATAATAAAGACATCTAAAAAATTTCCATCTAATATAACTTTTATTTTTTGGCAAGCTCCTGTTTATTTTCCCTCTAATAAGTGTTTGAGGTCGGAAGTGGAAATATGCCACTTATTTAATACTCTATTAAAGTTGTTCCAACGAAAAGATGACAGGGAGCATGGTTGTTCAGTTGAGATTTCTGCGGTACAATTGAAAGATAGCTGAATATACAATATCGGTTTTCATAATAAGCAAACAGTCGATTTTTTTAATCGATTGATAATTTGAAAGAAAGGTGACTTATGAAATCGCGATTTATGCCAAACGGTAGTAAAATGTTTTGTGCTCACCTAAAGATCTTATACTTTTTTTTCCAAAATTATATTCTTATGATGTATTTAAATAAAAATATACACCCTTATCCTTTGCTCTTTCGTTTTTTTAAACACAAAAGATGCAATTTTCTTTTAATTTTGACACGTTACATGATCGGATTTTATTTTAAAGGGGCATGGTCACGATTTTGGTCAACAATTATTTTTTTTCCGTTTTTAATGATTACAATGCACAGTAAGGCATTTCTAATAATCAACCAAAATTTGAGTGTCAGTCGTCGTGTTATAAGCAAGATACAGAGCTCACAATTCTTTGTCATGTAAACAAAGCTTTGTTTACGTTTCGAATGTTGAAGTAAAAATTCCAGCTTTAGAGCAAAATAAATGTGATAAACGCAAGGATCTAATCATTTACGAATTAGAACAGAGAGAATTCAGCTTAAAAAAGAATTTTTACCGGTATATTGAACAAATATATACAAAAAAAAACAGGGCACAAGCCCTGTTTACATGACAAAGAATTGTGAGCTCTGTATCTTGTTTATAACTCTACGACTGACACTCAAATTTTGGTTGCTCATTAGAAATGCATTTCTAAAGCATTATAAACACACAAAAAAACCAAGAAATTTTACCAAAATCATGACAATGCCCTATTAAATGGATAAAAAATACGAAATATCTTCTTGCCATTTCAAACGGTAGTTGTAATTTAAACGTGATCTTAAGAATAGACGACTACCCAGCATGACGTCGATTTGCTCTAACTATAGATGCTTAAACATCATTTTTAATACAGTTTTAACATATGTGGTTCACAAAAACAACTATCGAACATTTAAATTTATTCACAATGAGATGTTTATCCTGATGTGTAACAATTGTAGTTAAAAAAAAAAAAAAAAATTAAAAAAAAAAAAAAGACGCCAACCTGATATTTGGGATACAGACCATTCCGCTTTCTCGTTAGTGAAACAGAATCGTGTTTGTCATTCCTTGCCTTTTCAGACGCTAGTTGTAATTTAAATATGATCTTAAGAATAGACGAGTACCCAGCATGACGTCGATTTGCTCTAACTATAGATGTTTAAAGGGAATATTTTCAAAAGGGGCAAACTCGACACGGTTTTTAAAAACCGGCTTGCTGATTTACCGAATACACTTAAGTGGGCGTTTCCTGAAAGCCGTTTTGGAAAATCTTTTCTAAAAATACGGTTTTATCGAATGAAGATAGCTGGGGGATTTGCCAAATGTTACAATGCAAATCGAACAAAAGAATGTTAAATATCAATGGTGAACAAATATGCTAAAGTTTTAACAGGTCGAGACCACTAGATTTTGTGACGTCGGCATAAATTTGCATACTAAATTAGCTATCTCTTTACTTTCATCGACAGACCAATCAGATGAATGAGTTGCAAGGTGTGGGCTACTACAAGTTTCAGTGTATACATACCATTTTGATTTGTCGTTTGGAACCTCTTTGTCAATTATTTTTTAGAATTTATGAAATCAATATGGAAAATTATGTCTGATCTTTCATTTCTATGCTCACATTTAAAAAAATTGCCTATGAGGCCTTATATCAACCTATTTAAATACCCCATTGTCAAAGTTCAAAAGAGAGGTATGTCCTATTGAATTAGAAGCAGTGAGTACGTTTTTCACGTGATACCCCAGGTTTGGGACAACATTAGTAGAATTCGCATTGAAATTTCTTCAGGGACACTCGTCAGAATGCCTAGCGTACAAAATATTACACGCTACAGAACTTGTACTTCTGTGCTGGTATATTTGTGCATTTCTATTATCGTGGTTATTTACGTACGTTAAAAATGTACAATTACCTGTATTTATTTCTGCTATACACTGATTAAGTCACCAATAAACAATTATGCAGTTTTTTCTTATCAAAATCTGTTTGTACTCGTATGCTTATGTTTGCTATTCTTTTGATACTGATTGATTTTTGAAGCAGCAATTGACAAACTAAAACAACAGTATTTTTCAATGTGAGCATGAAACAAAGTCTTTGGTACGTAATCTTTCCTTTTTTACCTTCTTAAGTAAAAATCAAGTTGTACAATTTTTCCGGCAAGCAATTAAATATTGTGTATAAAACAGACAAAAACCACTTGTGTCTGTTGAAACGTAAACACGTAGTAGACCGTCTTGCTTTGCGACTCATTCTCTGGATTGAGGAATCTGGTTGACGCAAATATTGTCACATGTTAAATAATGCTATCCATATAAGGTAGTGTACCCGACCTGTTTAACAAATGATTACTAAGTCGCACATGTATTTAGATAGAATATTGTTTTAACAGACAATGACTTTTTTCCCTATACATGTACGTATATCATACAAAAAGTAGGTACAAGAATTTTACCAGAATTTAAAGTGAAAGCAAGTATAATTAAACGTTAATTTTATCATTTTATACAATTGAAATAAACATATACTCACGACTTGAAGTGAAAACGGAAAATAAGATATTCACAAATCACTGATAAATTTCCTCGACTAAATATAAATGTCTAATGAATTCCAACAATTCAGATTAAGAAAAAGAAAATTGCCTGAAATGTACGAATATGTGTAGGTGTAACATTTAACTAGTAATATAATTGCAATCAAATTCAATCGAAGCAATCGTCGAAGCGATCAGTTATTCATTCTAAAATTGTTAATATAAACATCGGTTATTAAGGTAACTAAGAATAAAATAGCTATTGTCATGGAAGATGAATTGATAATTAATTATCATTTAGAATTCAGATTAAGTAGTATTCAAGTTTTAAATAACTCAATGAAACATAAAACGGAAGTTAAAATTGGCAGGATTGTATAGATTATATAATAAACATAGAATAAAAATTTTTAATCCAAACCATTTATTTTGCATCAATATTTATGGGAGGACCATTATTATTCTTTGTCTTTAATTCTTAATATAGATATTATTTTTCACAATAAACTAAGTAATATTATCGAAAGTCAGAATGATTCGTTGTTTCTTACCGTTCTTGGTTTTTAAAATACACAACACATGTAACTGTGAATAAAATATCATTTGATCTGCTAATTTCTGGGAATTCAAAACGAAACTGTGAGACTACACATCATTTTTTAAAGAAAGAAAGGTGAAAGTAGGTCTATTTGAATAATATTAACAATTTTGTTATGTGGCCTTTGTTTCTACATATTATACAACTATCGAATTATTTGACTTTGTATATTGTCTTTAAACAAGAGGCCCATGGGTGCCACATCGCTCACCTGAGCAACAATGGGCGTTCAAAAGATATTGTGCCATATGGCCCCTCAGTAGAATAACATAAAATAGATATTGTAAAGTATTCGAATTTTACACTTATGTTTGCATACACGTAATCTTTGACATTGTATCTTTATGGAATACTATTTTTACCCAGAATAAGAAAATCCTACGCAAGATATAAAACTAAACATTTGGTAGGGGTACAGTTAACTTCCAATTCCCTATATTTTTGTTCTGCCCCCCCCCCTCCCCCCACTTTATAAAGCGATCAAAATATATGAGAGCATATAGGTACATTTTCTTCCTCAAGTACTTACTAGTTATTTATTTTTTTTTTAATATCATATAATAGTTATTGCATTTTATTAAAAAAAAAATCCTATAGATGTGAAGAAGAAAATTGTACCCCAATCCGCTCAATTACTCAAATTAAAAACGTTCAAAAATTTAATTTGTCTTCTCTATTATAATTAAATGACTGTTGTTTACCTGGCGTAAACTCGTGTGACTTTTATAACTTTAACTTACATTTGATTGATGAATACACTGGAATTAAAGTTGTTGTCACGTGACATGTTCAAGAGCTATAAAACAGTATTGCCGGGCACATCACTCTATTTTACTAAGGCCCACCCATTATTCGCATCTTTATTCAAAAATAAAAAATGGCTACAGACCAGGATAATTTTCCGCTGTAATATTTTCTTAGTAATAGCGATAATTCCTTTATCCCCGCAACAGAAATGTGTCAGAACTGTGGAAATTGTTTAACAATGTCGGTTTTATTTACTCGTGTCTGAAAAACTATAAAAATTGATGTAGATTTCACATTATTCATTGTATAAAGAGGGGCCACAGAAAGTAGTTATATACAGCATATCATCCTTTAATTTTTTGTACAAGTATTTAACATTTAGCGAGATATTTCTAATAATCAACCAAAATTTCAGCATCATCGTAGAATTATAAGCAAGATACAGAGCTCACAATTCTGCTAGGTTTTAGTCATATTTTGTTCACATGAGTTTATTACATTCAGCTTAAGATTTTTAACTTGGTATTTCCTATTCAGCATTTAAAGTGGAAAAAAAGAATGGCCTCAGATCTGTGTACATATAATTGTGAGCAAATATCTGTATCTTGCTTATACTTCGAAGCTTAACACTCAAATATGGTTAGTAGATAGAAATTGTAAACAATTAAACATAAGAAACATGCACTATAACAAATAAAGTGCACAATTTATTTTTCAAAATGAATCATATACATGTATATACCTACATATTTCCGTCAGCGATATTAAACTCTATTTAAACTTATGAATAAACTCGAGAAAATGCTAAGCATCTCAACAAAACACATTGTATTAATCTAGTATTACGCGAGAGCTCATACCGAATTACCGATAGAATGAATAGTATTTTAGTACTCTTTTAATACATCAGATTTTGCTTAATTTGCGCAGGAAAACAGTTAACTGTCTGATTTACCGAAGTCTCTGTTTGATTTACAAAATACAGGCGATAGTTCCCAGGTTATAAATCATATATAATGAAAACGAAACGAAATTCAAAACAAGCTAACACCACCGTCATATGTGAAAACTGTCAACGCATTGAAATATTTAACCTCAATTTACTTCACAAAATCAGCACCAATGTATTTTGCATGTTTCAAAGATCCCCTTCGTACGCGAACTGTTGCACAACAAACTAATTCATTATTGTCAGATCGACCCGTTTATCCTAAACAAAGAACCTCGTTTCAGAAGTATGGAAATATGAGTCTTGGTAAAATGGGTGGGCAAACCCGGGCCAGGGCAAAATAAAAAGCCGGGGCAGATCGGCAATCGTCAATTCCAAAATACGCATTGTTTTGCAGCAATATTTACAGCGAATACAAATATACTGGTCCGTAACATATCCTCAAAATTTTAATGAGATTGGCATATTAATAACTGCCAATCTTTTGTTTTGCCCCGGCCCGGGTTTGCCTACCCATTTAACTATGACTCATGGAATATCGCACCCTAAGCTATAAACTGATTGAAACACGCCTTTCTTTTATTATTATTTTCGTAATAACTCAGATTTAAAACAGAATTAGCCCATAATATTTGCAATTTATATTTTCCTTTCCATAAGGATTATTTATGCTAACTTACATTGAATTTGACTCAGTAGTTCTTGAGAAGAAGATTTTTAAAAATGCACCCCTCTTTTTCTACAGTTTCGAGGTTTTCTCCGCTTTTAATAAAGATCGGTCTTTCATTTTTGCAATTTGTATTAACCTTCCCATAAGAATGCTTTGTGCCAAATTTGGTTGAAATTGGCCTAGCGGTTTTAGAGAAGAAGTTCAAATGTAAAAAGTTTACAGACGGACAGACGGACGGACGGACAGACGGACGACGGACAAAATGTGATCAGAATAGCTCACTTGAGCTTTCAGCTCAGGTGAGCTAAAAAAATACCACGAGTGTATATGAATATTAGTATTTGCGTATTTTATTTGATCTATTCTAACCTATTTTGATCATATTATGTGCGAGTTGCATTATTTTAAATATTCAGACATGATTTCTAATGTCCCAATGTTTACAAAAATAAAAGATTAAATGAAAAATTAAACATCAAATTAGATTTGAAATCTTATTTATAAAACTTCATATACGCAATCTAAAATAAAAAATGCAAAAATGTACAAAATCAGAAAGTGACAAATAAACATTTAAAGATTAATGTGTTCGTCTTTAGTAAATGATCTGTGTTGAACATATCCAATTCTTTCGACACAGTCTGCAGGGATGTGCAATCTGGGGGCAAACACGACTTCCTCGAATTTCTCGGCGTATCCCGATGCTGTAGAGTAAGGCTCAATGTACACCTTTCTTACGTTCTCGTCAGTCAATTTTATGATTGTGACATCTTGAAAATCTTTTAGTTTCGTAATATTGATTCGCACCACTTCACGCACGCGCGAAGATTCATTTGTGAGACCAATCAATCGATTCAAACCATTCATGGTTTCAGAACAGGAAATAAACCGAGATTCATTACCCTTACTTCCGTTTTCAACGTGTTTCTCTAGAGTTATTCTCGACAATATGTTTTTTGGACGAAGACCTTCACTGTAAGATTCGTCGAATCGTAGTAGCCTATACACGTATTCAGTTTTTTCAATCTCATCATTTTCGAAGCTTGATCTTGTGTCTGATTCTGAAGTTTCACAATTCTGTTCAATAGATCTCGCATCTAATACATTTTTTTCTTTTTCTAGATTGTCGGATATGTCTAAGTCTTCTTTGTCGATGAAAAGAGACTGGTTTACAAATTCTGCAGATTCAGAAATATTTTTACATGTACTATTTTGAATAGATTTTTCAACTTCATTGCTTTCTTCTGTAAGAGAAGGTAAATCGCACAAAGATCTTGTTTTTAATTCATTTGTTTCTGTTTTGGTTTTTTTCCCACTGTAATCTACATCTGGAGAACTTTGCCTCAGCTTTTTATATTTCGTGTTAGGTTCATCAGGTTCATCATCAGATCCTAAATCAAATGCATTTAAACTCTTGATTTCACAAATAATATACTCAAAAATATAACCATTAAATGATAGAAAGTGTTATTCATACATTGATTTTATTAAGCACTGTTTCGGTATAAATGTTTTGATACATGTAAGTATGTGGTAAACAACATGTGTTAGGCTAAAGGTTCACATTTTTTTAATCTTTTGATAACTGTTTTACGATTTCGTAGAACTATTATATTTTACGACATCATTCCTTATTCCCAATAAAGGCTCTTTATAATGATTTATAAAGTGAAATACATTTAAATTCGATGCTGAAAAACTTTTTTCTTGAAAATAAACTTAATAGTTTTGATGATATAAAAATATAGCTTAAATATGCTGTAAAATGTATTGTAAGGTAAAAATTAACTTTTAAACCTACCTCTTCGCTTTTTGCCTAATTCTCTTTCAGGATTTTCTGACTTTACTTTAGATTCTTGATCCATCGTTTTCAAAAAGCCTTAAAAGCTGCAATTATATATGAATTAGTACATGCATTTAAAACCAAGATAATTAGGCCGTGCAACTTCTATTCTTATCTTTTATGGGAATTAAATGGCAGGTTTTAGACGTCCAAACAAGTAAACCGTTGACAAATGTGACGTTTAAATCAAAATTAAAGGTTTGGCATATTTTGAATCCAAAGTAAAATGAATAAAATGAAATCATTATCAAATTTTCAAATTAAAAAATAGTAATAGTTCCAATGACATCATAAGAAAATAAAACGATATAAATATTCATTCGTAGAGTAAACCGTTTTATTATACATGTAACAAATCAATAGATTTCATTATCAAATATGCTTGAATAGAATTGGTGCAATCACAGTCATTTAACGGGTGCATTTTCTGAAAACCGTCGGGAAGTTTTGAAGACCAAAATATTGATAGAAGAGATTATGCAAATAAAAGGCCATCAGTTTAATCGATAAAAAAAAATACCACAACATGGTATTTCAAAAATAAATACTGCATTTAAATACAAATCTATCTCTTATTTTAAAAGCCCGCATCTTGACAAATTAAACACAAATACATATTTATTTGTAGTAGAATACTGTAGTATATTTGTTTTTTATTTGTTTTTTTTTATTTATCTAAAAAGATTTTAAAGTGAAAGTAAAGGTGGCTGGTTTGACTTTATCATGATAACATTTTATAAAAGTTTGCAAATCATTCATTTTTGCCGAGAATTGTGTAAAAGTTTACATTTTTCTATTCCATAAAACATACATTTATTTTGTTTTCCTTATTTAGAATAACGCATAACTTACCGGTATAAATTATCGAAAAACAACTTTTTGCAATATCTAGGGACTTTTTCATTCTTCGAGTTAACAAAAATTTTTCAGCATTAAATCAGCAGCACAATTTTTAATCAGTCAATTTATTTAACAGATATCTCGGATAAACTTTTTAACTGAAGTACCATTATAAGTATGTGCCATCCTAGCTTCTTGTCAAAGTTACACCAGGCCCCTGTCATAAAGTCATGACTGAGGAGTTACGTAAATTACCAAACGCTACAAAAACAGTTTCACTTTTGTAAGAGAGGT
>WFKH01011926.1:46552563-46563407 GCA_016163765.1 Magallana hongkongensis | reverse complement strand
TATATATATATATATATATATATATATATATATATATATATATATATATATGGGTATTTTTGCGCTTTAAAATTCTGGTAAATCGCACTTGGACTTTGATACAAACTTTTTCGCCTTCTTCTAGGCACGTTTTCGTAATCAACAGACCCCTCCTCCATATTTTTCACGTTCCCTGCAATGAAAATAATCTAGTCGTGAAATGTTACTAATCATGTCTGAATTTGGCCGAACGAAGCCTTTTAAAAAATGTATACAATCAAACTTAGGACTTTTATGTAAAAAAATAATAGTTTTGAAGGACAAGTTTTGAAGAACTTTTTCTTTATCTAAATTATTTTTTAAAAAGTCTAATAGTTTTGATTGCAATTTTGAAAAATATCACAGTTTTATAATTTAGTGAACTGTCGATAATTTTAACAATCATCGTTCTATTTCTAAACTAGTATTGAAGCCGTTGCATAATTTTAATCCATTTAAAATTGTAAAGAAAAAATGATCCGACTTTATACTGATATTTCTCTAGTTTTCTTGATCGTTTAATTGATTTTCGGCCAGTTGTTATTTTGACGAGCATCTTTCTATCTCTTTATTGATAATTCTTATGATAATTCTTTATTGCGTATTGTGGCCGATCAAATTCCGCTTTTGAATAGACAATTTAAAAAGACGCGCAAAAATGATACGATAAAAAATGAAATTCAATTTTGAAGTCTTGAAATCAACTGTAATAAAATTATTCTACACAGATTTTTATTCATTCAAATAATGATTCTATGCTCTTCTGCACATGTTCGTATACACAGGTCACAGCTAACCTGTCATCGCCTTTCTTACCGGTAATAGCATCGTGTGTATAGTCAAAATATGACTATTTGTTTTTGATATTCTGTTAAACTATACATGTACATTACACATATGAACGTATACTTAAAGTGACCAAGATATTAGGAATTCATCTAACAGAAAATACGACAGCGAGGAAAAGGAACACTAATCGCCAGTACATGAGTTTAAATCACGAAGTCGAAGGGAAATGATTGTTGAATAATTTCAAAAACAAGTAGAAACACTCTTTTAAATATGGATTTAAGAAAACATAAAATTGAAACGTCTTTATTTTTTTCTAGCTATGTAGGAGGAGCTCTCTCTCTCTCTCTCTCTCTCTCTCTCTCTCTCTCTCTCTCTCTGAGAGAATCACTTCATGTTATGTTAAGTCCATAATGTACACAGTGTTCAAAACATTTCATAAAAATAATCAAAATTGTATTACCATGCATTGTGTCAAAATTTTAATTTATCAAGTTTTAAGAAATCGGCCATGAAAGTTTTGTCGATGATCTCAAAATGATGAAGGTCTAGGAAAAAGAAATACATTCAACGATTTTTTGTAGCGGTTTTAATGAAAAATAACGCTGCGAAATGTAACTATATAATTTAATCCCGTATAAAAAAAATCTAGCAAAATATTGAACCTATCTGGTCAGCGATAATCTTCGTCCGTCTTCTTCGAACGACAATGGTTAATTAAGCCGCATATGAAAGTTGCACGATTATTGCACGGTACAGTATGCTTTTTTGGTCGTTTTTGGGGCGGGTCTTGCATAAATTATCATTGCACGCTTTTTGCACTACAACTCGTTTTGTGAACAGTACGGCTCGTTTTGTGAACGGTACAGTTCGTTTCTTGCACGAAGGGGTACGGTTCATTTCAGAGGTGTAATAGCAAGTTTCAGGGTCTGTTCGTCACATTTATGAATTTGATATAATTTTGACCTAATATTAATAAAGTTCTAATAGTAATTTATAATAATCTACAAATACGAATATAAAATAATTGGTTGTACTGAAATCGAAAATGTTTACGTAATATCGTCAGCCAAATCCCTTGTGGTCTGAAAACCGCTTACATTTCAGATTATTATACTTAAAATACACAAATGAAAGAACTGGAAAGGAGGATATGATGTATTATTTTGAAATAAAAGAAAGAGAGTCAGGAGAACTAAGCAGCATTTTTTAAAATGTTTTCTCTCAGGTTCATCATCAGATCCATTAACAGATTAATTTAAACTTGTTTATTTCATTATTGAGGTTATTCAGAGTTACACAAAATTTAATGAAAGTATCTTGCAGACATACTTTCATGTAATAAACTTTGTTTCAGTTACAGTTTTTATGAGTACATATAAAAACGATGATTTTTCAAATAACCAAGGAAGATAAGAAATTGTCGCATATAAAGGAAAGTTAATTGAACAGTCTTGCGAACCGACATAATCAGTTACAAACACAAGCCATTTAAAAGGCAAAGATGTAATAATTTAATATTTATATTAGTGTACAAATGTGTATGTAACTGGAACGAAAAATTAATTTCGAAGCGATTTCTTTTTACTTAACTATAAGGAAATAATATTGAACCAATACGGTTAAAACGATATAAAATTATAAGATAATGTTACTGAAAAGTAGTAAATAAATTATAGCCGTTCTACACAATTTGTATTAACTATTAAAGAAAAGCACAATATTCAAACATACGATATGATATATAATATTTCCAATTCGTGTCGTTTGTAGCTTACATTTTCATTTTTAAAAAAATGATCACAAATTTATTAGACTCAGAAAGATATTAACCTGCACTTTGATTAATAAATCATTTGTACGTTGATATAAATTTTAAGTTATTTCATCTTTGCCTTATATCGTTTTTGTTTGTCTGGCATTCCCCAAGACTGTTCATTTAAAGGTTTTTTTTTTTATATATTACGATTTCTTCTCTTCCTTAGTCATTGGATAAAACATCGCCTTTGTTTTCATTGCAAAGAGACTGATGAACAAGTTCGATAGAAAAAAATACCTGTCCTATGTGTATAATAGTTTTCCACTTCACTGCTTTCTTCTTTAATAGAAGATAGTTCGCATAAAGATTCCTCTTTTCTAATTTCAGAGCTTGATTCTGTTACATTTGTTTCCGTTTTGTTCTCATTTTACTGTCATCCGTATCTGGAGAACTTGGCCGCAGCTTGTTATGTTTTCTGTTAGGTTTATTATCAGATCTTATAGCAGATGCATTTAAGCTCTATATTATATTAATAATATAATCATCAATAACACAATCTAATTACAGGAAGTGTTATGGATGAGTCGTGAAGCCATACATTTATGTTATTACGCATTGTTTTGGTATACATGTTTTGATAAGTCCGTTGTAAGAAACATATATAACGATAAAGGTCCAATTCTTTTGAAACTTTTTATAACTGTTTGGATATTTCGTAGATTTATTATATATTTTAGTTTTTATTATATAAGAATAAAGCTTAAATATGCTGTAAAATGTATAGTAAGTAAACAATTAATTTCTAAACCTACCTCTCCGCTCTTTGCCTTCTTCTGTTTCAGGATTTTCTGATTTTACTATACATTCTTGATCCATCATTTTTTAAAAAAGTCTTACAACCTGCAATTATATATGAATTAGTACATGCATTTAAAACCAAGGTGTTTAGGTCGTTTAACTTCTATTCTTATCTTTTATGTGAATGAAATGACAGGTTTTAGATTTTCAAACAAGTCAATGGTTGAGAACTGTGACGTTTAAGGCAAAATTAAAGTGTTGGCATATTTTTAATCCAAAGTTAAATCAATAAAATAACATCATTTTTCAAATTAATTTTCAAAATTAGAAATACTAATACTTATACTTTTAATGACAATTTGAAAAAAACGAAACGGTATAAATATTTATTCATATAGTAAGCCATATCATTATTCATGTAACAAATCAATAGGTTTCATTAGCAAATATGCTTGAATAGAATTGGTGCAATAACAGTTATTTAAAAGGTGCATTTTTTTAAACGATCTGGATTTTTGGAAAACCAAATTATTGATTAAACAGATTAAGCAAATACAAGGCATAAGTTGATACAAAGAGTAAAACAATGCCGCAACACGACTTTTGAAAAAAATAATAATACCGCTCTTACATTTTACACTAAATCATTTTCATATTTCAATAGCCTGAATCTTGACAAGCTAATCTAAAATAAATATTATTTTTTAGTAGAATACCGACGTGTATATGTTTATGTATGTGTCTGTTTTTTATTTCTCTAGAAAGAAAATAAAATGAAAATAAAGGTGGCTGGTTTGATTTATCATGATACCATTTTTTAAAAGCTTGCAAATCATTCACTTCTGCCTAGAATTGTTAAAAAAAAACTACATTTTTTGATTCCATTAAACATACATTTTTTCTCATTTAAAACACTCCACCAGTTTAAAAACGGAGAAGATAACTACAACATGTACCTTTTTGTCTTTTTGTTATAATTTAAAGACAAACAGCTATATAAGGAATTCTTTTTTCTAGAAATCATCAGAATTTCAACGCTTTTACAAAAATATGCAATTGCAGGTAGATAAAACCTTTATAATCCTTTTAATAATCCCCGATGATTAAATTTCAAGCAATTTTATACCTTTGTAAATGTAATTCCATACTTGAATATATAGCGAGAGATGGTAAGGTTATAAGTATTTTAAGTAGACACGTTGAGTTTAATGCAATAACTAAATTTGTTATTTAAATTCAGCAGAAAACTGTGTTATTAAAGTACAATTTCTGAAAGCTCATTTCTTATGTGAGATAGGTACAGTAGGTATATTTAACTTAAGTGATGAAACACAATTAGATTCTTTATGAGAATATGTTAATCTGCAAAATGACTTACCTATGAACCTTTAAAAAGAGATGAAAATTTCCTTAAAATCAGTGCCACGATTGTTTAGGCTTTAACAGTATACCGAATGAGAGTTGATCTCACACTCCTAGAAAACATCACACAAAATCCGATAAAATTTATTTAATGTTCATGGTGAAACAAAACATCCAATATAACACTTGCTCCTAAAATGTTTTCAGTGTATATATCCTGATCAAACAACATGGAAATCAAATGTTTCAAAAATATGTCAGGATGAGTTCCAAGCTGAGGAACCAAAGCGTATTACAAAAGAAAATATTAATGAAAATTACATTGTGAAATTTAATTTTTCTGATGAGAATTTATTCTTACCTTTTCACTATAAAGCTTTAGGCCTAGAATGTTTTCCTTGTTGGAAGAATCTAAAAAAAGAGGCTTGGGTTTTAGTTGGAAATAAAAGTTATAGAACAAACTTCTCTCTATGATATAACATCTGGGTGTTTAAATTTTATTCGCCTGCATCAGAGTATAACAAGAGAAAAACAGGGAAAATACAGTTGAATAATATTTTAGGTTCGTGATTTTTTTAGGCCAAATTGAAACTAGAGTGATATCTGACAAAACAGACTAAAATGCAGATGACGTGATTCTTAACAAGATTTAAACTCAAGTACGTATTATTACGAAAGCCCAGAAGGCTCATTCAAAATTTCGAGATTCGAAATTCGATTTCGAGATTAAATATCTAAATTAACAAATGACATCATGAATCTGAAAACCTGTATCCTAGCAACAACAAATTGTTCTAAAGATCATCCGTACATACTCTTACATATGAATACATGCTATTTTTCTCCCTAGCTAAATAATTATGTGTATTCATTTAGACACAGAATATATAATTACAAGTAACAAGTAGGAAATGCAGTTTGTTTCGCGGATGTATGTGAATTTTGTCGCTGTGTGTGCAGGTTCTCCTGATGCTTTTGAACTCGGGGATATTTCACCACCAATAGTGTTAACCTGGTGTTTTTTTTACCCCTGCTGTTTAAAAATGTGGTTATGGTAAAAAGATTCATGCTCGGATTCAGATTTTTTTAAGGAGGAAGGGACCCGAATCCAAATTTCAGCAATTTTACTATATTTTAATAAGCTTTAATTTTTCGGTTTTCTGGGAGGGTGTCCAGACCAGCAACCTTCCCCTCCCCTCAAGAGCCGCACATGAATGTTATTATTTAAAATACGTTTTTAACTAAAAAAAATTAGTTTGCTTTTAACAAAATATACAAGCTTTACTCTTTTTTTGTATCCATACGATGTGATTATTAACTTGTCATTGAGATACTATCACATCATACTTAATTTATACGAAAAATTTTAAAAAAAAATGTTAAACTCCTTTTCATAAGTAAGTAACTTATTATAATTCAAACTTTTGGCATTATTTCCAAAATTGAAGGATACATATTTTTTACGATCAAAGGTACAACTGTAGGAATGTTAGGGTTCCGGTTTGTCCACAGCGCCAAATTTTATGTGTAGAGAACAGTAAAACTTTAAAATTTGACTGCATGCTTCATTCTATCAACATTAACAAATAGAAAGTAAAAATAGGTGATTGATAATAACTGAAATAACACTTTATAGCATATAACATCTTTCAGTTATCATTTTGTTGACTGACTGATATAGCTTCATCCTGTTGCTGAAACTGCAGTCATTAAAAAAAATCTCATTGCCTAAAAAACTATTTGTCGAACTTTTGCCTTTGATACTTTCTTTGCAGGTCATCTTGACAACCATCAGTAACTTTGTTTGACTAAATTAACTAAAAATATTTTAAAATATTTGTGACTACGCGTGGCAACTTAATTTTAATTATTAATTATCAAGGATTATGAACATTTGCTATATTATTAACATATATCACACTTAACATGAAAAATGTACAAAACATGTCATTTATATAAAATAATGCTAGTGATACATGCATACCTGGTCATGCAAAATTGTACGATTTTGATGTATGCTTATCTTAACCATGCCCCAATGAATCTGTATCATTCAGTCAAATAAAGTTTGACTGACATGTCATGATGCATTTCCCAATATGAATGAATGGAAAAAGAATGTCATTCACTCATCTTTTTGTTGATTGAATGACAAAGCTTCATCCTGTCATTCACGCTTGTTACAATCGTCAAGCCCAGCAAAATATTTGTTTAAATGACTAAAAACATGATTAATAAAGCCTATTTAAAAAACATGAAAATCATTTTTTTTTAATGTCTCTAAATGAGTTCCAGGCTGAGCAACATCAATATATTGCAAAAGAAAATATAAATGAAAACTTACATTTTAAAATTTCATTTTCGGACGAGAAATTATTTTGATACATGCACATTACTACTTACCTAACTGCTACAAGAATGTTGTCGTAAAGGGTTTTCCTTGTTAGAGAAATCCAAAACAAGGAAGCATTTTATTTTAGCTAGAATTTTAGGTGAAAGAACAAAAACATATCTAAGATATTTTATTTGGATGTTTAAATTACATGCAATTGTGCATCAGAGCATGAGAAGAGAAACGCTTGTTAACAAATATCTTTTTTGGGTTTTAACACCAATTTGAAATCCGAGTAATACCATGACAAAGCAGGGTAGGATGCAGATGACGTGACTCTCATTTAAATGCACTTTCTGGTAACTTGAGTATGTAAAGCGATATCAATATCAGTCTTGTAAACTACCCTTTGTCAAAATGCATCTTTATTGTATACATGTAGGCTTTTCTGAAATCTACTTAATATAAAACTCTCAATTTCACACAGAAAGTGTCGTTAAGCAAGCTAATTTTAAAACTTGAAATGACACAAAAAAGATTTAAGAAAAAAAAAAAAAAAGAAAACTTACATTTTAAAATTTCATTTTTTTTTTCGGATGAGAAATTATTTTGATACATGCACATTACTACTTACATTACTGCTATAAAATGTTGTCGTAAAGGGTTTTCCTTGTTCGGGAAATTCCAAACAAGGAAATATTTGTTTTTAGCTAGAATTTTAAGTGAAAGAACAAACGCATATCTAAGATATTATATTTGGGTGTTTAGATAACATCCGTCTGTGCATCAGAGCATGGTAAGAGTAACGCGGGTTAACAAATATCTGTTTTGGGTTTGTTATTTTTGACACTATTTTAAAATCCGAGTAATACCATGATAAAGCAGGGTGAAATGCAGATGACGTGACTCTCATTTAAATACACTTTCTGGAAACTTGAATATGTAAAGCGATTTCAATATAAGTTTTGTAAACTACCCTTTGTCAAAATGCATCTTTATTGTATAAATGTAGGATTTTCTGAAATCTACTAAATATAAAACTCTAATTTTCACACAGAAGGAGTCGTGAAGCAAACTAATTTTAAAACTTGAAATAAATAAATAAATATAAATATTCCAGTCCGAATTTCCCCTATCAGTTTTTAAATTCCTATCCTTTTTTTATTCAATTTAACAAAAACTGAATAATGATTTCTAAAACATTTATAGTATAAAACTAGGTATATTGACCTTACTCTGCTGGCATAAATTTTATATGAGTTCAATGATCAAAATTGTGAGATATGGTGTCTTTTTTTCCCTTTTAAACATTTTTCAGTATATTTGTAGTATGTGCCATACGATTATCAAAATGAAAAAGTGAGATAAAACTAACAGGAAATATGCATAATTATGTTGACTAACAAATACAATTTTAACTTTAAATATTACAGTACTACCAGAAATTTTTCAATGAAAAACAAAATCTAAAAATTTTAGAACGAATTTCTTCTGTTTTGCTAAAAGTCCAACTTTGTTTAAGCCTAATTCCATAATATAGTATAAATATCGATTGTTATGTCAATAATAATTTATTTCAGAAATACTTTTTGTGTTTAAAAAAAAATTTACTCATGACATTGAACTTTATAACAATCCAATTTTAGAACTCAGACCCTGAGTAAACAACATCCTTAAAGCTGACATGAATTCATAAATACGCATTATTTCCCTTTTATCTCCAGCTACCGCCATATTAGTTGTCGGTTTCTATTGTTCTGCTCATCGCTACACACCCCCTAAATAGGGTCAAGAGCACTATTCATGCTTGACTGCATTCAGGTATTTCATTCAGCTGAACACGGTACACTGGACGGAAAGTTTTGAATGAACACGCCTTAAACAAAAATAATATGACAACCACTGCACTGGTAAGGAATTTCCTATGAAAGACGAAACAAAACAGACTGAAATCCAGGTACACATATTTCAAAAATCCTCGATCATTGTAGAACGTTCTCAAGTGTCGTACTGCATGCGCAAACCACACACTGTAACAGATCGTGCATTGACAGCATGGACTTTAGAAAACAGAGTGCTTTTTAGAAACTGATTAAAACACTGTATCGTTCTTTATACATTCTTGGATTAACTATCACGTATCTACTGTGTTGGATGTAGTGCGACCGCGGTCTACAATTAGATGCAGATGTTATGCACTTTGTATGAACGACACAGGTGTTCGATTTGCATGCGAAGTAAGACAACACTGTCTGTGCAAGATATTGCGAATATATTGTGATTTCTTTCTAAAAAAAAACCATCTTTTATTTTTTATCGATTGTAGTTTTCTTTATACATTTTTACGAGAATTACATGTGTAGTTCTATCATTTAGAACTCCGTGCACTCTGAATGCCTCAATCGGAAAGCAACCGACCGTAACTTTATCGGTCGGTATATATACTCCAGTGACATTTGAGGAGCGATCGAAACTAATATGGCGACCAAATGCTTTTATGAATTCATGTCAGCTTTAAGAATGTATATCTGTCTTTCTACTGTGTTTTCGTACACTGTAAAAAGAGTGGTTGGCAGTCAAAAGGAAAATAGTGCAATGCTAATACACATGTTTTCTCTAGATCAAATAAGAGCCTATCTTAAATTGATTTGTGCATTGGAATAAAAAAAATATATACATTGTCCTTAACACTTGAAAGAATATTTAGTAGCAAAGTATGGTATATCTTTTGAAATGATGATAATCTGGGGTCTTCTGTTATTCGTCTCAAGGTAAACATGTAATTATTCTTTGAGAACCTATCAATTACTAAGCACTTTTAGGGCATATGTTTAGGATGAGAAAAATAATGATGATCATGAATTGTGCGTGTATATAGGTTTTGATATGAACACTTTATGAAACAAAATGATAAAATGTTATATAAAAATTCTTGTGCATGCTTATTATAAAATTATTAATAACTTTTTCATTTACTTTAGATTCTAATCAAACAAATGTCCGCTAAAGTACACCAATACCATGGACATCAAGTAAAACATCAAAATAAACCCCTACACATGTATTTAAAAGATAAAAATAACTTTAATATCCGAGGTAAAAATAATAAGTTAACTGTGCTACACAACACACATATCAGTTATAAACATTTTCAAGCACTACACTCATAAACGCTTTACATGGAATAAAAAGATCAAAAAGAAACTTGCAAGTGTGAATCGATTTTTTTGCATGGTTCATTCACAAAATAATCTCATTTATCAAGCAGTATGACTTCTTAGTTCTGCTCCTCTTCTCTCTCCAAAAACACAGTCTTCCTGTTCTTAAAATTCAGGTTTTTCTTTTAATCATGTTCATCTTTTATATTTCCAGGATAAGTGTGTGGGTAAATTGTCACCAATAAAAACATCATTTATGTAAATCCAAAAACAAAGCAGGTACCAGCTAAAATAAAAATGGTATTTAAGTGAGTTTAAATTGTAATCAAAATGACTGAAAAATTGAAATGGAGTGTTTTCTACAATTTGACAAACAATGAAATGTATTAATATTCTTTATAAACATGTCATTATGTTTAGATATGCATTTAGAATTTGCACAAATTAAAATACAGCTTTGAAATAGCTTTTCTGTTTGGTTTGAAATTATTGGCATCCTTACCCCTGATATGTATTAGTTTACTTGCACCCTTTCATTTTTCCCGACCCGTCCTTAAAAGTGCATCCCCCCTCTCTCTCTCTCTCCCTCTCTCTCTCTCTCTCTCTCTCTCTCTCTCTCTCTCTCTCT
>WFKH01011926.1:46526735-46541251 GCA_016163765.1 Magallana hongkongensis | reverse complement strand
AATCATGACCATGCCCTATTAAAAGGATAAAAAAAATACGAAAATTCTTCTTGCCATTTCAAACGCTAGTTGTAATTCAAACGTGATCATAATCATAAGAATAGACGACTACCCAGCATGACGTCGATTTGCTCTAACTAGAGATGCTTAAACATCATTTTTTATACAATTTTAACATATGTTGTTCACAAAAACAACTATCGAACATTTAATTTTATTCGTAATGAGATGTTTATCCTGATGTGTAACAATTGTAGTATTATAAAAAAAAACACAACTCAAAAAAAAGAAAAAAAGAAGCCACCCTGATATTTCGGATACAGACCATTCCGCTTTTACGGTAGTGGAACAGAATCGTGTTTGTCATTCCTTGTCTTTTCAGACGCTAGTTGTAATTTAAATATGTTCTTAAGAATAGACGAGTACCCAGCATGATGTCAATTTGCTCTAACTATAGATGCTTAAAGGGAATATTTTCAAAAGGGGCAAACTCGACACGATTTTTAAAAACCGGCTTGCTGATTAACCGAATACACTTAAGGGGGCATTTCCTGAAAGCCGTTTTGGAAAATCTTTTCTAAAAATACGGTTTTATCGAATGAAGATAGCTGGGGGATTTGCCAAATGTTACCATGCAAATCGAACAAAAGAATGTTAAATATCAATGGTGAACAAATATGCTAAAGTTTTAACAAATGATTACTAAGTCGCACATGTGTTTAGATAGAATATTGTTTTAACAAACAATGATATTTTTTTCGTATACATGTACGTATATCATACAAAAAGTAGGTACAAGACTTTTACCAGAATTTAAAGTGAAAGCAAGTATAATTAAACATTAATTTTATCATTTTACACAATTGAAATAAACATATACTCACGACTTGCAGTGAAAACGGAAAATAAGATATTCACAAATCACTTATAAAGTTCCTCGACTAAATTTAAATGTCTAATGAATTCCAACAATTCGGATTAAGAAAAAGGAAATTGCCTAAAATGTACGAATATGTGTAGGTGTAACGTTTAACTACTAAAATAATTGCAATCAAATTCAATCGAAGCAATCGTCGAAGCAATCAGTTAGTCATTCTAAAATTGTTAATATAAACATCGGTAATTAAGGTAACCAAGAATTAAATAACTATAGTCATGGAAGATGAATTGATAATTAATTATCATTTAGAATTCAGATTAAGTAGTATTCAAGTTTTAAATAACTCAATGAAACATAAAACAGAAGTTAAAATTGGCAGGATTGTATAGATTGTATGATAAACATAGAATAAGAATTTTTAATCCAAACCATTTATTTTGCATCAATATTTATGGGAGGACCATTTTTATTCTTTGTCTTTAATTCTTTATATAGATATTATTTTTCACAATAAACGAAGTAATATTATCGAAAGTCAGAATGATTCGTTGTTTCTTACCGTTCTTGGTTTTTAAAATACACAACGCATGTAACTGTGAATAAAAGCTAAGATCTGCTAATTTCTGGGAATTCAAAACGAAACTGTGAGACTACACATCATTTTTTTAAAGAAAGAAAAGTGAAAGTAGGTCTATTTGAATAATAAAAACAATTTTGTTATGTGGCCTTTGTTTCTATATATTATACAACTATCGAATTATTTGACTTTGTATATTGTCTTTTAAAAAATACCACGCGTGTATATGAATATTAGTATTTGCGTATTTTATTTGATACGTACTATTCTAACCTATTTTGATCATACTATGTGCGAGTTGCATTATTTTAAATATTCAGACATGATTTCTAATGTCTCAGTGTTTACAAAAATAAGAGATTAAATCAAAAATTAAACATCAAATTAGATTTGAAATCTTATCTATAAAACTTCATACACGCAATCTAAAATAAAAAATGCAAAAATGTACAAAATGAGAAAGTGACAAATAAACATTTAAAGATTAATGTGTTCGTCTTTTGTAAATGATCTGTGTTGAACATATCCAATTCTTTCGACATAGTCTGCAGGGACGTGCAATCTGGGGGCCAACACGACTTCTTCGAATTTCTCGGCGTATCCCCATGCTGTAGAGTAAGGTTCAATGTGCACCTTTCTTACGTTCTCGTCTGTCAATTTTATGATTGTGACATCTTCAAAATCTTTTAGTTTCGTAATATTAATGCGCACCACTTCACGCACCCGCGAAGATTCATTTGTGAGACCAATCAATCGATTCAAACCATTCATGGTTTCAGAACAGGAAATAAACCGAGATTCATTACCCTTACTTCCGTGTTCAACGTGTTTCTCTAGAGTTATTCTCGACAATATGTTTTTTGGACGAAGACCTTCACTGTAAGATTCGTCGAATCGTAGTAGCCTATATACGTATTCAGTTTTTTCAATCTCATCTTTTTCGGAGCTTGATCTTGTGTCTGATTCTGAAGTTTCACAATTCTGTTCAATAGATATCGCATTTAATACAAGTTGTTCTTTCTCTAGATTGTCGGATATGTCAAAGTCTTCTTTTTCGATGAAAAGAGACTGGTTTACAAATTCTGCAGATTCATAAATATTTTTAAATGTACTATTTTGAATAGATTTTTCAACTTCATTGCTTTCTTCTGTAAGAGAAGGTAAATCGCACAAAGATCTTGTTTCTATTTCATTTGTTTCTGTTTTGGTTTTTTTCCCACTTTCATCTACATCTGGAGAACTTTGCCTCAGCTTTTTATATTTTGTGTTAGGTTCATCAGCTTCATCATCAGATCCTAAATCAAATGCATGTAAACTCTTGATTTCACAAATAAAATAATCAAAAATATAACCATTAAGTGATAGAAAGTGTTATTCATACATTGATCTTATTAAGCACTGTTTCGGTATAAATGCTTTAATACATGTAAATATGTGGTAAACAACATGTGTTAGGCTAAAGGTTCACATTTTTTTTTAAATCTTTTGATAACTGTTTTGAGATTTCGAAGAACTATCATATTTTACGACATTATTCCTTATTCCCAATAAAGGCTCTTTATAATGATTTATAAAGTGAAATGCATTTAAATTCGATGCTAAAAAACTTTTTTCTTAAAAATAAACTTGATCGTTTTGATGATATAAAAATATAGCTTAAATATGCTGTAAAATGTATAGTAAGTTAAGAATTAATTTTTAAACCTACCTCTCCGCTTTTTGCCTAATTCTCTTTTAGGATTTTCTGACTTTACTTCAGATTCTTGATCCATCGTTTTCAAAAAGCCTTAAAAGCTGTAATCATATATGAATTAGTACATGCATTTAAAACCAAGGTAATTAGGCCGTGCAACTTCTATTCTTATCTTTTATGGGAATTAAACTGCAGGTTTTAGACGTCCAAACAAGTCAACCGTTGACAACTGTGACGTTTAAATCAAAATTTAAGGTTTGGCATATTTTTAATCCAAAGTAAAATGAATAAAATGACATCATTATCAAATTTTCAAATTAAAAAAAAGTAATAGTTCCAATGACATCATAAGAAAAAAAAACCCGATATAAATATTTATTCGTAGAGTAAACCGTTTCATTAAACATGTAACAAATCAATAGATTTCATTATCAAATATGCTTGAATAGAATTGGTGCAAATACAGTCATTTAACGGGTGCATTTTCTGACAACTGTCGGTAAGTTTTGAAGACCAAAATATTGATCGAAGAGATTAAGCAAATAAATGGCCTTCACTTTAATCGATACAAAGAATAAAGCAATGCCGCAACATGGCTATTTTAAAAATTAATACTGCTCTTGCATTTAAATCTAAATCCGTCTCTTATTTTAAAAGCCCGCATCTTGACAAATTAATCTCAAATAAATATCTATTTGCAGTAGAATACTATAGTGTATTTGTGTTTTTTTTTATTTGTTTTTTTTTTTATTTATCTAGAAAGATTTTAAAGTGAAAGTAAAGATGGTTGGTTTGATTTTATCATGGTACATTTTATAAAATTTGGAAATCATTCATTTCTGCTTAGAATTGTATAAAAGTTTACATTTTTCTATTCCATAAAACATACATTTATTTTGTTTTCCTTATTTAGAACACTCCACCAGCTTAAAACCTGAAAATGATAACTAATTACATGTAACTTACCGATAAAGAGAAACAGCTTTTGCAATATATAAGGACTTTTTCATTCTTCCAGAAAAACTCGTTTAGAATTACATTTTCAGTAAGCTCAATTATTTTTTGTGGAATACTTGGTTATCTTACACTTAGGCTTAACCAAATCAAATGACAAAACAGTTAAATTCTATATGTAAAAACGAAAGTCTAAAAAATGACATACCTAAGAACCTTTAAAGAGATAGAACATTCATCGAAGCCACGGAGTTTATATGTTTACACAGTAAATTAATCACCGTTACGGTATTTAAGGTACTTTCACAGTCCTAGTAAACATCACACAAAAACCGATAAAGTTAGTTGATGTACATGGTGATACAAGAACATCCAATATACAGTAACACTTGCTCCAAAAATGTTTTCGGCGTTTGTGTGCCAATCTCTAGAATCAACAATTCATTTTACCCAGTATTGGAGTTCGTCAGCCAAAAAATGATATCAGGAAGATAGTTGCCATTTAAATAAGCAGTTGTGCAATCACAGATATTTAAAGAGCGCATTTTCTGAATACCATTGCACCAAGTATCGAAAACTGATTTATTGCCAACATTCTCATTTAACAAATAAATATAAAAACAAAACAACAGATTGTTTCAAATAATCGATTCTAGATCTCTTATAGTGGCATTTAACCTAAGCGTTTCAAAATATAAATAAGGTACAGTAAAACATTTCGAATTTTGTTATTCTTGACTTATTTATTGGTTATAAATGAACACTACTGTCTTACAATCCAAGCCTTGCAATAAATGAATAGTTTATAATATTTCATTAATTTCATATACCTTACACATCTTATTATGTCATTAAAACAATAATGTAAACATTGAAATAAATAATTCATTAACATACCTTTTTGATTTAAATGAAATAAAAACGTATACGGACTATATGTTTTCAATTACCACGGTTACATCTATTTAATTAAAAAAAATGTGTTTTCATGAGAAACTAAAGTGAAAGTAAATGTTACTTCGATAGAAACACGTTATTATACTTATTTTTTTAATCTTTGATTATTATTCAGGTTACATGTATTCAAATAAATAAAATGCGTTTTCGTGAGAAACTAAAGTGAAAGTAAAATCTCTTTTTACAAAATTTTGTCATTTTTTAAAAATGCTAACAATTTACTTCAAAATAAACACACTTATTCATCGAGACAGCTTGTTCTAAATTTGAAGATTTACTTTTCTTAAGGTATTCGATCCATATTAGAACCAAATTTTCTAACGTTAAAGGAAGTGAACATGAAAAAATTATCAAGTTCTCAAATTTGTCTGTTTGATGTGTATATTGATATCTGAAAACCATTTAGACACAGCTTTCCTAAGTAAGAAGATAAACCACTTAGATAATTCTTGCAATCCATGAGCGCTGCCATATTGTTAAAATCATTACCTTCCTGCTGGGTTATCTCTAAGCATCTAAAAGAGGGCAGCACCGATGCTGACGTCAGTGAGACACATTGCATTTTTATACACGTTTTACACACGTTTTTTAGTAACAGAGATAAAATGCCAAAATGCGAATTAAAACTTGAAATGGATGTAAAGAGTTGTCATTTTGAAACAGGGTTTATGGAGGAAGATTTTGGATCTCAGAATAAGGGACGTATATGTCTCTGTCAGAATGATGCATTCCCATCAGCAGTCACTGGTTAATGTGACATTTAAAGAATGGAATGTCCCTGGATCAGTATTATTGTGGCCTATTTTTCTTGCACTCGGGAATTTCTTAATGTGTTGTTATGAGTTTAAACATTATGTGTGCTACATAAATAAGCACACAAGGTGCATTGCTCAGCATCCTGATTTTTAAAAAGTGTCTTAATTAGTTCTGTTATTCTTCTGACAGCATAAACCGAACCGGCATACGTATCATCAATATCTTATCTATAAGATAAAAACAAATCAGAAAGATTTCTAGAGCATTAAAATAAAAAGTAACGGGAAGAAACCCCACAAAGAAAATGAAATTACATTTTTATATTTAATTTGAAATCTAAAAACAGCATTTTATTTATGTAAACACTGACTGTCACATCTCCGGACAAACATCTGGTCTCATATTTCACAAATTATCTATTCAGTTTTTGCACAAATCATATATAGTTACCTAAGGTTCATTTATAGAAATGTACTAAATCCTTGTCCTCTCATGACAGTACAAAGTTTTGCTTCACATGCAGGCATAATTTTTTTTTGTAACTTTCATCAACTCTGTATAAACACTGGCCCAGTTCTAACAATGACCCAGTCACCAGCAGCAATGTGGCTTATCTACGTCAGAGAACAGATGCATGCTGGGGAAAAATGGATTACCTCCATAAACCTTTCACTGAGGGTGTTAAATTGATAAAATCTCATGATAAAATTAAACGAAAAGGTTACAGATCTCATTTTTAAGTTTCAAAAGGCTTTTAAAATTTCTTAAGCAACAATGAATGTGTTCATGTTCACTTCCTTTAAATACATGTATCTATCATGTATTGAATACTCTAATATTAATTCAAAGCAATTTAGAGTGAAAAAGGATTTACCGAGATAATTTTTCTTAAAAAAATTATTACCTAAGCAGTAATTAATTAATGAAGATTGCATTAAGGTCTATGGAAACGAACACATTTTTTAAAATAAAAAAGTAAATACTACAAATATCAATTAAAGCTTTGGTGGAAAGACGTATTTAATCATCATGAATACAAAAACTATTGAAAATAAACTTTATTCCGTATATATTGTTTTAATTGATTTTTATAGATTAAAAGCAAAGAGGGGCAACTCTTCAAGAACAGAATAAGGTCATTTATCAGGACACATTCCGCTTTTACTTACTGATACTTAACAAGAAAATTATGTCCTAGTATACCGAGTATTAAGTCCATACATATCCGTTTTCCATCCATATTCATTAAATCTTAGGCTATTATGTATCGGATAGCTTTAACATTCGTAAGTTGTTTCTTTGTTTGGTGTTTGAAAAACATACTTTTACAAACAAAGTACCATAATTTTATAAACGATCATTTATTTAGTAAGATGCGTTATAAAATATCTTGATTAAATTAATGATTTCATATTCCATTAGACTTCTCAAATTTTAATGCATAAATTTCAATATTGGGAAAATACCTTAACAAAATACCTTAATGATTGAAAAAAAGAACATCGTTCACAAAACAAAATTGACTAGCTAAGAGTTAACTGTTTTACCGGAAATTAATATAATATAAAGTGTCAACGGTATGTTTGTCACACACCAAATAAGGTGACAACATAGGAATGTCTTTTGTCCTAAGACATTCCTATGTTGTCACTTCATTTGGTGTATGACAAACATCCTTTTGAATCACAATAACTTTTTCTCAACAAAAATAAGCACAAGTTTAACAAATGGCCTTGACGGTCACCTGAGTACCATAACCTGATGTAAAATTCTTATCCAAGTGACTCAAGTGACATGAAAACCTATATGTTCACTGTTAGACCAGATTTCCCCCTCCCACAAACAAAAGGCCTGAACCCCGGCCCCACGGGCAGTATATTTCACAATTTAAGAAGAAAACATAATAACAAATGCATTTAGATTATATACCCCGACTGTGAAAGTACATAAGAAAGTATTATTAAATTTTATCTAAATTTAAAAAAGGACATTATGGACATTATAACAAATGCATTATTTTTATCTTCCTAGACTGAAAGCACAGGAGAAAATATTGTAAAATTTTATTTATTGTTTCAAATAGCAATATTGGCCCAACCCTAGGGCCTAATCCCATGACCCAGGTACCATGAACTTCACAATATAAGGAGAGGGTTTCATGGACATCAAAAACAAGCATTTAGGTTTTGCCAAGTACATATAGGTCGCATTGATTCTAAAATTCAATACAGTTTCAAAACATATGGTCCCACCCTAGGGCCTGAAACCCTGACCCAGGGGCCATGACTTTTACAACTTTGGTAAAAGCATCCACACTCATCATAACAATGTACTTAATTTCTCTGCTGAATTTTCAGTAGTTAAGAAGAAGATTTTAAAAATAAAATTAACAATTTTTTCACACTTTGTACCCAAAGTTGATGGCCTCTGGGGGTTGGGTCATGAATTTAACAATTTATGTTCCCCTTCCCTTATAACATTCTAGTCACTAAATTTGGTTAGAATAACCCTATTAGTTTTAGAGAAGAAGCTGAAAATATTCAAATGTTAACGCACGAGACACGACGCCTGGCGCAAACTAATCGCAAAAGGATCGCTTATTTATAATTAATAATGCAAACAAAACACAATTTGATCCGCCAAGTTCTGGAAATGTAAAAAAAAAAAACAAAAAAAAACTGCGAGACTACATATTATATTTTGAAGAAAGAAACGTGAAAGTAGGTATGTATGTAGGTTTCAATAATAAATACATTTTTATGATGTGCCTTTGAATCAACATATTATACAAATATGGAATAATTTGTCTTTGTATATTATCTTTAAAAAACCACGCGTGAATATGAATATTCGTGAATTTTATTTGAAATGTACCATTCTATCCTATTCTGATCATGTTAATTGCAAGTTGAATTATTTTAAATCTTAATGATTTTTAATATCCAGTTGTTTATAAAAATCAAAGGGATTGCCATAATTATCAAACTAAACCTGAAATCTGCCTTATAAAACTTCATATACGCAATTTACAATATCAATGCAGGAATATACAAAATGAGAAAATGTCAAATGAACATTTAAAGATTAATGTGTTCGTCTTTAATGAATTGATTGTCTTTAACAATTCCAATTCTTTCCACGAATTCTGCTGGAATGTGTGATTTTGGAGCCAGCACGACTTCCTCGAAGTTATGGGCGTATCCCCATGCCTTAGAGTGACGATCAATGTGTTTTTCTCTTACGTTTTTATCAGTCAAATTGATAATTGTGACGTCTTCATAATCTTTCAATTTCGTCAAATTGATGCGCACCACAGCATTCATTTGTGAGACGAATCAATCGATGCAAACCATCCATGGTTCCACTGCAGGAAATGAACCGAGAACAATTTCCATTGCTTCCGTTTTCAACGTGTTCTTCTAGGGTTATTTTGGAAGAAATATGTTTTGGACGAAGACCTTGAGTGTAAGATTCGTTAGCTCGTAGTAGCCTATACACGTATTCATCGTTTTTACTTTCACAATTTTCGAAACCTGTTTTCTTGTCTGATTCTGTAGTTTCACTATTCTGTTCAATAGATCTATCGTTTAATACAATTTGTTCTTTTTCTAGATTGTCGGGTATGTCAAGGCATTATTTGTCAATAAAAAGAGACTGATTTTCAAATTTTGCAGAATCAGAATTATTTTTACATGTAATATTATGAATAGGTTTACCAACTTCATTGCTTTCTTTTGAAAAAGATCCTCTTTCTGTATTTTCAAAGACTGTTTCTATTTTAAGTGTTTCTGTTTTGTTTTCTTTTCCACTGTCATGTACATCTGGAGAACTTGCCCGTAGCTTTTTGTATTGTGTGTAATGTGTGTTGATTTCATCAACTTCATCACCAGAATCTAAAACAGATGCATTTAAACTCTTTACTTTCAAAAACAAATAATCAAAAATAACACCATACAATGACAGAAAGTGTTATGCATGCGACCTGTAATCATACATTAATGCTATGAATTAAGCTTTGTTTCTGTATTAATGTTCTGATAGGTTTATGATAAGCAACATGTTTTAGGCTGAATCTTCAATCCTTTGTTAGCTGTATAGAGATTTCATAGAACTATTAGTGCGACATCATTCATTATTACCTATAAATGCTCTTTATAATGATTTATAAAGTGAAAAAAATTATGATTGATACTTAAAACATGTTTGTTTAAAAAAGACTTGATAGTTTCGATGATATAAAAATATAGCTTAAGGTATCAGATGTACAATTGACCAAAAAATGATGTCTGGTAAGGTGTATATTCTATATACTCATTTGATAGGTATTGGTATGTAGTTTTTTCCCGCCAAATCACTATGGGAAAGTAACTCTAGCACTGCAAATCCTGCAAGGTTAAATACTATTTTTCATTGATGTAAACATGTGCAATCATGAATAATATTTACCAAATAAAAATAGCCAACATATATGAATAATAATAAGGTTGTGAAATAAAATTTTCACTTTATAATATCTTTTTTTATTTTTGAGAATTTTTTTTTACAATGACCATGACGACGTCACGCAATTTTAACCCCCCTCGTCGGCTGTCGCAATCATAATCTAACGCATATTCCTGTTACCCTAAAATTTAATGGTTTCTATTCCTTTACGATTGAGAACTTGTAATTTAAATATTAAAAATCTAAACTGTTGAGGTTTTTTTTCATTCAGAAAAATGTTTGCACGAAAAATATTGTTACCACACATAACATCGGACATCGGCTAACTGGCTGAACCTGTCAATCAAACTTAAGTATTTGATTTCATTGGATGGTAACGCGCCTCTTTTATGTCAACAGCCAATTGGAACGAATTGAATCTAAAGCAGTATTTGATAGTTTAATTTGAATAATAGAAAATCCAGCAATTAAAAAAAGAGTGAAAATATATTGTTCTTGCACATTTTTTGAAATGCGAGGGAAGAAAAATATTTGGAATCCCGATGAAAAAAATGCAATCAACGATTAGAAATGTCATTATTTGACTTTTATTAACTTGATTAAGGGAAAATAACAAGTAGATGTTTAAACACAATGATTACAATAAACGTGTACAAGCAACTTAACTAGGAAATCCGTATACATGGTACTTATTAAGAACAGTTGGTGTTAAATGCGCCGTTATACAAATGTTGGGTCCGAAACATTCTGTATGTATAATAAAATTAGTATACAAAAAATTAAATAGGGTCATACGATTAAAGAAATACCTCAAATTCAAGTTATGCAGTCACAAAATCTGTGAAATCAATGATTAAAACGACCTATTTTTCGACGGAATACGTGACTTACGTACTGCAAACTTTACTCTAAAAATTAGGGCGTTTTTATTCCCGTTATTACAAAGCGCCGCTGAAAAAAGAATAACGTCATACAATGGCAAGTGACGTAAAGTTACTACAACGTCATATCAGCGTAAGGGGAAAAAGTTAAAATATTTTGTTTTAAAGTTAAGAAAAAATAATCTTGCTTGACTTTATGCATCAATTATGTTAAATCAAACACAGTTCGACATTTTGAAAATTTGTTTCAGTCTCCGTAATCTACCGAGCTCATCCCGGAAAATCCCGAGCTATCAGGCTCAATTGTACATCCGATACCTTAAATATGCTGTAAAATGTATATTATATGTAGTTAAAAAAAATAATTTCTAAACCTACCTCTTCGCCTTTTGCCTAATTCTCTTTTAGGATTTTCTGACTTTGCTTGACTTTTCTGCTCCATCGTTTTCAAGTAGGCTTGCACTCTTTTAATTATATATAAATAACATGTAGTATAAATGCATTTAAAAATTTTTCTATTCATCTCTTTTTAGTCGAATAATAAAACAGGATTTAGACTTCAAAACAAGTCAAAAGTTGACAGGAGCTTATAAGCAAAATTACAGGTTTGACATATATATAATCTAACGTAAAATGAATAAAAAGACTCATTACAAAAAAGTTTCAAAATTAAAATGTAGAAGTTCCAGTGACAAATATAAGAACATTTTTAAAAAATGATATGAATATTAGTTTGTAGAGTAAACTGTATCATTATACACGTAACAAATCTATAGATCACAGTCAATTAAGGGGCGCATTTTCGAAAGAACACCCATCGGGAAGTTTTGAAAACTAAATTATTGAAAGAAGAGCTTAAGCAAATATAAGACCATACTTTTAATCAATACAAAGAACAGATCAATGCTGGAACACGCCTTTTTAAAATCAAAACGTCATTATAATCTACATGCAATTCATATTTTATAAGTCCTTATCTTGAAAAAGTAATGTCAAACCAATATTAATATCCTGTAGTAAAAAAATAGTGTATTGTTGTTTGGTTATTATTTGTTATTTTTAATTATTTTAAAAAGAAAGTTTTCTAAGTGAAAGTTAATTTAATTATGATACCATTTTATAAAAGTATGCAAATCATTTATTTCTGCCTAAAATTTTAGAAAAAAGTTTACATTTTTATTCTCTAAAAATACATACATTTATTGATATTTTTTAGTCATTTACATGTCAAAGATTCCACTAGATTAAAAACTGAAAACGATTTATTGTTAACTTACATCTTTTGTTAGATAAAATATCTTTTTCATTCTTTCAAAAATCAGCAGAATTTTATTGCTTTAACAAATTATTTATGTTAAATGCTAATCAAAATCAAAGTACGTTTGTAAATTACATGTAAACCAGTTTAAACCTTTTAAGCATCTCCGTTAAATTTTATACAATTTAATACGTTGTAATTCCCTACGTGTATTTGTATCGACAGGGTTATGTGTATAGCAAATACAAACATTGGGCTCTATGAAATAACCGAATTTTCATAAGAATTTATTTTAGAATTACAATTCATGTACGCTTAATAGTTATGTGGAATACGTTGGTACATTTGAATTAACATTAACAAGTGATAAAGCACAGTTAGATTCTTTATATAAACATGTAAATCTTTAATATGACATACCTAAGAACCTTAAAACAGATAGAAAAAATGCATCATAATAAATGCCATCGTTGTATATGTTACACAATATACCAAATTAGAGGTAATTTAACAGTCTTAGAAAACATCACACAAAATGTCGAATACGTGGGCAAA
Organism: Magallana hongkongensis; assembly: GCA_016163765.1. Classification (NCBI taxonomy): domain Eukaryota; kingdom Metazoa; phylum Mollusca; class Bivalvia; order Ostreida; family Ostreidae; genus Magallana; species Magallana hongkongensis. The sequence goes on along the minus strand of WFKH01011926.1, from coordinate 46,528,297 downwards.
TTTGTCAACCCAAACCGTGCAAGAAATGAATGGCTTACGATGCATACTTTAAATATCTTAAAATGTCATTAAAATAATTAATAAATGGAAACATTGAAATAAATAATTCATTAACATACCTTTATGATTTAAATGAAATAGATGGACGGACTACATGCTATTCGTTATCACTGTTATCAATAGAATAAAATACGTTTAATGAGAAACTAAAGCGAAAGTAAATTTTATTTCAATAAGAAAAATATTTAATAATGCTTTATCTAATCTTGGTGGTTAGATGTTTACCAACACACAGTGTAAAAAATCAGTGTCAATTTTTTAAAAAGAACTAACAGATTACTGTACAATTATCCTGATCTCCTATCGAGACAGCTTTCTGTTGAATTTGGACCGTTTCACTTTTCTCGTTAATTATTCGAAAGCTGTTACTGAATTCGTTGTATGAAACAAATACTTTATTAAAATCAAATTAATATGACTCTATCAACTATGATGAGTAGGTTATTTACTTACCTTTATGATTGAAAGTCGAACATCGTTTACTATTAATCTCTCCCCGGGTAAATTTTTACACTTTTAATTATTTTTAATTTTTTTTTTTTTTTGTTACTGAAAGAATTTTTTGCGGAAGTAAAAAATGAAATTTGAACACATGATAGCTTATTTGACAGATTTTTGAAAGTTTTATATAAGCAGTGTTCGATACATCATTGTTTCTGATACTAATTATTAGCAATATCATATCCTACGGTCTTTTATTACTTGCCAACAGTCTTTGTCCGGTAATGCCCCCTCTTTAAACTTTTGTACATTATAAAAGAAAACCCCCGTGCTCAACATGCTTGTTTTGATTATGTGACATACTTAAGTAAACTTACTTAACTAAAACTTTTTTTCCGGCGCTGACAGAGTTGCAAGCAAACCTTGCGTTGCACGACCTATGGTGAGAGAATTGACGAACTATGCGTTATCCGTTCTTGGGGAAATCATTATGATATAAAGCGGTTTCTCTGAAACTATATTGAAAGTAAGATTCATTTCAAATAAAATCAATGTTTATTATGTCTGTTTATCTAATCTCGGGTGATTAGATATGTACATACAGGGTACATAGTAATTGCTTACAGTTTACTCTACAATAAACTTTCTGTTTTATCGATAAAGCTTCTTCTTATTTTCGACAGTTTTACATTTCCCGTTATTTTGTAAGTTTTTTCTGTGCTTCGTGTATGAAAAACATCTTTATAAAATCAAATCACCATAATTATTATCGACGATCATTTATGTAGCAACATGTGCTATGAATTATCTTTATTGATTTGAGCTTATATTCAACTAGACTTATATACAGAAATTCATTGACATGATTGTCATGGTAATGGTTACCATTTGCATTGATTTGGATGTAGGAACTCTAAATAAATCTTCGTTCATCAATCTAAATATAATTGGAAATTTAACTCAGCAAAATACCTTAATGATTGAACATGGAACATCGTTTACAATGTTAACAAGCTAAGAGTTAACTGCTGTCCGGAAATCTCTCTCTCTTTCTCTCTCAT
>WFKH01011926.1:46495926-46519295 GCA_016163765.1 Magallana hongkongensis | reverse complement strand
ACTTAAGATAAAACATATGGTTTCCGTTAGATAAAGAAAACCAGTGTTGGGTCAAATTATACACTTTTAAATTGAAATAAAATACCTATATGTCACAATTTACGTCCATACTTACTTTCCATACATTGTGTTTTCGTTTATAATGTTACTAATTTATTGTCAGAGTTGCTTTCCATAGTTTAAAGTTCACTCAGCCGGTTTTACTTGGCGGGTTCTAATCCCGTGCATTTAGGAATTCAGTCTGGGCGTAGCAATTGTAGAGAGCGGACGTTTCCAACCAGCTCCCTCATTTCATGTAAAGCATGGAACATATTAAGTATTACTGACCAGAGTCCAACTATTCTGGGTAAGTTTGTTTTTATTATTTTATTGCGACGGATTTAACGCCGTATTTATTCCTAAAATGGCCAGATAACCTTGTTAATATTTTCCGTGAGTAATTTAGAAGTATTTGGAAGTAAAGTGTGATGTAATGAGTATTTGCTCATATGAAAACTATTAAGTATAAAGTAAAAGTAGGTGTATTGTTGTAATGTAAACATATGTTGTATGTATTTCAGAGTAAGGCGCGTAGTAGTTGCCGTAAAATAAATGTATTTATGTAGTACACAGGTATATGAAAGTGAAGTACGTGTACGAGTCTAATAATTGTTTAAAGTAAAGTATATGTAGTGAAGTAGTAAAGTTATGTACAGCAAAATGTGCAAATATAAGTGTTAATACAGGAAAATGTATTGAGTAAAGTAATGTGCAGTAAAATGCAAGTATGAGTAAAATAATGTTATCTGTGTATTTATCATTTCATTTATATTTCAGATCCCTTTTTGTACCTTTTATTTGAAGTCTATGGAAAAGTTGGAATCTATTTGTCAATTATCACCTGAATAAAAGCCTTGTTAATTTACTGAGATTTATTATTTTGGAGCCGCAAAGCCACCCGGCGAATATGTATTGATTTCTTTTCCAGTGTCATCTTCATGTAACAAATCAGGCCACAGCTTCATATGTTTCCTGTCTGGTTCTTCAAACCTTTCATCAGATCCTAAAACAGATGCATTAAAAAAGACGTACATCTTAAGACATGGTTAAGAAATATTTATCGGACACAAGTCACACAAAATGAATATAACACTTATACCTAATCAGGAAACATAAAATGGCTTCATTATCTAAACTAAGTTTTTAAACAGTATGATAGTTTCGATACCGCGTTCAATATTAAGCGTTTTAATGTTATCAAAGTCTATTAAAGGGTACTTTTGAAATATCGAAATCGATGTGTCTGAATGATTTAATGTCAAATCTTTATTGATCCAAACAAAGGAATGTGGCAACGATTTTTTTTTATTAAACAATACCTCTCTTGCAATATTAATTAAAGCTTACATGAATTCATAAAAACATTTGGTCGCCATATTAGTTTCAATAGCTTTTCAACTGCCACTGGGGTATATATACCGATCGAGAAAGTTACGGTCGGTTGCTTTCCGATCGTGGCATTCAGGTTGCACGGACTTCTAAATGCATGAACTACACATTGTAGTAAATGTTTTGTAAAAAGAATATAGGAAACAACAATCAATAAAACACAAAATATATTTATTCTTTGAAAGAATTTCCAAGGTATCGGTATTATTTTGCACAGATAATGCTGCCTTACTTTGCATGCACATCGAACACGTGTGTCGTTCATACAGAGTGCGTAACGTCTGCATCTTTTTGAAGACCCCGACGGCACTACATCCAACACTGTAGATAAATGATAGTAAATCCAAGAAAGTAGCAGCGTAACATCGTTTCCATCGGTTTCTACAAAAACATTCCGTTTCTAAAATCAATGCAGTCACTGACATTGCTCGATCTGCCACAGTGTGTGGTTTGCGCATGTGCGATGTTATAACATACACAGGAAAACGTTATACAATTGTCAAGGATTTTTTAAATATGTGTGCCTAGATTTCAGTCTGTCTTGTTTTGTCGTTCATTGGATATTCCTTATCAGTTGTCATATTTTTTTTGTTCAAAACGCTTTAAGTCTTTTCGTCCAATGTAACGTGTTCGGGTGAATGAAATACCTGAATGCGGTGAAGCATGAATAGTGCTATCGGCCTTATATAGGGGGTGTGTAGCGATGAGCAGAACAATAGAAATCGACAACTAATATGGCGGTAGTCGGAGATAAAAGGGAAATAATGCGTATTTATGAATTCATGTCAGCTTTAAATGCATAATCCCTTAAAAAGAAGGCGTACGAATAGAGTATTCTCCAATATATATTGATTAAATTATTATGAATACTGTCGCGAAAACAGTCTTCATCATGGTTCCAACTATATATATAAATGTTTTAAGTATAAAAAAGGGGGTATTTTGTAGTTTTAATTGTCACGGTACCATTTTATGTTAAGTAAGTTTGTAATATTTGTGCTTTTTTTAATTTGTTTGATTTTTGGGTTTTTTTCGTTAAGGTATTAGATATATTGTATTTTACGAAACCTTTTTTATCATTCCAAACAATCTATCAGCTTCGACACTGACAATAATATCAATACCACTTTCCTAAGCTATATATACATTTTAGAAAAACTTCGATTGCCGTATATACGGTGTAAAATTTTCGAGAAATAACTAGAATTTGAGCGTTTTAACGAGAAATGGTAAAGAATGTAATTTTTTTAATCAAAACGAAACATCTTTGAACCATTTATATCTATACACGGATGTTGAATTTATAAATGGTTTTTCTTTTTTAATAACCAGCATGAAATATATCGATGTTTGATAAAAATATTTGTAAAGTTAACATAGAAATAAGGAATTAATAATAAGATGCGATTTTCAGCCCAAAACTAGCAGAAAAAACCGCAATAATACATTACAATTTATGCAAGCCCTTTAATTTGGTGTTTTCAGGGGGAACTTTATCTAAAGTCATTACGAACCTTTAAAAGGATAGATAATCCATCATAATTTGGCAGCACGATTTTATATGTTCATACAGTCGACAGACACTACTGGCTCTAAAAATCCCTGTCCGTATGAAAATCCCCTGTCTTTCCCTGTCACCCTCTGTGTTTTCCCTGTCATCCACTGTGCACCCCCTGTCAGCCCCTATACACAGCCCCAGCACATCCTGCAATCCCCTGTCATCCACTATACACATCCCCTGTGTGCCACTGTGAGCCCCTGTCACCCCCAGTACGCCCCTGACATCCCCTGTAAACCACTGTATTTCCCTGTACATGCCCCTGACATCCTCTGTACGGCCTTTGACTGTTCCTAACAGACTGTTTTGTTATTTCATTTCAATGATATTTTCTTAATTCAAATATTTAAATCACACGTGTTATAGTTTGAGCTATAAATCAATTTTTGAACGCAACAGTGCCGACTTACAAGAGACACTGTTATTGTAATTTTAGAAAATAACATGTCTTAATAATTAATTGTTACTTAAATAATCATGCTAACAACTAAAAGCTTAAGATTCACCAGGTAGTAAATCTCAGGTGATAATATTCGCTAGGTTTGAAAGCCTTCAGGGCATGTAATCCGTTAGTGGACGGGAACAGCGCTACTCCCTAATGTATGAAAAAAAAGATGTAAAAAATACAATGAAAAATTCTACACAATCAAGCGCAGCACATGTTTATTGCACTTGATTTTGTGTATCTAAACAAATATTTGCACACTAAAACCAGTAAATCGGTCAGAATGTAGAATGTACATGTATAAGCAGCCATGTTACGATAGAGCACGTCTTCGCATTTTTTTTAAAATCAAGTTCCTTATTATACCTTTATTAATTTCCCGTAGATAGCGAAATAAAGCTTCAATAGTTATAAGTTTGCCTAAGAAATAATTTTAGTATTATTGTCTTATTGGACCCTTCAATTGAGTTTTAACTGATTATTGATTCTCATAATAAATTTCTAAAATCTAATTTTCATTTCACTTTACTGCCAAGTAAAAGATATCATATATTTAAACAATAAAATATTTTCTTTGGTGATTTATGCGGGATATGAAGGTGGCGACATTGCAGAAAAAATACATAACCTGCGTACATGTACATGTACTATGTGTGCTGACTGCGTGCACAAGACGTTCTTTACTTATTGGTAGTTAATATTAATTTGAAAAATTGTATGGGAATCCAAAACATACGGTGGCTGCCATAGGACATATGCTTGAGATATTTTTTTTAAATTCGTGGCCACGAAATAAAAGTCGTTCCCACGAAATAAAAGTCGTGGCCAAGAAATAAAAGTCGTTCCCACGAAATAAAAGTCGTGGCCACGAAATAAAAGTCGTGGCCACGAAATAAATTTCGTTCCCACAAAATAAAATTCGTGGCCACGAAATAAAAGTCGTTCCCACGAAATAAAAGTCGTGGCCACGAAATAAAAGTCGTGGCCACGAAATAAATTTCGTTCCCACAAAATAAAAGTCGTGGCCACGAAATAAAATTCGTGACCACGAAATAAAATTCGTTCCCACAAACTTTGCTTGTTGTAACAAAATAAGAATGGAATGGTTTCTAGAAGTACTATAAGTACTACGTGTTATATACTGCTTTAAACTATTTCATCTTTTTAGATGGTCAGTAGACAAGTTATCTGTTTCTATGAATCTGCATATTATTTGTTTATTATGACTTGCATTTATTACTTTTCGAACTTCAGATTGTAATAAAGAGTTTGTTGAGAAATATATTGAAATAAATCTTTTCATTTTATTCAAATCCACATTTGAAATGACCCGTAAAACACATCAACAATCAATTAATTCTTGTTTACTTGTTACCCTAATTGAATTGATACACATCCCAATGAATTAAAAAAGAAAGCACTATATAAAATGTAAGGTATTGGCAAGACTGTAAAACGTAACTGAAATCATGAGTACAACTGTTTCATTTTTATTTGGCTATTATCTAGTGTTAAATTCTTTACAATTAGTTAATGTAGATTAAAGGTTCTTTTTTTTACAAAAATGTGTTGCCTTTAGAGATACGATGTTTATTTGAGGCAATAACTAAGAATTAAAGATGTAACATTAGACGTATTATTCGACAAATCTCAAGTATTTTGTTACAACAAGCAACGTTCTGGAAACGAAGTTTATTTCGTGGCCACGACTTTTATTTCGTGGCCACGACTTTTATTTCATGGCCACGACTTTTATTTCGTGGCCACGAATTTTATTTCGTGGGAACGAAATTTATTTCGTGGCCATGAATTTTATTTCGTGGGAACGACTTTTATTTCGTGGCCACGAATTTTATTTCGTGGCCACGACTTTTATTTCGTAGGAACGACTTTTATTTCGTGGCCACGAGTTTTATTTCGTGGGAACGACTTTTATTTCGTGGCCACGACTTTTATTTCGTGGAAACGACTTTTATTTCGTGGCCACGAATTTAAAAAAATATCTCAAGCATATGTCCTATGGCAGCCACCGTAAAAACAAGAATTTACAACCGGTAAATAAATGATAAAAAAATTCTATTGTTTTGATGAACTAAGGTACATTGTAATTGAAACGTAACTAATTTCTAAATAATTAATATTTTGTGAAATCTTAGTAGACAAGTCTACAAAAAAGAACCGTTATTAGTTGTTAGAAAACAAAGAAAATATGTGAAAATAACAGAACAAAATGGTATGAATTACATCTACGTCCTTTAATAGGTCCTGGAATATTCGCAAATGCTACTTCTTACATAGTCGTCTACATCAAGTTTGATACTACTACATCGCTTGCTATTGTACAACAGCCATTGTTTTCGAGGTCTGGTTGACAACGCACTAGAAACGCCACGGGAGCGCGGTACAAACGCTAATAAACGCAGAAGAAACGTCAAGAGAGCGCGATGAACACAGCAACAGCTCTTTGGGGTCGCTGTGTGAACGCAGCCAAAAGAAAAACAACTCGTTCAAACGCTGTGGATGCGCAGTGTGAGCGCGATAAAGACGCAGTGTCATCCCAAAGGACTCCGAGAGGTCTCTGTGTAAGCGCAATAGACTTATCATTGCATGTACACCGCCACAAGCTGCGTTCATTCAACGCGCCAACGGATTTCTCGTTGCGCTGTTGGAGACCTTACGGCGCTGTCACAGCGACCTCAATCCGTTTCTACGGCGTGTTAATCAGAACGCAGAGCTACGTCGCGTACTTTGTACATGTTCAAAGTACCAACCATCGCATGACGTTCTATAATGTTCGAGGCGATCCCACAGCGACAAATAAAGATGCCGTTGCGTTGTTATGGCGCTGTAAGAGACTCTACTGCGTGTACCTTGGCGTTATACATTATTTAAAGACGCAGCGGGATCGCCACGAGGACGCAGATCCGGTGTGATAGGGGTTTTACGTCACCTTTTACCGGTATTTGTTAGTTGTATATATGTATGACATGCCTCAAAGGTATATTATGAATTTACTGAATTTGTTAACTTCAAAAAATGAAGACACCAAAATATTTTGTTTGAAGAAAATAAACTATTATGCATTACGGACTACATTTTGGTTAAATTTTGAGGATGTATAGTTTGTTTATTACGTTATTGGCACATCTGTGTCGAATTAAAACCTGAAAACGAACTCAAAACTATCCATTTTACACCCTTTAACCTACTAACTGCGATGACGTTTTAATACACGTAAAAAAGGCATACAGTGGACATGCTTTTTGGCTGCCATTACGATTGATATGAAAGAGACTGACGGAAAAGGAAAAAGGAAAGAGATATAAGCCTTATTATTATACATGTATAATGTATAACTCTTAGGAAATCATTCATGCATATATTTTATTGTGATATATTCCAACTTTATATGATTTTGTTCGGGATCAGTTTAATTATAATTGGGTCGGGTTGAATTTAATATTTCCCAATTTTCGTGAATTTTAACTATTTTGTTTTAATTTTTTGTTGATATATGATTGTTTGGCAATTGTGATTTGTAGTTTTTATCGATAGTTTTGAAAACTATCTACAATTCTTTAGTTGCTTTCCTATAATCAATTTTTTTTTCAAAAATATAATACAGTTTATATGGCCATCTTTGAAATGTATTTTCAGATAAATATATTGTGCATCAATTGATAACAAATTTTTTGCTCTAAAATATCCTGTTCGCAGTAAAAAAGATGTTTTCGGTTTCTATTAAGGAATACAAAAAAGTCATATAAAATAATTGAAAGCCGATATCGGTCTAATTTTTGTAAAATCATCTTTCAAAAATGATTCTTTATCGATCCATTAAATAATGCTCTGGTGTGTCGAGCCACCTTAACTTATCTAGCAGAAATAAGATGTTGTCATTTTCCGGGTTTTTTTTTTTCTATTTATCAAATAGCAATATTTCTAATGTTTTAGAATGTTTTATTTCTTTTTAGAAAATGATACATAACATTCAGTTTTCTGTGGAATTAGTATAATTGTATATGTCATAAGAATGCTACAGGGCATCCTGCTTAATTTTCATATTTACAGTTGATTTATTATTCATAACATGTTCAATCATGTAAAAAAAATATGACTAAATCAAAGAACAAAGAAGTCCAGGAATTTGTCCCATAGAAACACATGTGCCGTTGTTGGAGTAGCAACTCTCATAAAATTTAAATTCATAGCCTTCATAATTAACACATTCAGAGTATTCTCCTCGATATGACTGGGGACCATTCATCTTTACCCATATTGTATATTTCTCGTTTGGGTTAATTATACACGATTTTTCGAAATGGATTTGAAACATTTTGCAAGATTTCTCAATTTTCTTTGGTAACATGTGTACAAGAACAATGTCAGATGGAGAAATTATTTTTATCTCTACATCAAAAGTGTATTGATTACATGAATTTACATACAGCAAAATACCATTTAATAATATAATTTTGTTTACTTTAAATTTTATAGCATCCACGCAGCTAGCATGTCTCCACTCGCATATAGTGGCATCGGAATGCAATCTCAAAATTTGTACACATTATTTACGTTCAGAAGAAGATTTGAAAACTCCATTTTCAATAGTTTTTTCAACAATAACTTGAAACACATAAATCTTTTCTTCGTCGGTTAATATTTATCAGAAGCAATATTTTTCCAAAATTGATCGAGAGACAAATTTAAAAAACGGACCTCAAAAATGATATTTCCTAACATTTTTCGAATTTCTCTAGAATTTGGACTGCCTGTACCCTCCTCCACACAGTTATGTTTTGCCCAACGTGTAATTGACTGATATATAAAATATTCGTCAAGCGGCAGTTCATCTGATTCAACGAGTGAAAATAAGATTTCTCTTCTCAGTTCAAGAAAACTGCCAGACTCAAATACTCTTCTAGCAACAGACTCAGTGCAAAAAAATAGAGTTTTTACATCTCGTTAACAACTCAGCAATGTTGAACATCCAGGCATTTTCCATGATGACACAAACGTTGTCTTCTGCGATGTTTAATTCTAAGAAAGATTTGCAAACCCCGACAAGCTCACTGACGGCATACTTCTCAGCAGCATATAGTACACTTATAACATTTGACTCGTCGACTCCATCGTTTTCAAAATACAAAAACCTGAAATAAATATGCATATTAATGCAATGTAGGAGGTGCATTTTGAATAAGTTAAGACATGTATGTTAAAAAAAAACAACCAAAAAAAAAACCCAAAAATCAAAAAACAAAAACAAACAACAAAAACAAAAAAACCATGCGGCACCTCTGGTTTTTGAACCACTGTCATTGTAACCTTTGCTTGATACCCTTATAATTTATTCTACTCATCTTTAGTTCTTTGTTTACATTGCGTTATACGTTTGTTTAATGGACACTAGTCATTTTAAAACATAAAAGGGAATGCAGTTGTCGTAATTTGGCATTGTTTATCTTATAGATATTACCTTTATTAAATACTACATGTATACTTCGTAGTCTTGTTGCATCATGTGTATTGCAAAACTCATATCTTTAATTATTTCAGAATTTTCATACAGGTCCTCCACACCTCATCGCATACAAACCCAACATTTAATATCCTTTCTAGATATGATCCTCTAGCATGCGTTTGTCTTGAAAATGACAGAGAAAGGGATAATTTTGGTAATAAAATCAACTGTAAAAGATTCACCGCTATATACATGTATTAACAAAAAAATCCCTGTTGTGATTGAACTGGTCGGAGGGTAAAGACTATACCTATCACACTAAAGAGTAAGCCGGACATATGGCGATAAAAACTGATTGACTAACTGATTTGAAATCGCCTCGTTGTGACACACTGGCATAATACGTAAAAGTCAAGGAATGCCAAGGACCCTGAATTTGTAAAACACTTTTTGATCATTGTCCTGTGTTTTCCAATTTTCATTTTCACTGTCTAAGATGCTAATTGTTTTCTGAGTAAACTTATTTGATAGATACAAGGATACTTAGTCTGATCGTTCAACATTTATAGACTGAAAATTTATCCCTACTTGGCAAATACCACAATTTATTCAACTATTATTCAAACTGGATAAAGTGGAAGTCTTGGATAAGCAACTTTACTTGTTACATAAACGGTATGTATTTAATGAGGGACTCTGAACTTAAGTTTCAAGTGAAAATTAAAATTGTTCGTATGTAGAGAATGCTCTTGCACAACGAATAAGCTGAGAGACATAAACCCCATAAGCAGGTGATGATGGTTAATTGCTACATAAGTAAGGGAACTGACGATGAAAGAATTGAAACCATCACGTTTTTCATATAGTTTTGTGGTTAGGTTACCATTAACGTCTTTTTCTAGTAAAATATACAGATATGAAACAGATGTCTCAGAATCTATGCTATCTTTTATTTCAAGCTCACTGGGATATATTGAGTTAACATAATAGTGAAAGTTACAGTTGTTAATGGATAAAACATCATCAATATATATAAATGTCGAGTTGAAGGCCACAGTAAGTGTTTTATTCATTTCTTGCATAAGCTTTTGAATAAATTCTGCTTCAGACAAATGTAAAAAGAAGTCAGCTAATAGAGGAGCACAATTTGTGCCAATGGGAATTCCGACTGATTGTTGGAAGACCTGGTCTCTAAAAACTACATAGATGTTGTCTATCAGAAATTCAAGCATCTTTTTAATGTCAACTTCAGAGTACCTGTATGTGCAATATTGCTGAAAAGATCAATATGTGCATCTTTTCTCCTCTATTGCTTTTCAAAATATTTCTCCTTTTGGAGATTTTAGTGATCTCAATTTTGGACTTAAAATCCATTGAAACCTCTTTTTAAGTAACACATGAGAAAAGTTTTAAACTGTAATCGTTTTAACTGTAAGATGAACATTTTAGCTTCTAAAACATATTACAAAATAGTCCTCCGTAAAGGGTAATGAATAAAAATACAGTTTAGACCCCTTTTGATCACTCATTTGAAGTGTCAGCTCTTTTTTCTTGATATCAAACGAAAAGTTTATCATTTCAAACAAATTTTGTTCAACAACTGTTTAAAAATTCTTTTCCGTTTTTAAGATATCTGGGTAAAACGCTTTATGGGGAGACCCTTCTTTCCCTGTTTGGGGCCATTTAACGAAATTAGAATGGTTGCATATCTTTGAAATTATCATTCTGAGCATCTGTTTTTCTATATTACTTTTCAAAATATTTCTCTTGTTTGAGATATAAATGATCTCAATTTGGTCTTAAAGCCCCTTATAACCCCTTATTAAGAAACACACGAGAAAAAATTTATGCTGTATGCGTTATAACTGTAAGATGAACATTTTTGCATCTAATATATATTACAAAATAGTCCTCAGTAAAGCGCTTTGGATGAAAGGGCCAGTTCCTTTTTTATAGCAACCGAAAGCTCTTGTAATTTATAAACTGTACATGTCTTAACAAAATATTTTCAATATTAGAGATCCACAAAGAAACACGAAAAATCAAGACTTTTCTTTAATCATAGTTGTAAGGTCCAGGCGAGCTTTAATGCTTTTTGAGCCCGACAAATATAAATGCCCATCGACATACCTACAACCTGTTGTCTATAATCCCTTAAAGTTTGAACTTAAAAACTGTTAGGGTTTTGGAGAAGTTTTAATAACAAGCGGATCCTTAAAATGGCTAAAACGTCAGTAACTCAAAAACAAAATTGACATCATAAAAAACAGGCATAAGTTTCGAATGACTAGCTATCGGGTGTGAAAAATTCATGAAAGTCGATTGAGCCATTTTCGCGAAATCGTCTGCACAAAAATGCGTTAGAAAAAAAGACGAATAATAATTGGGAAAAAGAAACAAAGCAATTACAATAAGATCGTTCGTTGGAAACAGAAGATCTTAATACTACTGAAACGAATCAAAGCAATAGCAATAAGGTATTCAGTTGGAAACAGAAAACAAAAACAAAACACTATACTAACATAAAAGTCACATCGTAAAGCGTAATCTTTTACACTGATTAGGTAAATTTATGACTGCATGTCCACCCGCATTGTAATTAACTTAATTATAAAGGTATTTTGTTTTTAAATCAAAGTTTAGGAATCAGTGTCTCTTCCGATAAAAGATATACACTTTGCCTTATCTTACTTTAAGAGAATGTCAAATGCTTCAGCTTCTATATCAGGTACGACAATGACGTGACTCGTTTCCGAATAACTTCCATTAAGCATTGTGGCAAACACTGAACTTCTACTGGCCAGGACATACTTGTGTGCCTTTACCTCTTTTTCCGTTGTACCAACTTTGAAAATGACGTCACAATACAACTGGTTGCTAAACATATACTCATTGCATCCAAGGACATTTTTTCCCTGCCTGCCAGTTTTCGTTGCTTGACATCGTCATTTTGCTTTAAAAAAAAATTAAAATACTTTTTCAACGTTAGTCACAGTTATATGTAACTTAAGGTACCTCACTACACCCAGACTTATACTTTTTAAGACACTACGTCACAAGATGGCGATTTAAATGTTTTGTTAAACGGTTTATATCGTTCGATTCGGTTGTATATTCCTCGTAGCTCAGTGGTTAACGTATTGGGTTTCTGAACCGCAGATCATGAGTTCGAATCCGCCTGGAGCTTTTGTTCAAGTTTACTGAATTAAATTTTCCAAAATGTAATTTTTCATCCAAAATTGCACATTTTTTTGTCCATTTGACTTAAATACTTCTTATCCATTATGATATCTATCATAATCAAGTAATTTTCTGCTGATTTGAAAAAATATTTCAAGGTGTAGTGAGCCACCTTAATTAGCGACAAATATCATTGAAATTTCGTTAAAAAAAAAGATTTTCATCCGAAAATGATATTAGTAGTATAGCATGCATGTAAAAGGCCTGTTATGTAAAATAACAATTTTTGACATCTACGTAACCTGAATTTTATTTATTTTACAACGATTGATAAACAAGCTCTACAACTTATATTAATATCTCTCGTTGGCACGGATGTAAGCGCGAGTTGGTCATTGATGTGGGAGGAAGCCGGAGAGCCAGGAGGAAACCCACGTGTCCAAGCGGGCGACCACCATACCCTGTCACATACAACCACTGTCGATCATGGGGATCGAACTCGGGTCACAGCGGTGATAAGCGAGTGCATTGTCCTCTGCGCTACTTGGACACCTCTATGTAACCTTTGGGATAATAGGAGTAAACTGCGTCTCATTACCTATTTAATGCAACAGTTCATAGCATGGGTACAGAATTTTATGACCTACAGTATGCTCGAGAACTCTAGTTTCTGTTGTATACATAAGGTAAATTGTTGGAATTTTGTCGTAAGAGAGCCAAAGTGTAAAGTGCAAATCATATCTGTACACCTCTGGAGTACCTTCGAAGGAGTCTTTGGTTAACGAAGACGTTGAACTAATTTAAATTTTTGTTCAAAAGCGGTACCCTAATACGGGTACAGTATTGCTCTTGACAGCGTTGAAAGAAGGCAGTACTGTCAATATGTAGAGTAAACAGTACTAAAGTCAAATCCCCGACACATGATCATCTTTAGCTTCCTCAGTCACCTTGATATGAACATTTTTACAATGAATTGTAATAAGATTCTCCTTTTTGAACAGCATGTTTTTTATCATTTACATGGGTAAAGTTCGTTGAATTAGGTCTTTTAATCCATGTTTTACATATGCTATATTATGATTATAATAATTAAATTAACACTATCACTGCTAGTTTAAAATATATTTATTTATGCTAAAATTTATCATTTGTAAACACAATAAAGTATGCATTATCATTTCCCGTTAAATACAACTTATCACGATACTTTGACAGACTTTATGCTAAGTTAGTCCCCACTGATGATACGCCGGATACAACGAATATTATACATGTATACTATTTATAATATGAGGTTTTAACCCATTAATGGTCCAAAAACCGTTTTAGATTTAAAATATGCTGGTGATTGTACAATGGGTAAGCAATTATATTTGCAATTTATCATCTCAACTCTTATGATCAAGCCATACTTAACAATAATTCATTCAACATATCTTGAGGGATGGGGGTAATGCAGACATGTTAACGTTTTCTTTAATTCAAAACGAAATAATTTCAAAAGGCCTGTGCGGTATGACTGTCGTTAAATTTTATCAATCACCTATAGGGAACTTTTTTAAACAGTTTGTATTAATTAATGATTTGCTTTTTTATTCCCCCAAAAATTGAGAGCATTGTTAAAATTGTCTTTAGTTTTTAAACATGATGAAGTATATTGCACATTCACAGTAAAATGTTGATTCAAGTATTTTAGGGCTTTTCCAAATTTTGTTTATTAAGGAATCAATTATCAGGAATGAAAATGATAATGATTATAAAATATAACAGGTGTGGAAGTTTTAAATTCGCAGTTTTAAGTGTTTGCTTCTTATCAAAAGCTTTAATTGGAACAAAAAATGATTACTCGTGCATTAAGGATTTTTGTTATGTTTATAGCATCATATTTTTGACTGTTCTATACCATTGTGTTGCTACAGTATTAAATAGTTGTTACAAATAAATAGTGTTACAAAATTTACTATTAAAAAACAAAAAAACTTTACTCAATTGAAGCAAATCTTTTTTACTAGAATAATTAAATAATTTTTGTGAAAACTAAGGCTTAACAAAATTATACACTGTCCAATGTTCTTTCTCTCACCACCTTTTGCCTGATAGTTCGAAGAGCATAAATACCTTTGTGCCAGAGCTACATCCATCAACAAGAAAAAAAGGGGGTTTTTTGGGGGTTTTTTGTTAAAACGCCCTTCTTTCCCCACAGCTTTTAATCCATAATCAAAAATAAAAATCAAAGATTACGCAGATTTTGCATTGAAAACGGCATGAACATTACTTGGATGATAATGTTAAAAACTTATGCACTGAGTCCCAGTAATTTCCATAGAGAAAAAATGTCAGATATATCCCTATGTATACAGTCATGTATCTCCGTAAGAAATGCGATAAGAAATCCCGATCTCTCCTTGTCCCTGCTTATTTGGTTTGCATTGTATGGTAGGACACCTGCGTAAAAAAATCATTTAAAAAATACGAATAAATGCTCATGGTAATGAATTAGCGTTTACAAATATTTGTTTTATATTTACACTTCTTGCAAATGTGTTCCCTTATATATCATTATTTGCACATTCTGCTGTTATTTCTATATGACATCAGCATGGGTCAAGATGTCAATGTCATGAATAATCTAGGTCACTACTTTTTCTATGTACTCAAACTAACCGACGTTTGCTAATATATTTACGTTTGCTAAACACACCTTATATCGTATTGGAAACGTAATTTAGGCATAAATAAAAAAGAAAACTTATTTGTATATTGTTATACGAAGTTTTATTCATTTATTTTTTATAATATATAACAATAATTGTGGGGATAAATGATCTTGACGTAAGATTCATGTAAGATAGGCATCTATAGCCTATATTGTGTTTTGGATCGACATCGTAACAAGGTGTTCTTGAAAATTACGATCGCAATTTGTCAAAGGAGTTAAAATCAGTTATAATTCATTTCTGACTCTTATAAAGCCTCGATCAAATCGCATACGCAATATCACAGACCTTTTGTGTTTAGTCTATTCATGGTCAAATTTAACTCCTTCTGCTTCTCTGTCCGTTTTCTTCCGTAAAAGAAGTTAGAATAGCTTGCCTCTATGATGTCGGAGGAAAATCATTATGCTATTGAATCTGATTCTGCAATAGAATTTTCTCTGAAAATGCCTAAATTCACTGAAACTCAACTTTCAATCGCTTTGTTTTCAGATTTCCAACCGCTCTACGACTTTAACAGAAGTGGTATATTTCCGCCAAGTTCAATCGTGATATTTTTCAATTCCAGACGTGAAATTTCTTTACTGTTTCACTTTAATATGATAATTAAGTGTTGTTTTGTCAAAAGTAGTGTCATATAAATACATGATTGCACGTGATCAAATCTTCCATAAATTATTTCGGGCTTTATATGGGATTTGATCATGGGACCAACCCGTATTTATATCTCGATATACATCTAAAAATAATACCTTATTTTTTTTTAAAAATATGACATCAACAATTCAAGTTATCAGAAAAGATAAAGTCATTCACATGATCCATTCACATATGTACATTTAATACTCAAACGATTATTTGATTTTAGTTTGCTTGTGTTATTCTTATTATTTTAGTGGCTTGAAAACGTAGATACATTTAAAATAGAACCGAAATTTTAACCGAAATATATTCAAGATATATGACGCTTTAAGATGCTGATTAATAATACTTGAATATATAAGATTGTAACCTTGTTTGTCTTTTCGAACATTTAATGGAACCAGCAGCAGCATGTACTTTGCAACTGTATGACTGTATGACGTAGGTTGCGGATTATCAGCTTTGTACTTGATTTTCAATTTAGTTCTTTTATTCGTTCTCTCCAAGATTTCTCTTTTGTTCATTGACATTGAAGTCTATCTGTCCGACATTGTTAGCGCCAACATTAAAAAAAAATCCTTAAATCTCTTGTTTGGCACAGCATCATTCATTGTAAACTCAATATCCTTTCCAACAGAAACTATTGATTGGGGTTACACCTTTTTCTAACCAAACGCCATATTTAGAAATACAATTTTCTTATTGCGCTTTTCATGCAAATACAATACAGTAGTAGGATGATTGATTTGTATTTTCTATGGTACCATGGAGTAATTAAAGTAAATGATGGTTCAAGTTTTGGGTTCAAAATCAAAGAAGTGTTTTCAAATTGTGTTAAAAGACCGCAGGCGATGGTTGTATGGAAATATTTGAGACCTTCTTTACTACTATGAAAAATCACCAGAATGTGTTCGATACTAACTTCGATAAATGTAAAAAGAAATAATTTTTAATGACATCATCAGATCATTCACGTTAATTTGTCAATCTTGCATACTTCGTTTGACCTTGAGCAGCCTTTAACGTTTCGCAACGTAATTCAAATAAATCTCATATTCATATATTGTGTCGTTTTTGTACAACAATTTAAAAATGTTCTTCAATAATATTAACTTTACATGAATTAGAGTTAATAAAGATATATAAAAATCAATAAAATAATGAAACAAAAATCGAACTAGATTTTAAGTAGAAACCACTTTAAAAATTGTTTGCATTACTTCTCCGTTTCAATTTACCATAATGGGGAAAAGCATTTTTGTGACAGGAGATATATTTTTTTTTAAAATTCTGCAATATATTTTCTATCCAAATTGAAATATGATACTTGTATGATGATTTTGAATTAATATCATGTAAAAATGATCATGTCATCGACCTTTTTTATGGGGGCACATGCTAAAGAGCGGTATGTCGTTATTGTTCGTGAAATTTTCATGAAAAGTACTGCGCAAACTCTAAGGAAAAGGCTATGTACATCATTTCCAGGCTGATTTATGAAACAAAACAACTACTAAATTATGGTAAACATTTTTTATGATATAATACTTTAAACCTTAAGCACAGGGACGGTTTAATTATATTTTCAATCAAGTATCGAAGCGGATCGGAATGTAAATGATTTGTACACTGGCTCAAACTCTGTTAACTAATCTATGTAGATGGTTTTCAAAACCTGAGTTAATATAAAACTCACTACAGAACTGTGACATCCCCTAAAGAAATTTGTGCGTGTTGAATAATGTTGAAAAGCGTATCTTAGCATGTTTAATAATAGCAAGTTCAGCCACTACTTGTACTCTATAGAGTTTATATCAATGATGTAGAACAGCTACATATAGCGTCATAAGCGATTTTTCATTGCTTTTTTGATTGTGACGTAATATTGAAAATTCAATGTTCGCAAAAATCGCTCTTCTTGGATTGGCGATATATCTGCACAAAGTGAAATAGGTCCGTCGTCCTAAAGGCAAAAATTGTACACTGTCTTACTGTCTCTTGATTTGAAACACTGACAAAAGTGAAATGCTATCACAAATTTAAATCGCTTTATGACTGACTGTTTTGACTTAAGTCTGAAAATGCTTCATGATCCATGCAGACTGTGGATCTAAGAACCTTGACCCTTATAACACATTTGAAGAAGTTTATCCGCCATTTTCAATACCAGCTATATGTACAATCAACATGTATGTCCCTTTTGACTGGCACAATCAGTGTAATATCTTATGCAAAATAATTACAACACTGTAAGGCTTGAAAATATCATATGGAAATTAGCCTATTCACACACTACCTCAGCCTGAGACTTTGTTAAAGCAATTCTAACTTCATCTTTGGTATTTAAGTAAATTAGACCGAGAGGTGTTTGGTATATAAATGGAATCTTGCATATTCATTTTATTTTTAAACATTCCATGTTTTGTTTAGTTATTTAAACGTTAACATTTAATTAAATTATTTCGTTAGTTGGAGGTTAATAAACATAGCTATTTTATCCATATATTGGTTTTTTTTCCTGTATGTCAAAAATCAAGTTGAACTTGTCCGCCATGTTTTTAGACCTTGATCGGTTTTATTTTTGGGACAGCCAATGAGAATTCAGGAGCGGATCTTGAACTGAATATAGGATTTCTCATTATTAAAATTTAAACATAATTAACGAGGTAAATATGAGTTTTCCATTATACGATTTCCTTAAATTATGTATTAACGATAGAATGAGGTCAGATCGCTTATTTACACTGACATTCACGATATCAAGCCTATTAAAATTCCAACCGTAAATCCCATAAAATCACGCGAGAACTCTCATGGCTGCCGAACAAGACAATTGGTAAACATATTGATGTGTTTTATCTGGTTTTGGTTTGCTTGATTAGTTTGTTCAACCTGAATTAAAAAATTATTTTATCTAAAGGAAGTCAAACAAAAAAAACCCGATCTTTTCGGATCGAAATCAGCCGCATTAAAAAATTAAATTTGCACCATTACGGAGATCCATTGGCATTGTAGCCCTCTCCAGTAAACATCAGAAATAAAAAATCGGAGAGGACTATTTTGCAGCTATCCTCATGCGTGCATAAGCGCATTTTGTCTGCGTTAACATCTCTATCCTTTTTTAAAGTTGTTTTTTTTATTTGTGCCATGATTGCTTATTGACTCTTTGTTTAACGCCATTCATTTCATGTTTCTGTTTCCTTTGTATATAGAACATAAAAGAATGAGAAAAGTCCGGTCAAATATAAAATGTATTATTGCATACCCAATAACAAATATTTGCTACGTTATCAATTCTTCCACCATTGTTCATTATTTTTCAAAAATGTTTACAATGCTTTCCTATTAATATCGCTAACTCATTACGTTTTTAATGTTTAAAACTACGTGGACTATTAAATTTGTGAGACAATTCATTACCAATGTCGCTGTTTGTCTCACCTCGTAAACACCATAAGCGACTTTGGAAAGCAATGCATTTAAAGAGGTTCGCTCCTCAGGTTTTGGGTAGCTATTTTGGGTCACCTCTAGTCTGAAAATTCTGCATCAAATATTAATTCTAGTAGTATATTTATATTTTACAATACCAAATAAACTTTATTGAATAAAATTGTTTAAAAAAAATCATTTTTACAGAGTTTAGTAAGGGACTATATTTTGTTGCGGAAGGTTTTCAAGAAGGAAATAAACAATTTTCATAACTCATTAGTTTTAGATTACTGTTACTTTAGCTTCCTAATTTTCAGCACAGACCAAACTTCTGGATAGTTTGTGTATTATGATATATTCATGATGTTCTAAAAAACATATTTAAACATTATTTTAATATTTTTATCGATATATTTTGGCATATTTAGCTTATATTTCATAGAAATTAAGAAAAAAATAACTCCAATTTTGGCCTGAAATTAGCTTATTTCATGCTATATCTCAAATTTTTGAGATGTGACCCCTACTTGTTTTACTTTTAAATAAGACATCAAATGTATGTCTCTTTGTATGCAAAGTTTTGGAAAGATGACATTACTGTAATTTTTTTAATTTGCGTTATTATTTGATTACTCCAAAATTTTGTAACATCTGTTGTTGTGTTCTTTATGTACTGGCATATGAAGCCACCAGTCGAGCAAGAATTTTTAAACTTTGACTTAGATTTTACTTTCATAGTCACTACATGTGTTCAACTTCATACTGTATAAAAATCATAACTAAATAATAGTTCAAACTATAAATATTTGTTTGATTTCTTCAAATTATCAATTTCCATGTCAAATTTTAGCAAAAATTTCACGAAAATTATCATTTCTGTTTGGAGCCCAATGTTTCCAAAAAATCGCATGTGACATTGGTCACAAATAAAATAAATGAACATTTTAGGTCCCCATCTTTATATCCAAGTGGTTTTTAGGTTGCTTGACATTACTATTTTTTCAGGTGCCAACCTCCTTAAAGTAAAAGTTGCCATTTTTACATGTGACAAGACGCACTATTTCACTTCACGAGGGTTGTTATGGTGTTCTAATAAATTCAAAGACAAGTAAAAGAATGATATGTGTAGTAAAATATCCGAAAATTCTTTGGAAATGAATATTTTTACAAGATGTGTTTGAAGATAAGACTAATCAGTCCATAACTAGATAACATTTTTGTGCGCCGCAATTTGCAATTTTTTTTTAACACAAAAGGAACTGTAGTTCTTAAGTCGTATATCCGACTGTTTTCAGCTACAGATTCCACAAAAGCTAATTATTTTTGTAATACCTTGTTTATTACTTGTTGATTAATGTATTGATATCTTATTTTGCTGAAGGTGATATTGGACATCTCCATGTTGTGACGCATTATTTATCGAAATAAACAATAAAATTAAGTATGATTGGGTTAGAGGATTCACAACGGATCTGTAAGTCATGGGTTCGAACGCAGCTGGGGCTTTTAAAATTTTACCTTTCCATAAATTTTTAAAAAGTATTTTTTGCTCCAATATTGTAAAGTTTAAAAATTCTAAACCGTTGAAATATTTCATTTATAATGTACTTTAATCCACATTTATATAATGAAATAAAAAAAAATCTTTATAAGCTACTCATTCAAGTTTTGCAAAAAACTGACCTTCGCTTGCTATTTTTGTTAAAAAGAAGCAGGTTGTAAAATACTGCAAAATAAACGCCACATGAAATTCCGGAATGTTATTGTTTTGATAAAAAAAAAAAACTAATGCACAACCCAAAGTTGTTATTTGCTTAAAATATAATCTTCTATACAGAGGCCGCCCTTTTCAATAAAAAATATCGAATTTAACTTTTAATAATATGGTCTCATCAGATCATTTACAATATCTCTAAAGGCATTGTTATTGTCAATCATAATTTATATCATTCAGTGTGTTATTAAATCTAAGATAGGAAGAAAACCATAAGAAATGCAGTTGAATGGAGTTTTCATGCATTCTTACAATTCTCAGTTTATTATTCCTGTTCATTCTACAAAACATCAATAAAAAATGCAGTTAAATAAGATGTTCTAAATCTTCATGCAATCTCACGATTTTCAGAAGTTTATTGTATTCCTGTTCATTGTACAAAACATCCATGAAAAATGCAGTCGAATATGTGTTTTGAATTTTCGTGCAATCTCACGATCCTTAGAAGTTTATTTTACTGTTGTTGATATACGAGAGGTTTTTGATACAACAACATTGAGGATTGTTATATCATAAGCCGTCCTGTGGTGACTTTGTGAAATAACAAAATATCATGGTTGATCCCAAAATAACCTAAAGAAATGCTGCTTGTAACCCGATACTAGTGTTTTTGTCATAAATATAAAGTGCTGTTTTAAGAAACATTTATGCCCCCACAGAACAGAACATTTCAGATAGTTAAAATATAACTGAAGGTGACCTCCAAAGAAATTATTTTGAAATTTGAAACACTGAAAAACCAAAGCAGTGTGATTGTTCTTTTTCTGAAAAATATTTATCCGGTTTGTATTACATTTACAACCACTTCAACATGTTGTGTATTTAGGACATTAGGGGAACTTTAACAGCTATTCTACTTGTCTAAGATAATTAGAGTCTGGTAAAAAGGATTGCCGATTATGGAAAACAGTCTATCATATTTTTTTAACTTAGTAAATAATAAAAGAATATCAAATACATTTTTTAAAAAAATAATCACTTATAGTATGGCTGGAAATTTGAAAATATTGAAATGTTTTTTCTCATGTGTGTTGTAAATATGCAAAATCCATAGAAATTTATCCTAATACTTACACGAAAAAAAAAAATTACAAAAAAACACGCTATGTCTGGGATAAATCCACAAGATGTAGAACCAATTATATCATGTCATTGAAAACAGACAAACTAATCCTTAATCACATGTTTATTTTGATTTGTTATTTAATTTGATTTTGAATAAGATACACGTTTATAGATTACAATTCTAGTTATTGGAATCCAAATAAGGAACACTTTAAAAAGAAGTTCGTGATGAATTGTACCTTATTATTGATAAATAAGAAGGGTCCAATTTGTCACAAACCCAATATCTTTTTTTGAAGTTTTAATTAGAAGCTATTCAGACTACACGCTGATAGAGTGTCTGTTAAGATATATTTCTTAGAAGTACAAAAAATGGTGTCAACCTGCGGGTTTAACCCAGATAGCATGACTTTGTTGGGCCAACATTGGCTGTAGGTTGTAAGGTTGGCGTTGGCTGAACAACGTTGGACCAGCATTGGGCCAATGTCCACTTGACACATCTAACTTGAGTATCAATGCTAGTTGAGAACACAACATTTGGTCAATGTTGTAAATTTACCGTCGATGTTAGTTGAGACCATGATATCGGCCCTTCAATGATCCAACGTCTGTTAATTACATTTTTATTTACTCAAAAGTTTGTTGGCTGATTTATTTATATATCATTTATTAATACACGCATAACTTTTTAACAGCGGTTATATGTTTATGTGTTTTTATTACTTTTTGCCGTGTTAAGAAATAGAATCATTACTAAAAGCTAAATATACTGTCAATAGTTACATGTATACTCTTTATAAAAGAAAACATGTAAAACATGAAAGTCTAATTTTTATTCTTTTAAAGAAGCTTGTAAAAGCGCAAAATTATAATGAAGATATTTTGCAAATTCTATTCTGCTGCACAATTGTTCTAAAATGTAGAATTTAAGTTGCTGATCAAGAGATAAGAGATAGCACATTAATTAAGACAGAGTTTTCACAGCATGAGACTGACCACTTGCCAAGGTTATTGTAATAACCGATCTGTTGGGATGGCCAAATCTGCTTTTATTTAGCATTTTGTAGGACAGATCTAGAGTTAAACAGTCTGCTAAATGTATAGCCACAGTCTAGTGAATAAAACATAAATGTATTATCTATCTCAAATAACTGCAGATATTAAGCCAATTTTATAAACGTATAAATTTAAACCTCTCATTAATTGGATATTTTTACTTTTATTTTTTAGGGAATGTTCAAGCCCCCCTCCCTCCCAGTTTGATGAACTTACCACTTTTCACTGACTGAAATTTGTCGTTTGTGAATACTGGCGTTTTATTTGGACGACTATGAACAACTGAATATATAGATGATAAATGAAGTTAAACATACAGAAGAGAGTGAATTATTACTTTATTATATTTTGAAGGAAATAAGTTTCAAAGGTGTGGATATAGATTTACCCTGTGAACATATGCTAGCTAAAAAACGAACGACCGTTATTTAATTTCAAAGATTTTTTATCATGGCTTGGGCACTCTGGATTCAAAATAAAACCATCATTTAAATTATTATCTATTGTTGCAGTTTTATTGTTGCACATTATTGGACCAACATTGATCAAACATTGAAACAGCACTGACCAACATTGGGCCAAAGTTGGTCATATGTTACGTACATTGCCCCCCC
>WFKH01011926.1:46480926-46495826 GCA_016163765.1 Magallana hongkongensis | reverse complement strand
CCCCCCCCCCCCCCCCCCCCCCCCGGTTGGATCGATATATCAGAAGATGACAAATATGACATTGTGTCGATGGCGACCAATTTATTGGGCCAACGTTGGGCTGATTAGAAAACCTACATTAGGCCAACATCATTTGCCAACAATAGGCCGGTGCAACTGGTTACGTTTGACCAACGTTGGCCCAACAATGTCATGCTATCTGGGAAATTATTAAAGATTAATTCATATTTCATTAATACAATTGAACAATGCTAATTAAGATGGATGAATATCGAAAAAAAACACAAGTATAACTACCACAAAACGTAATAAAATGAAAGGAAAACCTATTAAAGGGATTTTTTTTCTTTCATAAAAACTTTTAAGTCAACCAAAACATGAAGCCTTACTCGAACTGCAATTCACAACCAGTTCGATCTGTAAAAAAGAATCGAAACAAATTAAAATCCCCCCAAAAACCTGTTTTATACATGAAATAGCATATAAATTGAATACAATTTATAACTAAACTTTTTACCCACTAATCATTCGTTGGTAGCTATAAACGTTTAGGTGCTTACTGCAGATTGCATGCATTCCTCGACCCCGATGTTATTTTGGGAACGTATCTCGCAAAAAAGTATATTGAGATGGTCTGCTAAGACCTGTCCTTCGCTTGTGGTGATCAAATCCTCACTGAGTGACGAGGACGATCTTAAATCTTAAACAGAAAATATATAGAAATCAAAAACCACATATCGTCCTAACACAAACATTTTATCACAAGCAACTATTTGTAACGTATTATGTAGATGTAATTGGATGAGAAATTTTAAATACTTGTTTAAATCGTCCCTTGTACTGAATTGCGCACATAATTTTTTATGCATTGTACTTATTTAAATGTTTGGCTGATAACGGCAGTTTTAGATCATATTACCTATTTTACAAGCAACTAGTAACATCTTAGCGGATGGACAATGGCGACGAACTTCTGGGAACCAGATTGTCCTGATGTTTTCAAACGAGCCCCTATTCTCTATAGAATAGCAAAGAATGAAGACATCTGTGCTTGGATAATTAAGGAGGCGTAATTGTTCGTTATTTTCCTGATAAAGAAAGATTCTTACTCAGAAAGAAGTACCTTGAAATGAATATAACGCCAACGCGCCTTCCTTTTTATTCCTCTAATAATTATCCGTCATTTTTTACACTCACTTGACGAGATATTCCGACTAGTTCTAAAAAGTATTATCTGCCATTAAAAGTCACTTTACTGCAATAGTTGTAAACCAATGGATCTTGAAAGTACTGATCCGGTAAAGGATTTTTGATGTACCTGATCTGGAGACTATGTTTGCCCACCTCAGCATCTCCAACTACTACCACCTTTATATTTTGTTTGGTTAATTTACCTGCTAATATTAAAGCTTAGATATAACGAAACATGTCACTATCTAGATACCGCTGTACTTTTTATATTTGTATCAAATTATGCTGCATCTTAGATTGTACTGCATGTCTTGAGCTATATTTATTTTTATGTATACTGAATACTTTAAATGATTTTGAAGAATGTGTATTAATCAAGTCGTATTCTTTTCAATTATTGAATTCAATAATGATTTAGACCTTTAATCGATATTCACTAAAATATGACAGGCAAACAGCAAGTGATATCTTAATTTCAAGCATTTTGCAATATTGTACGTGTGATTAACGTTATATTTTTTTGAGTTTCTTTTGAAAACAAAGTAGCACCAAAGAAAAAAAAACCCAATATACCAGCTACCCCATCGTCGTAACACACAACTAATTTATACGATCCACTATAATCTGACCGTGATTGCATACGATGAGAATATCTTGTAGTTTATTAAAGAATTGACCAATGCAAGTAGATCCGACATTTGATCAACTAGTCGCTGTTTACATAAAACATGTTATCACGGTTAGCTAAAAGCTCTTCGGACTCCGTAGCGTGGCTTGAGACGAAACAGCTACACCTTAAAATATTTGTATCTTTCGAAAGATACAACAAGACACCAACCACCAATGACTACAACAAATGCACCTTCTTATTGTTTTACCTTTAGGATCACCACCCGCATACATATCTATAAATAAGAACGAGTATAAAGTGATTTTTTTTTAGTTTTATTAAGCGTTGAACAATAAAATATTTGATAGGCAAAACATATGTTAACAAACATCATAATTGAAATGTTGTATCAATACGTTATAGTGGATTTCTAAATGTAAACAAATCACCACAACAAAAAGTAATCAAGACTTTATTTTGTCTAAACATAAATTTGCACTATTCATATAACAATGTAATATACTAACCTGAATTGCGTTAAGAGCCACAGCCAAAATTTTACTTAATACTTGTGAAAAAACTTCTTTATTGATGCAACGCCGACAAAAGCAGTGTAAAAAGTGGTCCTGAGCGAGCTCAAGTCCAGGTAAATATCCAGGCAGGAGAACAATGCAATAGGTAGAGTGTCTGATAACATGTATATGTTCAGGTCTAAAGCACGTTTTATAATGCTCAGATTTCAAAATACACGTATTCCATAACAGTGTCAGTAGTCATAACATTCGTTTACTATATGTACATTGTATAGGAGGAATGTTTGAGAAAACTAAAGAGGCATGAAGTATTTGTACGATCACGTATTTGCCTTTGACATTCAGAATATAATACGTATTAATAGTTTTGATTTCATTGTGTTCCTTGTTGTTTATCTATTCAACTGGTTAATGTATCTCCCTACATCAAAGCTTATACTTTTTATAAAACTACGTCGCAAGATGGCGATTTTAATATTTTGTTAAATTGTTTGCATAAACAATGAACTTGGTTGAATGTCAACTAAGTTCAATAGGTAAGGTATCGTTCTTGTTAACCGCAGATCACGAGATCGATTCCGCCTGGGACTTTTGTTCATATTTACCGAAATATTATTTGAAAAATATTTTTATTTAATCCAAATTGCATACTTTTTTGCCTAATTGACTTACAAAATTCTCATCCGTCATGCCATCTTTTATTATAAAAAAAATTTTCTGCTGATTTGAGAAACTATGTCAAGAAGTATTGAACCAGTTTAAGTCCGCTCAGTAACGTTATATTGAGACTTTTTCTATCAGCAAAGTGTTTAAAACCGTCACCATTGGTTTTTAACAATTTAGTGTTTTGTTTTATTTATTTATTAGGTTTTTTTAATCAGTTTACTTTTTCTGATAATAAATAAGTTTTTTCTATATTACATTTTTTTTTAACAGGTTTTCGAATTTTTTTTCGAAAATCAGATGAAATAATAAAGACGTACATACCAACACGGACATTTTTGCTAAAAAATTCCCAAACTCAGAAGTGTTTGCATAAACAATAAACACCGATCGGCAAAAAGAAACAACGGTCTGTACACAATACACCAATACACATTCTTATGAAATGTATTCATCCGTAATTTATTTTATAACTTCATTGAATTTGTTGCATAAAAAAGTAAAATGAAAAACTACCTTCAGATTCTTTAAGAGTATATTGCAAATGCTATAGAAAAACCCTTTCAAAGTTATAATTAATAAATAAAAACGAAGGATCGGTGAATCATCTAGAGCCTCCATTGTATGTCATTATTGACTGTTGGAGATTATTATAATCATACTTTTTGCAAAATTAATAATAAACATGAATTTCATATTTTCCATGACAACACAAGTTTAGATATGTCAGCTTTCATAGAAACGACTCAACATTTAAGTGCGACTTATTATTATTATTTTTTTACATCAAATACTTTAATCTAAAATAAATACACATAAACTAAGATAAATTCAGACATAAGCATGAAATTTAAACATATCCTCTAAAGTTATTTCTATATGTTCTACATTATTATTATATCAGATTCAAGTGTTATTTATGTAATGATCCATACGTCACAAAACAACGTCTGACGTAGTTAACGCGGTATTACGTCTTGTCCGTGCCCGATCTAGGTGAGACCTAATAGAAGTATTTCAAAAACAAAGAAATCAAGCTGGCATAAAAATTGATTAAAAAAAATCTACTGAAAATCCTGACAAGAGCAATCAATTATCATAATCGATAGAATGAAAACATGACTTGGTTTTGTCGATTGTGTACTCTTTTTGAAAATAAAGACCACTTACCTTTTTCCTGAGTGTATAAACATCATTGCATTGTAAGGTTGAATTGAGTCTGGATCTTTAAACATTAATCCCTGAACGTCAATAATCATCCAAAATGAAATCCTGACCGAGAGCCATTCCAGTGCAATATAAAGGGGGATAAATACACAAAGGGGAATAATTTGACCTGCTACTTAAAGCTATATCATCTTTGTTCTATATGCTTAGCAACGAGCAAAAATATATTTCCCCCAAAAAATGTTTTTAGAATTAAAATTATACGTTGATACGTTGAATTAAAGTTATTTCATTTTTTAGAACACTCTTTAAAACCAGTCATTGTCATTTTTTCTCTTTAAAACTAGTAAAAATAGTTGAATAGAGGTTTTGACTTGATACGATATCAGGTAATTTGCGTTTTCCGCGTATGTGACTGCAATTTCTAAATACCGATCTCGATCCATAATATCTACCGATATAAAAAAAAAAAATCTTGTGCGATTTATATAATACAGATTGATCGACGGTTTCTTCAAATCATGTTTTCCATTTAACAAAAAAACTAAACATACTTCGATTTTTAGAGAGGAAACGATAAATTCATGCACAAATTTATTTTTACGGAACTTTTTTTCAAAATATATATTTTTAAACGATTTTTACCAAAGATACGCCCATTGTGATCCTGAAAAGGCCGGTTCTTATGGGCCTTAAGGGGTAACATTAACAAAATATCAGAGAATTCTGTATTTTAAAAAAAAATTATATGAGATCAAATTCTCTTTGAAAATGTGTCTGATTTTATCTCATGGGAAAGCAAATTTATCTATTTTTTAATAAATAAGCAAGTGTAACATGAAATTATTTATTTTGAAAAATAAATTCGGTCATTTTACATAGGATAAATTACACAAAAAAAAAGACTTCTGAACGTCAAATTTTAGGCTTAGGCTAATATCCTTAATGTATGAAAAAGCACCATTATCCGCAATCTGTTCTATATTTAGCAAATGCCCTAGCTCTTATAATACCGATTGACAAGCCAACAGGGTAAAATTTGATAAGGATATATCCCCAGATACATGTTTGAGAAATATGAAAGAATTATGTACGTATTTTATTTATATTGAGGGGTATCGATCATTACCTTAAGGTGTACATGTACGATAATGAAAAGACTGAAAACGAATCTAATGTAACGCATTTTAGGAATGTATATGATAGTTTAATTTGAAAAAAAAAATAATTACACAAAATTATATTTTTAGATCAAATCATATAGGTGTAATGAATCAAAATATATATATGAACAACTATTTGGGCATACATGTAACTGTACAACGTTTGGGACGAGGTGTCCTGAGTTTTTCACTGGCCTCTTTCATCTAAATTTACTGCTGTTATGATTGTATATTGGTCATTTGAACACTAAATCTATCATCAGTGGAATGTATCTCTTGTTGTTTTGTAAAAAGAATGTCTCCTATTATTTAAAAAAAAGTCCTATGATACGATATCTTATAAAGTTCCATCTTTTTACTCAAATTAATCTTTAGCATTATCATTTTTCAGATAGCAAATGTAGTTAAGGCCAAATGCTTAGTGCAATCAAACACAAAGTGGCAAACAGCTACTCGCGTGAACTGTCTGATCCCGACATTTACACTCTCCTATCAGGTAAAATCACTATCTTTACGGAAATGCACCGAAAAGTCCTTTTAAGCGACATAGTTTTTATCCCTGCGGCTTGTTGAGTGAATGCATTGATCGGTTCAATTTATCTTCCATGTCACATACAAATGAAATTGGTCAGAAATCTAAATCTTGACATATAGCAATAAGATTTTTATAATTAAGAAAACAAGACAATATAAAAATTTAAAAAAAAATCGATGTGTACAATTGTATTCATAACGTAACAAAATTTAAAAAAAGATCAACCCTAAATCTATAAAAAATGACAACACACAACAAATAATACATTGAAAAGTAACATTCACAGAAATGTGATTATGAATTACAACTAAAAAAAGACAAACAATTATAATAGAATTATGATATATGTACATCCTTCATTATTTTGGACTCGAAAACTTTGAAGACACTTGTCAGTGCGAACATAGTAACAATCTGTCCCAAAATGTTTACAATGAAAATTTTATTTAAAGCTTTACCTCCAATTGCATTCGCAACGCTTAGATTTTGATAACGTGAAAAATGGCCCTTTTTATAGATTTTGCTGCATTCAATACATCGTCGCAAGCCATGGGTGTCCATTCTATTTCAACCCGTGTCTTTCGACGAGTATTCAATAATCGAAAATAGAATTTGTAAGCAGTATAACACATTTAATTTCAGAATCAATTATTGGGTGTTTAGTCTTAATAAAACAGGAAATAGCCACCACTATTACAAAATAAATTACAAATGCTTGTCACATTTTGAAATAGAATTTTCGGCAAAACACCATTACAGTGTATTCTGTAACGATAAAGGTTTATGTTTATGGCAAAAAGAATTCATTGTCAGACACATTATTTTTTTCTTTATAAAAAAAAAATCATTAAAGTTCTATGTTTAAAATTCATAATTTATAAATTAACAATGAGTAGACGATGGTGCTTAGTTGAACTTTTTAATCATTTTTTTCATTACATAAATCAAATATGTTCGTCTTTGACTGAGTGGTGTATTGGATTTTAACTGTAGAAATATATTAATCAGGTGCTCTACAGTAAGTCACTGGTGGGATAGCTAAAAACATGCTTCAACTTTACATCAGAGAATTTTTTTTTTTTTTTTTTTTTTTTTTTTTTTGTAATTCAATACATAAGTTATAGGGTAGACACGTGGAAAAACTTTTATAAAACATTGCAACCTATTGTCAGGCATTTAAATGCCGATTTAGGCTGACAAAAAAATAGGGTATTGATTGTGGTATACAGAGGAACTGTCAAAAATATTGAAATGTATCGACTTTTGGCTGTTGACCTTTTTGTAAAACAAGAAGTAACCATAAAGTTTCTTACATTTGTAAAAGATTTGTAGAAGAGAGGAATTTGAGCGAGTGTGCGCCTTATCATGCAATGCTTACCGGCGAATTACAAGATTCCACATCCAACGACCTCTCAATTCTAACGTCTTCTTTTTAAATCTGAGTTTGAATACACATAAAGACTAAAAGTAATGGAAAATCCCCCTGAAAGATAGTTTAAGTTACTAAGAGAGATGCTTATCTTTTTTCTTCTGACTATGCTGGTGCTGGCTAATGCAGGAATTTTGATAGACAAGTCTATATTACAAACACTTTCGTGTAAATTCCTAACGATTGGGATTTTTCTATAATTATTATTTACACGCATATATTCAACACACATTGATGAAGATTTTCAGCCAAATTTCCCTTAATACGTCGATTAAAACAAACAAAAAAATTATAAACGCATCTTAAATAAGAAAATGACTTCAAAATTTTCAAAGCATATCTCTCTCCCATATATAATTTAATTTTGCATTACAACCAACGTCAAACCATTGTTAGTCAACCAAAGGGAAGAGACAGACGCAGTCCTCCTTGTCAAGGTAGTTATATGGCTGTCGTCCTAACGTGTACCAATCGCTGAATGAAAACAGTTCATTAGTTGATTGCCATACCCAACGTCCCTCCACCTCCAAGCCATATATTTTGTCCTGTTTATTGAGTATATCAATTATCAATTAGTATTTGACATTAAAAGAAACTAAAATATATATTACATGTATATAAAAATACTTATATCTAACGTTAAATCAAATAACACATTTAATATTATTTTTTTTTAAAAAATAGAGTGTAGTTTATCCATGTACTAATCAGTCCCGCAGTAAAATAAATTACTCTGAAACTTGCTTAATGGCTAATTTTTTTGTCATTCTAAAATTCTTGCTAACGCTAAAAAATTTTAAATATATTTTCGTGTGGGTGTGTTTGTGATTTTGTTTTGTTTTGTTTGTTTGTTTTTTTTGCGGGGGGGGGTGTATTTTCCCATGAAACAGTTACGTTATGCTTTCTGAACCCAATTGAGGGGGGTGTATTTTTCCATGAAACAGTTACGTTATGCTTTCTGAACCCAATTGAGGCCTTTTTGCGCATAGCGTATCGTGGTTAATTGTATATGCATAAAATTAATGTTTTCATGAAATCATACTAGTAAACTGGACTCTAGAAAATGATCTAATGAAGTTGTTTTATGTAAATTATTTATTTTCAACTAATGTTGAGCCTTTTGCCAGTCAGTCCAACTAAAAAAAAATAAAATAAATGAAAAAAAAGCATGCCAGAGTAATGCAAAAAGATTAACTTTATCACCATTATTGTACAAACTAAACAGTGATTGTTTAGTATTTACTTTTTACAAGAAATATAACCAATAAAATGCGTTAAAAATTAATAAATTAAAACATGTCTGCACTCACTAAAGCATCGGTCAAAGTAAGTGCACTGTGTTTTATCCAGTACTGATCCATGGAACCTAGTCCACTCTAAAAGTATGATGTTTGTTCGTCTAAAATAAAAACTAATAACGTTCAAATTCATACGAGGTTGTCATATAAACTGGGATCATTTACTACATATAACAAATAATAGCCAGTTAGAAATACATTGAACAAAATATAATCATTGTGGAAAAACACATCAACAAAATCGTTTGGGTCGTGGTGTTAAACCTAAAACATTCGCACAGGTTTTGTAGACAGACAGCCGACAATATGGGAGTGAGTGACTCCTGTAGTCTCCTCTCACATTAGTCGTTACTAATTTATTTTCGAGACTGGGTTTCACAAAGTAAATATCGTTGCTTACTATGCATTTTGCATTTTCTACTATATATAAAACAAACAGTATAAACAAACAATATATGTTGTTCATTCTGTGTTGAGTCAAGCTGTCCCGTTCCAGAATAACGTGTAGTTAAAACTAAGGACATTGTTTTATTGTTAAGCATCTATTGATTTCGTTGTGTCGCTGAAAATAAAATGCATATTTGGATTCCATAAAAATCACCTGTGGAGGTTGGGATTAATTTAAACAAAATAAAAAGTAATATTTAAATTAGTTATACATGGGACTTGTGAAATGGTGTATATGTTGGTTAACATAGATTAGTTTCATTATGTTATATCTACGTATGTACGATAGTGGTTTGCGTATGCTCTGCAATGGTCAGGGAGTTTTGACATACACATGCATGTGCCTGAATTTCCGTTTGCTCTGTTGTTTCTGAAATTAGACGCTCCTTACCGGTTCAGTAATTGTCGAAAGGATGACTGCACTTAAGGACATGGGTTATTTGCGAGAAAATAAACTTTTAAAAGAAGAATTTTTCTTTCAAATGCAGAAATACTGAACATCTAAACTGCAACTTTACGTAATTGCATTAAATAAAAGTATGTTGTTACCAAGTCAAATTTGTTTTCATAGGCGGGGGTCATCGCAATTTCTTGAATCTCCATACGAAAATGAGGACGCCCACTTTTATACTGACTTTATACATAGTCAGCGCGTGTCTGTCTACTGTTCTCCGTTTAACAGTAGTTGTATATTTGCATTATCAAAGTTATGTCAAAGGGAGGTTAATAGACAAACATGCGCTCATGGTTTAAATGAAAAAAACCCTACTACTTCTTACTTTCGCTTTCCCTGTTGTAACCAAGGGTTAATACATGTTGAATATAATAATTCACCACGTGATTTGTCACCTCAGGTAACTTTGTGAATACAAAATTATATCACGTGACGTGTAAGGTAGCATGATATGTGATAACTAGGACAATGTTTTCGAACACGCATTGATTTAAAGTCTTCTGTACATACATGGACGTGGTCTTATTGTTAAAACCATAGTAAATAGTATACTTGTACCATATAGAATAGATAGGGCTATGGTGAAAGAGTGATCACGTAAATTGTTATACATGTCATTCATGCTAGTCTAATTTTAAAACCATTCTGATAATGTCAGCTCCACCTCTCATGCATATTAATATCAATCTTATGTTTTATCAAGGGCATATAAGCGACAAATCTTTTTTTTTTTTCGAAAGTTGTAAGGAGAAAAATATAGAATGAGTTTATTGTATCACAGTCTAAAATACTATCTCATGTTGGAAGTTGGCTAGACTCTTTAAAAAAATTGACAAAGGTGATATTAGGTTAAGAAATAAACGCGACAGAAGCGACCGAAAAAGACCTAACACCCGCTAAGTAAAGTCATCTTTTCTTCAATACGCGTTTCTATAAAAATCTCCCCGCCAATATTACGTGTTCGGGTGAATGAAAGCTTGAAAAAATGAGCATGGCCTCATGGAGGGGGTGTGTAGCAATGAACATAACAATAGAAATCTAAAAAAACCCACAAATATGGCGGTTGATAAAAGGGAAATGATGCGTGGTATATAGTGATGTCAACTTTAAGTAATTAAAAAACACTTCAAACTAAAAAAAAAAATCAAAATACTTCGTGGTGTAATAAAAACAATGACTATCTTGGTTTGATAAAAAAAAATGTGGTAATATTTTAAAGAACACGCATGAAATACTACTTATGCAGTTTTCTTTAAAAGATTTATGTTAATGTTTCAACTAGCGTTTTGAATATCACATAACATGCAGGAACCCGTTATATTCGAGTACCGTTACAGTGTTATGCAGATCGTATAAAATCAACTATCTATTCGTTGTTGTTTAACAACAAATAATAAATGAATGATGATTTTAAGACGCTATGAGTTAGGGGAAAAACAAATTTTACGTTATACATATCGGAACTCAATAGCATAAAATGAAAATGTATTCCGTTTGTATCCATGCGATGACACATTCCACTGAATGTTCTACTTGAAATACACTTTGACGACGGGAACATATTTTGTTCCGGTCTAAATGCGAATGATTTTTACCTAATTGGTATGATTTATTGATATACTACATGTACGTCTGCTACATAATATTAAACAAAGAAAACATTACGTCTGCCTGTTTGTTAAAATATAAGATGGCATTATGTCAACATCCGGAGGCGGATGACACATTTATTCCCATATACCAGCGGTTAGGTAAAGAAACGTTTCACGTAAATTTTACACACATATACATTGTACATCCATACCTCTTAGCAATTTTTCATTTAAATGATTGAAAAAAAAAATATCTTAAATCGTACTTACATGTATGGCCATTTGATACCATAATGAAAACAAATACATTTATTAATTATTTAAATGCGTCATACAAACAATATATTTATACCCTTAACAGAAAATAAGTTTGAATAGTTCTACATTGAATTTATATTTAAAAAGAAAAAAAAAACATATTTGACTTGAAAGGTAAGACAACAAATAATTCATCCAATTCATCGCACCTAGTGCGTTCTTAGCCATGTAATCAAACGATGCATTCAAAATTATCGACAACATGCAATCAAACTAAATTAAACTAAACCAAAACTATAGTTTGTTTTTTTTAGTTTTTTTAAAACATCATGTTAAGTTGGAAATGCAAAAGATATCCTTACAAATTTTCAATTAGTAGTTAAATAGCATTAAATTTTCTTTTATTTTTTAACCTTTTCACTTTTTATGTTGTTATTCATATTGATATTTAAACATCATAAACGTTATGCATTTAAATATTTCATTACGTATGTCTATTGTAATATTTATTTTACCGGATCTCTCTGAAGCCATTATAACACTGCCATTGTTTAAATGACATTTGTTATTGTAGTTTAATAGCGACAAGGTGGCAATTTGAGAATAATCTCGAAAATCGTACAATTGTTGCCAATTTTTTTCCCGGATGTTACATTTTGATACATTAGTATCAGTAATACACGGCCAAACTTAAATGCCAAATACCCAAGAGCATGCGAGCAGTAGGGCTTTTTAATCTTGTTTCATAGATCTTGTCATGACATTGTATTTATATTTTATATCACTGAAAAATAAATTCTGAGTTGTATCGCCTTTTGTTTTAATTGAAATAGCATAATGAAAATGATCTCTTGTTTGTTGTTCGAAATAGTGTTTTAGAGAATGATTTTACAACGTAATTAAGGGTTACGTTTACTCAGGGGCGAAAAAAAATCCACTAATAGGAACGAAAAACTACTTATTGTACATTGTAGCCCTACTATTGTGGTGCTATTTTTCACTTTCAAGTAACTAGGTCAATGACCTACTTTTTACGCTAGTGACCTCTGAATGTTTATTGAAAAATTTGTCAAAATTGTCCAACCTTTCCAAGGTTTTCTTTATTTTGAAATTGTTAGAAATAAGAAAACAATTTGTTGGTTGGAAAATGATAAAATACGAATAGCTTTTCTAATTTCATATTTCAATGAATTGTTTTAAGCTCATATTCTAATTTAATTTATCCCAAACTTCCTCTATCAATTTTCAAAATTCTACCCATTTTTGATCGAGTATTACAAAGAAAATAACTAATAGGAGTCCCAAACCATTCATTGCATAAAACTATATTCATTGTCTGTATTCTGTTGACATTAACATTATATAAGGTCAATGATCAAATTTTCGGGGTATTCTATCTGGAATTAATTTTATGTTTTTTTAAGATTTTTCCCATCGCGTGCCAGCCAGTGATATAAAATTATACACGAGATAATACAACCATAAAATATGT
Source organism: Magallana hongkongensis (assembly GCA_016163765.1). Taxonomy (NCBI): domain Eukaryota; kingdom Metazoa; phylum Mollusca; class Bivalvia; order Ostreida; family Ostreidae; genus Magallana; species Magallana hongkongensis. The sequence goes on along the minus strand of WFKH01011926.1, from coordinate 46,482,994 downwards.
AAAATGATATGTAAACACACGTAGAAACTTAACTTTTGCAATTACATTGGTATTAAAGTATTTTAGAGAAAAAGAGAAAATGTAAAAATTAGTCCGAATTTCCTCTGTTTTAATATTAATCTACCTTTGTCGTACCATATCTTCCACAAATAAACAAAACATGTATATCAATATCGACATTTGTTTATCAGATTGTTATTTTGTGTTTTTAAAACAACTTTTGACTTCAGGTATTGAACTTTGTAAAAATATTTCTTGAAATCTCAAACCCTGAGTAAACGTAATCCTTAATCCGTACTTTTAAATAAATTATCTATTTAGTTTTATTATCTAGTAAATGTGTATCGGAAAGTTTGGTAAATGACACGGTAACAAAGGTAGTTTGCTTATATTTTTTTAAAAATGTGTATTGAAATGTTTATTGCCCTGACAAGCCTATCTAAGTATGTAGATTAAGTCTGATAATTGTACTTTTTCTACTTAAAACATAACATAAGTTACGGAATGTCTTGCTTCTTCTATGGAATGGTTTACTAAAATTTAAAAAAAAAACCTGTTATCTTATTCCACGCAAATGGCTATATAGTAGTGTTTTCCCCCGGAAAAATGACTATATAGCAGTTCTCCCCTTTTATAGCCAGATTACCCCCACGGAAAACCTACATGTACTATATATAGTAGATTTTCCCTCGTTTAACATTCCGGTCATGTTAATGGCGGATCACCGTGGCAATAATTTGCAATATCTGAGAGGATATTGATTACTCATAATAAAGGGTAATAAATGCATTAATTTATGCATAACCTAAAATACATGTTTTATCACCCCTGATATGAACAAAGGGACGCGCCATCATTACACTTTATTTCACCTTTTGTTGCACCTTTTTGAAACACCTTTGCACCTAATTATTCGTATTCCGGAATATTTTGTTGTTGTTTTTTTTTTTTCTTTTTTTTTTTTCATCGATGCATATTTGCAGAACTTTGACGTTATGACATGGACATTTTTTTTTAAAAGAAAACGTCACATAATACATTTGAGCGTCAAAAATACGCGGGTTTGGGTTTTGGAAAACTAAAATAAAGCTGAATATAGTTTTTTACATGAAAAAATAAACGAGTTATCTATCAAAAATATGATAAAAAAACACAATACATGGCAAAATCTGTATCACACTCAAATGAGTTCTCAGCCAATATCAGCCCTATGGCCTTTGGGCTGATATGAAAATGGGGTGTGTGCTCGATACAGATTTTGTCATGTATTATTTTCTATGTATTAAAATCCTCCAAAAAAAAAATAACTGACCAATCTTATCTTCATTTTGCAGAGGAAGGATTAAGGAGTAGAAATCTATTACCCTCTTTGTCCCCAAAGGCTATAGATTTTAAAGTAATACCGTTAGAATTGAAAATCTTAAATATAATTATAATATCTATTTCTAAATATGAAACAGGAGACCGGGAGCATTTACAAGAAACTGAAATGGAAATTGAAAAAAAAAATATAAAGAAAGAAAATTGATGTATCTAATTGAAACACAAATTACTGATATAATTTTAAATCTCTTGAGTGGCCTTTCTAATATTGTAAACAAGTTTTTACCATTTAAAACTAAAGTTTAAAATAAAGTCGAATTCAGAAGTGACGGAGGACTATATGAAATCCTTACGAAACATCTATTACAAAAGATTCTTTATACGTGAAATTGTTTTAAAAACTGTGAAAACACAATAAGGATCAAAAGGTCTGGCACACGGAAAGAAAAATACAAAAAAAAAAGGGGGGGGGGGGTTAAATCACCTCTTTTTTGAAAAAAAATTTAAAGAAAGTTTTTTGAAAAAATATTTATTCAATCATATTAAAACGTAAAACAATTGCAATTCGTCAATTTTAAGATAAACTAGACGCTCGTTGCGAGCAACAAGAGGTCTTCCGTTTGAATACACCTTAAAAAAGACTATAGACATAGTTGTTCTTTTCTACCATTTCTTAACACTCTTTAACATAGAGCAAAACCAATACCGGATATCTAAAACGCTATGTAAAAGTCAAACCAATATT
>WFKH01011926.1:46459682-46477182 GCA_016163765.1 Magallana hongkongensis | reverse complement strand
ATTAGATCCGACCGTAAAGATAACAGTAACATTATATAACTCTAAAAAATACCCTGAAGCATTGAAGATAAGTCGAAGATATTTTGATTATTGTTCTTAACTATTAACAACTTCGTTCAATTCAATGTAAATTCAAACGAATCAAGAATTGACAAAAATGACGATTCATCTGATTTCGAATTTCGCACATATGCGCATAATTACATTTGTAAGTCCAAAATATTAAATGAATAATTCTTATCAACTCTTAGATATGAACAAAGAATATTTCTTGCCCAATCTGATTAATCCATTTCATAAATGCATTATTTTTTTTCTACTTGGAGGTTTTTTGTGTACATTTGTATATACTTATTTTGTACCTCAAATACCAGTACACTGGTCTTGAGTGAATAAAGAAATGAATTGAATTGAGGTGATATATACTTTCATATGATATCAATCATCTTGCCTCGATGAAAATTGGTTAAGGTCTTAACACACAATTACGACAAAGAGCGATCCTTCAGTTCTTCCAAAGATTATCTAAAACAGAGGTTTAGCTTGGACAAAATTGCCAAACAGACAAACGGATTTATTCAAAAAATCTGAAAACATTTTTTTATTTACAAATTTTAACAGAGTGTTATGCATATGAGTTTATATCTTGTCTAACAAGGTAATTTATCACATAATTACCTAAATTAAGTTCTATGTGTTTCATTATAAGTATGTTTAATTTTCAGCATTGCCTTTAAAAAAATAATAAATCGGCAAAACGAAAATCAACCTTTACAGATGAATACAGATCTATGCAACCTTGGGGTATAAAATATTTTAATCCCTACTGTGTTTCCATTAATGTTTTTATAAAATCTGAACCAAAAAAGTGAGAGGGAAATCCTACCTTGGGGGAAAAGTACTATATAATAGCTTTTCCCCCTTCGGTAAAAAGGCTTTTATATAGCAGGTTTTCCGAAGGGAAAGCTGCAATGGGGGAAACTGCTCTACAACACCGGTAAATGGTGTAAGAGGAAGTCAGAGTTCCCGGGAAAACTTCCACGAGTCCTATCAATTACACCTATATTATTACATAATAAAGAATATCGGATCTAAGTTGTTTTTAACCGGTTTTTTTTAAAATGGCGGTTATGCGGACGGCCGGCTGCAAAAAGGGTACCTTTTTATACGGATAACTTCTCCCACAGTTTTCAAGATAAAAATTTGTTTGCTTCGCAGATCAATTGTGCATATATTAGAAAGATAGCGCGACCTTAGTAATTTGGGTAATTTGGGTAATTTGAATGTATGTCCGATGATGAAGAAAAAGGGTAATAAATACAGCTGTTGGAAAGTTTTATTAAATTATTGACACCCAGCATTTCGGACAGATATTATATTTTTTTTATAGACAACGCTTGGGAAAACGAATGAAGATAGGAATTTAATTAAAAAAAAAAAAAAATTAAGAACCAATCTGAAAATTTCAAAATCACCTGCAGTTGCCCGTATAAAAAGAATACGAATTCAAAATCTGAACTCCGAAATAATAAAAAAATAACATTATTATGTATAACACCAAAATAGATGAACAAACACAATCATGTAAAGTGTGATATATTTGAAATACATTAAATAACTTTGTGAACATTTTATTAAGCCTATTCCACAACCATTTTGCAGCACTCTATATATCCTTCGTAAAAGAAAAAAAACATAAAACCTAATAATATTTTAAACACTATGTATGCGAAGACTCTTTCATGATTTGCGTGTTTTGGATGGTTGATGCCTTTTTCTATGCAACATTTCTTTTCTTTCAGCACTTGTTCCTTTGCATGTAGTTTTTTTTAAAATTAATAAAGCATGTAGGTCACCATACATAACAAACCAAATTGCATTTGTGGTAAGAAGATTTCTAGATCACATACTAGGTAAATATATGTACTTAGATTTTACTTTTCTAATGTGTATATATATCATTCTAAGTGCTCAATGATATCTGACAATTGATATTTCTTTTATATTTGATATAATCAACAAAAGGTAACCAATGAAACTATTTCGTCCAGGGAAAGTTAACTTTCGATTTCAATCCTAAGAAAGATAAGTTAGGCCTACTTTCCTTAATCTTATGTACGTGTACTGTACAGTTTAAATTCAAATAACACTTCAGGTTTTCATATAAAAACTTAGCAAAGCATTTATTTCAGCAGAGTATCATCCAATCATAGAAACAAATGTAATGTTTCGGTTTAAAAATGCCCAGAGTTGTGTATGGAAGATTGCACGGGATATAAATAAACATATACATGTATTTCCAATTTAGAATCTATTTGTTTGCTAATGTTGTTGTGGGATTTTTTAATAGTGTTTGTTTTCTTTTTTTAATGTATTATTTACATTAATGTCAACTTAATACTGTATTCAAGTAACATCTATCCTAAAGGGAAAGTGTCTATGATATTTGTTAAACATTTTTTTTTACTAAATTTAAATGTTGTGTACTTAGAGCGAATAAAAAATACAAAGTGTAGTTGCTTTCAGCAAGGCTCATTAGAATTTGGAAACTTTAAAAACAATTTCTCTGAAAATTACGACACAACATGAGTATTGGCTTTTAGGTTTGGACAACCTTATTACATTTTTAACTGACCTGTTAAATTTAAACGAGACATTGAAATAATGCACAGTGTGTTCCCCGAATTAATGCATGCATGTCCAAGACCGACATAGTTGTTGATATCGACGATATCTACAACAAAATGACGGTATCGACATCGATATCGAATTTAGAAATATGCTAGACCAATTGTGATGTCGATATCGACGATATCGTACACAACTTGACGATATCGATTCGATATCGACATACACTGATGAAGTTGCAAAATCAACTATATTGTCGATATCGACGATATCGTACACAAAATGACGATATCGACATCGATATCGACACTAATAAGTTTCCAGACTAACTATGTATAGGAGATGTCGTACACAAAATGACGATATCCTAATCAATCTTTATAATTGCATTAAAACAACTATAACAATATCATTGATAATGATAATATCAACCTCGATATTGACTCATATGAAATCTTCTGAATTAATCTGTAACAAAATTTAATCAATATCAATAACAATGAGAAGAACGTCTGAATTATGGTATTTAAGGATTGTAAAATATTATAATTGCGATCGTCTATATCGTTAAAACTTAAGATAAGCATGGCACAGTTTTCCAAAGTACTTGATTAAACTCTGCGCAATGCAAATCGATATCAATACAATATCATCGATATCGACGATATCGACTATATGGAGAGCTTTTGTTGTGTACATATGCTAATCGATATCGATACGATATCGTCGATATCGACGATATCGACATGAAATATGGACAACTTCAGTTGTAACTAAAGGAAAATCGATATTGATACTATATCGTCGATATCGACGTTAAATATGGACAGATTTAGTTTTGTACCTATGCAGATCGATATCGATACTATATCGTCGATATCGACGATATCGACGTTAATTATGAAGAGCTGTAGTTGTGTACATATGCGACTCAAAATCGATACGATATCGTCGATATCGACTTGAATATGGACAATCTTAGTTGTGGACAAAGAAAAATCGATTTTGATACGATACCGTCGATATCGACGTTAAATATGGAAAGCTGTAGTTGTGTACATATGCATTTAAGTTTTATAATATTGAATTTAATAGTGAGTCGATATCGATACAATATCGTCGATATCATCGATATCGATACTACATCGTGTCTTGGACATAACTCAATTAATGTAGACAAGATAATTTACTTAATTTACTTTAAGGCTAAAATGAGAGCCTTTTCTTTTCTGTTTTTCTGAAACATCACAGTTTTACTTTTGTAGCAAAATGGCGATACCAAGCAACGAAAACTGGCAGGCTGGGAAAAACGTACTTGGATGCAATGAGTACATGTTTATTAACCAACTGTACTGTGACGTCACTTTTAAAGTCGGGACTGCGGGAAAAGATGTGAAAGCACACAAGTATGTGCTTGCAAGTAGAAGTTCTGTTTTTGCCGCCATGCTATATGGGAGTTTATCGGAAACCAGCGACGACATTGTCGTACCGGATATAGAACCCAGCGTATTTGACGCTCTTTTAAGGTATGTAAGTTAAATCTTGTCTAACTTTTTTTTCTTTCTATGTTATAATTAACGTAAATGTAAAATATATTTTGTCCATTATTATCAGTAATCAGTTTACCAATGCATGTTCTTCATGTCATCAATTGTTCTATTCTTCCTATTGAAACAGTTTGATGATTGATGCACAATTCTGATGATGTTTTATTTAAATTCAGGTTTATGTACTTCGAAGCCAAAGAAATAAACGCGTATAATGTCATTGATACACTTTATGCTGCAGAGAAGTATGACATCACGGACTTAGTTGGCATTTGCAGATCATATCTCGAATCAAACATAGCAGAAAGCACAGTCTGTGTTATCATGGAAAATCCCAGGGTGTTCAACATGGCTGAATTATTTTCAAAATGTGTGAATTTTATCTTACATTGCAAGGACGCTTCAAAAATGGTATTTGATTCTCCTGGTTTTCTTGAATTAAGAAGAGAATGTTTGACAGCTTTAGTTGAATCAGATGATTTGACTTTGGACGAAACATGCATTTACCAGTCATTAATTCGATGGGCCAGACATAACTGCAAGAAGAACAATACGTGCAATTCAGATTCTAATAATCTTCGTAAAATGTTGGGAGATATTCTGTATGAGATAAGATTCCCGACGATGTCTCTCGAGAATTTTTGGAAAACCTTTGTTCTGTGTAATGTATTGCTGAATGATGAAAAAGTCCAGATTTCCGAACAAATACTTGCAAAATGTGTTAGAGATCCTGTGTTCAAAACTTCGCAAAGAAAAAAATCTGAACCTGTCAAAACAGAAATTTTGAGAATTAATTCGGATGCACATGATTGTTGTTGGTATCAGAGAGGCGATAAAGACGCCATTGACTAAAGTTAATAAAGGTTTGGCGTTAGTCGGTATTTTGTTGTACGGCAACTCATATGCTTCATACACTTATGATATAGAGGTCAAAATTATTTCTAATGCAAATGTTAATCTCATACACTTATCTCAGAAAAAAACGGAAGAAACTGAAAAACTGTTCCGAATAGATTTTGATAAACCGATTCAAATTAACCCAGATCAGATTTACACGGTATGGGTAAAATTAAATGCTCCAATGTCCTATAAAGGAAAATATACTGGCAGTGTTAACCATAAAGACTATATTTTCAGTTTTAGCGAGAGTCAGTACTGCAAAAATGGTACAAGTGTAAGAGCTGGGCAAATACCTGGACTTCTGTGCTCTTTTAGGTAAACTGGTGACATGCTGTTGTAATCTGCTTATCGAAACTTGATATACATATAACTTTGAAAAAAGTATTTAGGCATCCAATTTTGTTATTTTCAGTTCTTTTTTGTCTTCTACTGGAGTTACGCCAATATTTTTGAATATCTGATCAAAAAATATAGACGAGAAAGTATTTAATACTATATGAAATTTGATTTGTTGAGGTATGTGGTTTCTCATTATTATTTTCTTTAATCTAAATTGCAACAACTATACCCATGGTAATTGTTGCATACTAAATTATATTTGAATCGATGTATTCTGTGTTTTCACTGATTTAGGTAAGCGTTTTTTGATACGTCAATATCAAAAGTAAATGCTTAAATAATGCAAAAGAAATAAAATGTATCTCAATAAACCACATTATGATTTTTATTTCTTATACGGGTACATATATTGTAAATACATTAGGTAAACTTGAATCAATGCAAATGTACATGTATGTGGCTAACTACATTTTAGAAGTAATGCCCTAAGTGTTGTATAATGACTATTCGGAAATAATATTGAAATAATCAATATATTTTCTTTTCTAATCGACGAATTTTAGTAAAAAAGGCATTCACCTGAAACAAACTTTAAAAAGAAGATTAAATAGTTATGTTTAAACCTATTAAAAAGTTTGTTTATAAGTCATGTAAATATTTGCTACTCATTTTATAATATTTATGTTTCCAAATATGTTTCCTTATATGAACCTAGATTAGCGAAAACGTTCAATTCTGTATGAACTTTTTCATGGCGTAACAATAATCATGGCACGCGCTATTCGCTTGTCGTGGATTATTATAGACAATGAAGACAAACAGAATAATTCATGAAATACTTTTATTTTGTGATTTGGCGATTGTGGCCACGACCTACATAATACAAATAAATATATTTATATATATATTATGATTTTATAATAAACGTTATAATCAAATAATCCTTATTCCTTAATGCATTTTATAAATAAACCTTATCCTTATAAACCTTATCCTTATAATCCTTATAAACAGTGACAACATTCATACTGGTACTGGGTGAGCAGATACTCAGCAGAAGTTGTTAAAATACTTAAATCTAATCACAGGCGTCTCGAATAAGCGCCAAATGGTTGTCTACTGCAAAAGTGACAACCACCGCCAACAAAGTTTGGTGGAATGAGAGACGCTTTAAACTGTAGGCGTGGCCACACCTTGAAACTCGAGTTAAAACGACCATTTTTCATAAAAGCACACTTTTTGTAATGCCCTCTGTAAATTGAAAAGGAAAGCACAATTGCCTAGATTCGACAGATGAACTCCATCACTACAAAACATTTCTTTTGAAGACCAAGTAATCTCTGGGTATTTTATAAAGAACCCACCATTGACTGCCACTAATTGATTCATAAAGTTATTGAGTCTGACTGCAGCAATGTTTTGGGACTTCGAATTTGAACTAAAACGCCATGATATTCTTGGCAACATATTCGACCAACCAATAGTTGTTTTAGGGGCATTTGCTTTAACCTTTCAAAGGTTGATTGCATAATGGACCGTAGCTGCAATAACGGAATTTTCCCTATATCATTTGCACCGCAATGGATAATCAAAATATCAGGTGGGGATTCATACCTTAACAAAAGCCTAATTTTTGGAATAAGGTCAAACCATTTCATGCCTCCTTTTCCTTGCCAAAAAACTCTGTAATTTCTTCGTCTTAATCCCAAATCAACACCATCTATGGAGTTTTTTGCGAAGTAGAACGCCAAATTAATTAGTGAGGAACCAACAATCCAAACAATCTTTTCACTACCTATATAAATAGAATATTTATATTTATAGATCTATATATACATAAAAGTTGCTTAATCCTAATATAGCTTTTAAAGGCGTTGGAACTCCATCTACCTTGCTTTTTAATTTCCAATTCTGAATGACCGTACGAAAAACTGTCTGACGCCGCTCCAATACGGAAGGAATGAGATTTGTAATGAGATTTTGGAAGACCAGCAACTTCAAGCGACTTGTTTAATACTGAACAAAATTGAAACCTTGTCAGATGACTGCCATCTAAATGCACAAATAACTGACCACTTATCTTTGGTCTCATAGCTATATATTTTTTTAACCACAATACAGGACATACATAATTTTTTGTCGGTTCCAAAATTACAGATTCCCCTTTTCCAATTTGATCCGTTTTAGAATCAAAGTACTGAAATTACTGAAAAGCGCTAAGCCTGGAAGAAAGTGATAAAAATATATCGATTAATTTGAAAATATATTTTTTTAAAGAATCATATTTGAATCGGGATTTATTACATATATTTACGGTAGTATTTCAAGTAACTCAACAGTTATACTTTTTATAAATTATATTCAAATCATAGGTTTTGGGTAATTATCAAATTACAGATCAATGCAAATTGATAGAAAAATATTCCTGAAATATTGCATACAAAAAACAAAGCCTAAAATAGTGTTTAAAAAAAGCAGCACAAATTATCGTGGAAAAGGTGTTAATCGAAAAATTATTTTATAAAAAATTCTGCATTTTTATATAAAACATGGTGTTCATAACTGTAACATATTACATATGGCTCGAGATATTATAGGTAAACGCGGGTATTGTGCCCCATGCCAATAATGAATTTTAATCAAATCACCATTACCAAATAACAAGTGATTACATTGTTTGAAAGGGCTTAGGCGACATTTTTTCTTAACAATAATAAACACTTTTAATAAGATACGGAAAGCAATTTAGTGTCAACTGACACTTTAATTTTTCCTTCCAGATAGAATAAGCAATAATCATAGTTTATATATTTGAAACGTTTGGTACGGCGGGAGAGAAATTTCAAGACTATACCGTTTAAAAACACTCAAAACCTGTTCATATCGTAGAATTATTCCAATTATTACCTAACACCTAAAACCCAACTCAATGCATAAAAAATCCATTTTTTTTCTTCAAAATTCCATTTCGAAAGAAATCATCATGGTGTGTTTACGAGCATCCGTATCCGAAATATGATAATGACATTAAAATGAAACTTATTGCCAATTCAATACTGGTAGAACAAATGTATCTGCATGCAGGATAACTTGAAGATATTAAGTTCTCTCTACTGCATAGCAGGACTTCTCCAGCATCCGCCAGTAGGTGGCGGTATTTCGGAAACGCGAAAACGAAAGTGGAAGTAGGTTTAGAAATCTGACGACGAAAAAGTGCTGCAGCTATGCTTAGCGCTTTAAAAAGGAACTATAAGCTCTATGTAATCTACCGTGGACTTTTGATTTGTTACAAATTTTAAATGTTCGAAGGCAATAACTTGATTGGTTTGGTTTGAACTTAATAAATTCCCCAACTCTCAAAAAAGCATGATAAGCGACTGAAAATGCCGTGGAAAAAAGAATAGCCTCAAAATTTGACGAACATACTAAAGATGTTGTTTTTATAAGTTTCTCAAGAATGTGTTTTGTAATAGGGAGTCTGCAATCTTTTGAATGGTTTGACCTTTTGATTCCCTCTAATAATTTTCTTATCAAAAAAATTTGTGTATTGTCAGAAACCCCCAATAACTTGCATTTGAAACCAATTCCTGAAATATATGATGAAATTGTAGCGTTTGCTAAACCTTTCAGAGACAGATGAGCGATAAACATTGATATGTGTGAAACAGGGGGAGGCCAAAATTGACGTAGCTCATATGACGATCTAAATTTCTCAAAACCCTTAAGGCTAGTTGAATAAGCGTTTCTTGTATTTAAAGCAATTGAATTGAGCGTCAGGCGTTTAATTTCAGCTGTGAGATCATTCCTATAAAATCTTCCGGAATAGGAATCGGATGTAGATTGGATTCTGGGGCAAGGGCACGAAACCTGGTCCCCTGCTTGCGAGAAATTGAATCAGCAATAGCATTGTTATAACCAGCAACGTGACAAGCTTTAAAATAAATATTGTTCACCATGGAATGTAATACTAAAGGCCGAACCAATTCCATAACTCTGAGTGATTTAGATGATTTCTTATTCAAAATAGAAACCAAAGCCTTATTGTCAGTGTGAAAAAAGTATCTTTTTGTCGAGAAATTGAGTTTTAAATAAGAAAAAAGCAAGGACAATCGGCACCAACTCTAAAAATGTTATATCTAACATAATATTTGGCTCTATCCTAGTTTGAGTCCAACCAAAATATGCCCATTGACCTTGAAAGTATACGCCACAACCTAACTGATGCTTGCCTGCACTGTCAGTGTAGAGGTGCAGTTGGTCATTTGAAAACCAATTGACATCCATAAAATTTAAACTACAATTAAAATTGGGTAAAAAATCTAACCACACTCGGAAGTCTGATTTCATTCCCAGCGTTACTCTAATAAAATGACCTGGATGTTTAATTCCATACATAGCATCACAAAATCTTCTGTTAAAGGCCCTTGCTGATGGAAAAGCTTTTGCACAAAAATTTAAAGTGTCTACCAATGATTGTAATTCTTAAGCGTAGATTTTGTTTTCTGTAACATAATTCGTAGTAATTTCTCCAATACGATTATTTTTTCGTTTGGAATTCTGATAACCATTTTATCTGTATTGATTACAATACCTAAAAATGTAAGGACAGTTTTAGGGCCTTCTGTTTTTTCTTCTGCTAAAGGGATGCAAAATTCCTCGCAGGTATCTTTGAAGGAAGACATCAACAAATCACAAATTTCAAATGTACTTCCAGCAAATATAAGGTCATCTAAATAATGGTTCAAAGTGTGAATTCCAGTTTTTTCTTCAACTACCCACTGTACAAAGTGTGCAAATTTTTCCCACAAGGCACAACTAATAGAACAACCCATTGGTAGACACATATCATAATAATAATCATTATTAAATTTGAAACCAAGTAACTGGTGGTCTGAAGGATTAACGGGAAGTAGCCTAAATGCTGATTTAACATCCATATTCCCTAAAAAGGTTCCTGTTCCCAGTTTCGCTACCATATCTAAAACCTCGTCAAAAGAAGTATAATGCACAGAGCAAGCTTCTGTATCTATAAAATCATTAACACTAAAATCAAAAAGATAAGATAGGTGATGGATCAAACGCCATCCTCCATCCTTCTTTGCAACAACACCTATAGGTGATATTCTTAAATTACCTAATGGCTCATAATTAAAAGGGCCAGCTATACGACCCAAAGCAATTTCCTTATCAATTTTTTCCGTATCCACTTTTGGATGATCTTTAACAGACACTAAATTTGTGCAGGTCGTAGAAATTCTAGGACCCTCATAATGAAGGTAAAACCCAAATCTAACCCCTTTCTTTAATTCATCAGCTATAGATTGGTTTGGATATACTGATAAATACGGGCACATTATGTCCACTTTAACTGGAGTTGAACCTGTTCTTACGAAAGGGGTTTGCTTGATAGTTGTTGCCTGATTGACGAAAATTTGATGAGATTGGCTGGGGCGCTTGAAAAGCTCTTGATGTTAGTAACCTCTGTACAACTTGCTTAACAGAACAATGAATAGCAGGATGTTTGTTTTGACACTTTAGACATTGATGTTGATATTGACAATTTTGTACACGGCAGAAAACTTTATTGTTGTATTTATAACAGAATTTTGGGTTGTTCTGAGTATTTTTATATACAGACTGAGTATTGCTATTGGGGGTAATATAAAGTAGCCATAACTCTTGGTCAATTTTCCCCCATGAAATACTATTGTCTTTCGCTCTTTTTAAGCGAAATTGTCGGTCGTATTCTCTCCAGCCTAAACCACCAGAAACCCGACTAGCACCGAGTTTGACATTTGCCATATATTTGATAAGACTAAGGGTTTGATCGACATGTGATAACAAATAAATACTCATATATATAAAAAAAAAATGCATCTAACCAAGCCTCTAACCAAGCATCAATACTAGAACTCTACTTTCTTGTGTGTCCAAATCAGCCTGCTTATTCAGGAGTGTATGCAGTTCAACGAATTCACCTTTCATGATTTTTTGCTTAACTAAATGTGAAATGTAATGACGTCAAAGTTAACAGAAAAAACGTCACCTATGGTATGCCATTACGCGCAAAAAAATAGGCGCGGATCATAATTACAGCAATACCGGAAACATCGCTATAATAATTAGATTTATTTTTTATAAATAAAATAAATCGTATTATTGTAAACATAAAAACTGGGTAATTTTCAGAATTCTGAACAATTTGCTTTTTTTCAAATGTAAATATAAGTATTAAACAGCAATGATTAAAAGTTCACCGGGATATGAATTTGGTTGGTTTGTGATCAAATCTTTTGAGAAGTCCTTTGGGATTCACAAGATTTGATCACGTGACAAACCAAGTTTATATCCCGGTGAACTTTTTTAACTTGCTGTTTATTTCTTAATTGGTTTTTTTATGAAAAAAATATTTTGTCTTACTCATAGCAATTTCATTTATTTTCAGCTTTAATACTGAAACATCATTCATAGTAGAATACATTTAAGCATTGAATGCTTATTTTTGGATGTCGTTGGTCCTGTATCACACAAATTGAATACCGCGCGTTATTTGATAATTTGTCTGCACCTCTTGGTGTGTTACAAGACCAACGATATCCAAAAATAAGCATTCAATGCTTATATTTATATTCATACTGATGTCTATTTGTAAGAAATATATGTGTATTGTCGTTGTTAAGCCGTTATATACGCTCTCAGTCAGGGATATGAAACATACATGGAACAGCCATATTAACATGCTATTTAGTTCGCTTCCGCGACTAAAAATAAAGTGCCAGAAACATTTGTATAAAAAAAATCTTTTTTATTAAGGAGTACATATAATTTAATGATTATTTTTCAAAAGTACACATCAAACTCGTTTTGTAAGTTTGAAAGTTTCATTTAATCTTACAAAAATAAATATACTCAAAACACGTGAAGACGTTTATATTTGAGCTCATGGCGCATGAATTAGCGAAGTGTATTCATAGAAAATTAAACGTCGCAGATTTCCAATGCAAACATAAGGGGAAATATACACTGAATACAAATATAGCTTTTGAAGTCTGAACGTGATGGTAAACAATAATTGCCAGAATGTCAACGGAACATTTTTTAAACCAAGAAACTAATCAAAGATGCAAAATATCAGTTTTACAAATGGACCAATGGATTTACTTCGTTATATCCGTAATTCGTTATATCCATAGAACGAATTCCTAATAATTACTATAGCTTATTCACTATATGCATATTTTTTTCATCAGACCACAATTTTTGCTAATTGGGGCTTAAAATGAAATTACATTCTTTTGACACATTTAATAATTAGATTGTAAATTGAAGAATTTGTTAAAGAAAATAAATTCATTTAAACTATTATGTTAAATGGTAGTGCAAACTTTTTAAACTGTAAAGAAATTCGATATAAAGGTGTTAAATTTTGTCATTATTCACCTTAACGGGATTCAAATCAATTCGCTATATCAGTAAATTCGTTTTATCCGAATTCGTTATAACCGTTAAATTTGCGAAGATTTGTTAAGAATTTTACCGGAGACAAGATTTCGCTATATCCGTGTTTGTACTAAACGAGTTTCACTGTATTTGGGTATTTTAAATTATGATTTTGATTTGCCAACTGACAAAATGAGCTTTGAAAGAAAATCAATACGTTGGCTTCTTTAAATGAGCAAAAAAGGGGAATTAAACATGAGGAATATGCAAATAAAAAAACATGTTTTTTTTCGTTTATCAAATGATTTAATAGATGGCAATAAGATTAATTGAACATTACATTGTGATAATTATATTCGATCAAAAGACGCATGGAAGATTGACAGCTTAAAAAAAAAATTAAATAATGTCATTGAACAGAGTTATTTTTACATTGTAGAATTTATCCTCAAAACATCTTCGTGAATTTTAATGATTTGATCCATTTATCCTGACCAGTAATAGTAAATGTCGAAAAAATTTACGATTAACCTTCGTATTCTCTCTTGTTCTATACTATACATTTCTGAAAAGCCTCGTAGAACTAATAACCATAACTCCTCACTAACTACATGTACATGGAACCTTAGAAAAAAATAATGTATTAGCCACGTTTACTATCAATGAACACGCTAAAGATATAAAGACAATACTTTTTACATACAGTCATTGTATTCATAATATTTGAATATGAATATTTTTAAGTTCGACCAATAAGTTAGGTTTATGCTATTCTTTTCATAACTACTCAACCGGATTGATTAGTACCTGTAGCTGCCTCATAGTACATAGAATAATTATATCGGCATTTAAATTCATACATTCCTTCATCGGTCCATATTTGTTTCTTTGCATATTGTTTTAAAAATAATTACGCCGGTAACCCACCATAAAAAACCAATCAATTTGTATTCAAGGTAGGAAAGTTCGGGATCACAAAGGTAGAGGTATGAGTATGGACTCCAATTTTGCCCATCTTATGTTTATATATTTTTTGTCTTTAATATGTACGCTTTAGATTTATTTGTTATATACAGTTTGTTGTTTGATAACTTTAAACACTATTTTTTTTCTCAGAAAATATGCCTTTTGGTCAAAGAAAAATCGGTTTCACTTTCGATTTCAAATGTGATATATATGAAGTTTGACAAAAGTCTCGCCCTAATCTATATGTACATCTAAAATGTATGTGTACAACTTTAGCTTAAAAATAACATTTTATGTTGATAAAATATGTAATGTAAACATATATTTCAACAAAATTTTTAAAAAGGTAAACTTTTAATTTAAATTCTTATTGGCTTTTTAAATATGGACATTTGTACGGGATATAATTCTGATAAATAAAATAATATATTTCATCGCTCGGCGAATGTATCGAACCTATTTGTTGGTTGTTTTGTTTGTATTTCTAATTTGTTCTGTGTTTGTTCTGTTTTTTTGTTTTTGATTTATATTTATATTATACACTTTTTCAATGACTGTAAGTAGGATAGGTTTTTTTTTCAAACCCAAGTAATGAACGAACTTTTCTAAACAAGCTTTAATAAAGCTATTTTGCCTTCTGAACTTTATATCGGAAATTTTTACAAGTATAATAGATTAATTTATTAATATTAATATTCATCAATGCTTACGAAAAGTATTATCTGCTTTCACGTTGCATTTGCATGTAACAAATATTTAACCAATTAAAAAGAAATAACACTACTTACCTTTCTTCTAATAGCAAAATGGCAATACATGTACATAGCAACGAAAATTGGCAGGCTGGAAAAAATGTACTTGGATGCAATGAATATATGTTCATTAACCAAATATACTGTGACGTCACTTTTAAAGTCGGGACAGCGGGGAAAGAGGTGAAGGCACACAAGTATGTCCTGGGCAGCAGAAGTTCAGTGTTTGCTGCAATGCTTTATGGGAGTTTATCAGAAAATAATGACGTCATCGCCGTACCAGACATAGAAGCTGAAGCATTCAATATTCTTTTAAAGTAAGTTGGCATCAAAATGCATTGGATATCAGCCATGTAATTTTAAATATTGCACTACAATGGTTTTTATAGAAATATGAGCTGCATTTTTAATGTACACATGTAAGAAATTTTGAAATGACAGGTCTTTACACTTATTTGTGTCAAATATTTTGTTGGAAAAGCTATTGAGAGGCCCTTATTGAAACTCATCATAAAATACACTATTGTCGTTCTATTTAAAATTAATTTGCTAGATTGTATATTTTCCACAGTACAGAAATCTTCCCCTGATGACATTAGGCAAAAATAAGCACTTTTTTTATAGTCTTATATACCCTGAAACGTGCTACTAAACCAGTTGCACGGTTCAGTTCGGTACGCTTTTTGAACACTACGTTTTGTGAACGTTACGGTTCGTTTATTGCACGGAACGGTACGGTTCGTTTTGAAGGTGTAGTAGCACGTTTCAGGGTCTGTATCTAGCATATAGAATTTGGGCCTTAAATTCGGAATATTCATAACACTACATTTTTACAAGAGAATTGTTTTTTTAATACAGCTCATGTTCATTTAAGCCATAGTCACAAGTAGTCGTACATGCTTCTACGGGTGGTCGGCAAGTGGATTTTTATGAAAATCTTGCGAAACATGCAAGTGCATCTTACGATTTTGTAAGGATGTACGCTTCCCGTAAGCACGCAAGGTTGATGTTGGACATGCAAAACAATCAACACGATTTCCTTGCAAGATCTGAAAACGTACGCGGCAGTTGTGCTTCACAAAATTGCAAGGAACCCGTAAAATAACGGTATATATTTAAATCTACCGAGTATGATTCCCTTAATTTATTACAGAAACTTTTTGTAATTTATAGCTCTGTAGAAACTGACAGGCCTGAAATCTACACGCCCCGTTTATCGATTGGTCGAAACCTACCGCGACCTAAGAAAAATCACGGACTACATTAAATAATCATGATGATGTCAGACTCAAATTCCCATAGGAGACGATTTGGCTGTTTCTTTTAGCTAACGTACTGATGTACATTAACAGCAATTAAGTGAATTTTAGTTACTTTTTGCAATCAATTTATTAATTTGTTAAAAGAAAGATGTAAATATACACAATAAAATGCTTTCTTTGATGATTCATGCGGGTTATAAAGGTAGCGATTATTGCAGAAAAAAATTTACATAACCCGCAAACGCGGGTTATGTATTTTCTCTGCAATGTCGCCACCTGCATACTCATGTACGACCAACTGATGTACATGTACATTAACAGTAATTTTGTTAATTTTACTTACTTTTTATAATTAATTTAATAATTTGTTACAAGAAAGATATAAATATAAACAATAAAATGCTTTTTTTGATGATTCATGCGGGTTATGAAGGTAGCGATCATTATTTTTTCTGCAGTGTCGCCACCTTCATATCCCGCATGAATCACAAAAGGAAGCATTTTATTGCTTAAATAATGACATGCACGGATGACGTAAGGAAACCTCACTAGTCCACTGCGTTACACGTACGTTGACCGCAAAGTCGCTCTTGCTCACCATCAACATATAAATTGAACGCACAGCAAATGTACGGCATGCATACACCAATTACTCCCCTCTCTTTAAAAAAAAGGATGTATAAAAAAAAAGTAAAAAATGATAATTATGAACAAATTACATATTACGATAGCGTGAAAGGGCGAGATGTAAAAATATATAAATCCTATTTGTTTGACGAGATAGCATTTGTTTGGATGAATAAGTTATTTGTTCGGACAAATAATGATTTCTTCGGAAGAATAACACACCTCACAGCCTACTCAATATTCAGGGTCATGAACCCAGGGGAGCATTCATTGTTGTCCCCAAGAAGGAGAACTCTTGAAAACGTGCATTGACTATAGTCCGTTTCTTAATCTTACTAAAATAAATAAATTGAGAAAAGTTTTTAAAGTATTTTAATTATACATAATACATATAACAATGAGTATAAGGCATGAAAAATGCATGAAAGAAGTACATTATCAAATATAGTAGGCTGGTACATGTACCTGATGAAAATTAAATGTATATTGCTTGTAGGTATGTGTATAAATCTACACAACTATACATACAGTTATACACTGTATTATGTAAATTGAAAAAAAATACACAGGTTGTAAGAGATCATTTTTTTAATGATTTTTTTTAAAATGAAAAATAAATTAATGAAATTGCATATATCATTCTAAAAAAATCATAAAACTAATAGACATGCAGTTCAACATAAATAAAGTGATATATTAAATGGATAGGATATACTGTACAGCAATTTAATTAAGATTTAATTGTCATTTTTCATATGAAAGGTAATTAAAAATTAATCACTAGACTCGTTTCAAGAACTCCATACCATTTAAACAATGAAAAGGTTGCAGAAGGCCTATTTGTATCTAGTTTAATATAATGAAAATAAATTAATGACATTGTATACATCATTCTGAGAAAAAAAAAGTAATAGACATGCTGCTGAAGAAACTAAAGTGATATATTACAGGCATCAATAGGATATACTGTACAGCAATTTTAGATATAAACGGTAAAAATTTCAATGGATTTGTTTCCAAACACTTGAATAAAGGGAAA
>WFKH01011926.1:46420691-46433200 GCA_016163765.1 Magallana hongkongensis | reverse complement strand
ATCAAGAACTTCGAAAGATCGAAGTTCGAAAGATCAAGAGTAAATTTGCTAAGTTATATAAAGAAAAAAATCGGGACCGTGATTTCACTTCAAGAGGTCAAGAACTTCGAGAGATCGAAGTTCGAGCCATCTAGTGTCACCTGAATTTAATTTAATTACCTTTGATTAATCTGACTTGAATGTTATTGTTTATCAGATTTAGATTTAGGTCTTCTAGAAAATATGGCGAAGCAGCTTTAATCCTATTTCAAAGATTATTGTCTAGATTATTGTCCATTTAGTCTTATCTAAGAAAGAGTGAGCGATGAAATTAGCTAATAAGAACATGTTCCTATATAATTGTACTAACATTTGAAATTTATGCTGTTCCCCCCGTGGACGGAGCATAAATCACGAACAAGTTTCTTAATTTGTCATTCTTCATTTGTTTAATATATTGTAAAAAGAATACAGACGTACTCTCTTTTATGGCGTTAAAATAATGCAACCAAACGTTAGAGAGAAATAAGATAGCTAGTTAATATCTCATATTAAATGAAATCCTTAAAACCTTAACAGAAATCACTGTGAATTTTAATAATAAAAACAAATACATATCGACATACCTTAGAATGTTTTACAGAACACACTCAGAACAATGTTAGTGCATTGAAGAATGATAGAGAAAGAGATCGTTATGTTTAAATCCGCAAAAGATCTATTGCAGACATTTAAATGGTGCATTTTCTGAAAACCATTGCAAAGTTCCGAACACCGAATTATTTATTAAGGTATTTCAAGTCAATGAAAATCTTTATGCCACATCAAACATCGACATACATGAACAACACCGTGAACAGTTTTTGTTTAAATGAAGGATACCCTTTGAATGTATCATGATTTCACTATATTTAATTTGATTACCTTTGATTAATCTGATTTGAGTGTTACAGTTTATCAGATTTATATTTAGGTCTTCTTTTAACATTAAATTGAAATTTTACCGTTAAATTGTCTCTAGATAAAACTCTGTTTTTGCAACAGCAACAAAAAAAATTTCAATGACTCCGGACGAAAGTTTAAAAAAAATGTGTCGAAGCAGCTTTAATCCTATTTCAAATCTAGACTATTGTCCCTTTAGTCTTATCAAAGAAAGAGTGAGCGATGAAATTAGCTAACAAGAACATGTTAATATGTAATTGTACTAACATTTGATATTTATGCTATTCCTCCCGTGGACGGAGCATAAATCAGAAACAAATTTCTTAATGTTTCATGCTTCATTTTTTTAAATATATAGTAAAAAGAAGTTAGACGTATATTCCATTATGGCGTTATAATAATGCATCATCAAATGTTTGAGAGAAATGTAACTAGTTAACATCTCATATTATATGAAATCCTAAAAACCTTTAAAACAGAAATCATTTTATAAATTTATACAACCACTAAAATACTTGTCGACCTACCTTTGAACGATTTAAAGAACACATTCGATACAATGTTAGCGCTCGATTGGAGTGTTTGCTACCGAATATCAATAAATCAAAAAGCGTTTTCACATGAAATTAAAGTGAAAGTAAGTTTCCTATTTCATAGAAAACTGAATTAAAATGAATATGAAATTGATTGGTCACGCTATCAAATAATGTAAAGCTCGAAGAGCTTCCTGGAAGATATGATCATATAACAATCAACTTTATATGCCTGTGATTTATACAAAAGCATTATTTTATTCTTATTCTTTCGGGTAAAAAAGTATAATTATCCTAAACTATGAGCGTTCCATCTTTTAAGGGTTTTTTTTTAGACTAAATCTACCTACTTTTTGACAAAGAACTCTGTATTTAGCTATTGAATATCATTCAAACTATTCGTTTTTTTTTTTTTTTACTTTTTACTAAATAATATTCTAAAGGCTAAACATTGTATTTACAACAGTGATGGGTAATTCGTTGACCACCAAGCCTGTTTAATTTGATAGGGCACATTGTAAACTTTAAGGTCATAAACACGACTTCTTGAACGTTATTCAAGTATAATGGTATAATGTTTAAGCCTTATGTCTTTTTTTTTTCTTTTGGAGGTTTAAAAAAAATTCGAATAGTGGCATGGTTTTATGCCCACCAAACATACAGTTATACAGTTTAACTAAATGGATAAACTAGATATACAGATTGGCTTGTCCTCAAATTTAGATATTCCGCCTGATCCTTGAGAAAATATATATTATGTAAGCTTTGGTGCGGCTTATGTTGTGCCTGCACCACAGACGCTTTCAAAATTTACTAACGAGCCTGACACGGTGCAATTTTCTTTAATGAACAAATCTAAACTGGCATATTCTGTAAACGTACTATATTTAGCGTGTACGATATTTGGCGGAATATGACTTTTCAACTAGTTAGCGTGGATTTGATTTAGCGCACTTCTGAATGTACCTATTTATCTATAGGCTATAAGATTGATGGCCTGCATTAGATATCAAGCAGACTGCATAATCGGTAAAGACGGGACAGGGGCAGGGTAGGTGTATTCATTTTTGAAGTTGTTGTGTTTTGTTAACTGGGTTTCCTGTTGTACGAGACACCCCAAATTGTGATTTGATGTTATTGTAATTCTACGGATTATTTTATCAACTGTATGATGAAAGAAGTTAAATGAAGAGCACATCTATGCAATTTAGTCAACTGAATGTAACATTCAGCTTTCAGTTGACGGAATAATAAAGTTTCATTATGAGACCTACGCCTGACAATTATCTCATTTAGTCAATTTTTTAATTACTATGTTTCAGGTACAATGTATATGTACTTAAATAAATACAAAATTTACGTTGTTTTGTTTTTGTTTTTTTTTTTGTTCTTATTATCACATCAACGTTTTTCAAATTTTATATATATTGCTTTTGTTGCATAGCCGGAACATCAAACCCAAAAAGTTCTTAGATAATCCATTTTTCCATAAATTAAGTACGCAATATTACATGTATGTATGTATTGATATCATATTAGATAGCTCTCATTGAACAGGTTTGCAATTCAGTCAACTGAAAGGTGACTGACAATGAATTAAATAAAACTGAATGACATATCAACACCTTCAGTTATCATTCAGTTGACTGATTGATAGAGCTTTATCCTGAGGTGAAAACTGCAGTCATTAAGTTAAATTTCTCACCAACTTGCTTAAGGTACCTCACTATATCTAGACTTATACTTTTTAAGACATTTAAGACACTATGTCACAAGATGGCGATTTATATTTTTTGTTATATGTTTAGTTAGGTTGTTCCTATCAATCGATTTGGTTGAATATCGTCATAGCTTAGTGGTTACAGTAACGGCCTTGTGAACCGCAGATCATTTGTTATAATTCGCCTTGGGCCTTTGTTCATATTTACTAAATCAAATTTTTGTAAACATAATTTTTTATCCAAAACTGCACATTTTTTCGCCTATTTGACATATATACTTCTTATCCATCATGATATCTATCATAATTGAGTAGTTTTCTGCTGATTTCAGAAACTAATTCAAGGTGTAGTGAGCCACCTTAAATTATTATTTGTCAACCTTTTTGCTTTCAAATTTTGGCTAGCATGACATTGTTGCAAACTTTATTGAAATGCAAATACTATATAAATTATTTCAATAGTGGTTTGGGATGTATTTAATTATAAGAATAACTTTTGCAATCACTATTGAAATGCAACCACTATTGTAATAAAAATTTCAATAGTAGTTGGGAATGAATTTCAGTAGAAATATTACTTTGTAACCACTATTGAAACATAACCAATATTGAAATAAATATTGTCCCCCGCTTTCACTGAAAGTGAGGGGTATTGATGTGGGTTTGTCCGTCCGTCTGACTGTCTGTAAGTCCATCATTCTGTCTGTGTGTAACACTTTCGTTTTCGGACTATATCTAAAGGTGGTAGGGGACACCTGACGATATTCATGTGAATAAAAGTACACTATAATTAAAATACTTTCACCGTTTTAAAAATTTCAAATTTTGAAATAAACAAACTACGATTTAAAAAATTTTTGGAAAGGTAAATTAGATATAATTGTCCATTTTAACTTGACATTAATCAAAAGATTTTGTTGTGTCTTATTTACCAAAGTCTACATTATTAATACAAAAGTCGATATTTAAGGTGGAAGGCTACATCGTCACAACATGTCTGACATCCGTTCGGAACGCCATTTTGTTCCGGATTGATAACATGTCGTGGTACAAAATAGGTATACACCGTTTAATTGAACTCTTCTAACGAGGGAGATGATATAGGAATGAAATCACCAAAAACGCTTAGAAAATTTGTCAATTCTCTTCCTGTTTAAAGCTTTCAACTAACATTGATTATCAGCTGTTTTGTACGGAAAATGTGGAATCTAAATAATATACTGTTTCCCTGCTCTGCTGCTATTGGCAATACATTTTTGTCATGTCATCTGCAACAGACGATCATACACATGTGACGGATTATCGATACAGGAAAGCAGATATAATATTTTCACTTAAACTATATATGTATGATGAACATAAAACGAAAGTACCGTAGTACGATCTCTAGAATTGATCATAACTTCTCAAATGTAAAACATTTGCAGTAAAAGACTTACATTGAAACTTTGACATTAAACTAATGTATTTTGATTAAAATAGATATAGCTAGGTAGCAATAGCAGTGGAAGCCCGGATTTGCAAGCCAAATGAGGGAACGACAGAATTCTGAAAAGGAGTATGTTTTTCATTACCACACTTACATGTGTTTTACTATGGACATCTAATGTATGTATTAATATGCGTATGGTTGTTGTTTATAATTGCTATTGTATATAAAAAAGTAAAAGGCAAGTTAACGACTTACATTTTGTTTCAAAGAGTTAAATATATATAATGCATTCGTCAAAAATATAATGTTTCAGCTTCAAACATTATCATAAGCACGACTAATCTTATATCTACATATTTAGCATAGACCTGTTCCTTTTTTAATTTTTCTTCGTGATTTTTATTAATTAAAAAATTGGTCCCAAGATATTTGAGACCATGTAAAATAAAGAAAGCCAACTCTTAAACAGAATCTTTCAT
Source organism: Magallana hongkongensis (assembly GCA_016163765.1). Classification (NCBI taxonomy): domain Eukaryota; kingdom Metazoa; phylum Mollusca; class Bivalvia; order Ostreida; family Ostreidae; genus Magallana; species Magallana hongkongensis. Next base: position 46,428,115 of record WFKH01011926.1, on the reverse strand, counting down.
ACCAAGATTTTTGCAGTAATTCAGTATTTTCTTTAATTTTTCAATTTCATTCAATTTCCTTTCTTCATCCCATTAACCAAGGAATATTGTTTATATTTTCAGATTTTTGTGGGATTTTGTCCAGCAGTTTGCCTTAAAAGAATTTTTTTATATTTTAGTTTCATATTTATGTGGATTCCAATAAAAATCATACAAACTTCATTCATGATTATTTTGGTTTTCATTTCTGGACTTAATAACATTTCACTTTCATAAAAATTTTAAAAAAAGAAATGTTTAAAAATTTGATAAATAGGGGGTTATCTGGAACCAGACTTATATTTTAAAAATTCTCTAGAAAATAGAGTATTGTATTTTGAGGTCTATTATTGTTGAATACTGTGCCTAGTATTAGTAACAAATGCATGCAACAAAAATCTCTCACACTTATTTGGTGTAGAGATCCACCTTAATATTCATTAATAAAACTCAAATATTCTTATTGATACAAAAAGGAAACAATATTCATTCATAACTTATTGCTAGAGACATCCATTATAATGCAAATATATACCAGATTGCTCCAGGGACCATGGTTATCTTTTCCATGCCCCTCCCCCCTCCCCATGAAGCTCTACCCTTCAGTAAAATAAATTCTGACTGACATGTCTTGGTAAAAAAACAGCTTGAATATATATCTTAGGAAGACTATTCTGTGACATATATAATGCCTAAAAGAGTAACTTCGAAAAAAATACTTGATACATGCACAATGATGCATTTTTAATGGGGAAAAAATAACTTGTTCTGATTGTCTGCTGACTTTTTTGTATGTACTGACGAAATGCACGACATAACTATAAAGTGACGTTATTTCTGATGACATTGAAAAACGTTACCTTTGAGACTTCTTTGAGTTGATTGAACATTATACCACATTTCTATCTGTGGATTTAGACGTACACGCGTCTTATTATTTTTATGTTGCGAGGCCATTGTTATATCTTACACTTAAGCAACATGTTTTAATGCTTAGATAAACAAAAGACATGCTTATCTTTATGCATATGTTTAGTATATAATTTTTATATAACATACAAAACAATATTCGTAGTCAATCTTCAATCTGCTAAGTACAAATTATGTTCTCTAAAATCTTATTGTTCGGATAAGTACTTATAATGATATCTTACTACTTACCTTACCGCTATTACGATTTACTTGTAATGTGTAGGTTTTAGGTAGAAATTAAAGTAAAAATACAAACACCTGTTAAGGATATTATGTTTGTGTGATGAAATCACATCCGCCTGCATCAGAGCATGGAAAGAGTTACACAGGTTAACTAATAAACTATTTTGAGTTGGTGATTTTTGACGCCAACTTGAAACCCGAGTGATACCATAACAAAGCAGGTTGAAGTGCAGTTGACGTGACACTCACTGAAATGCAATCTCTGGTAACTTGAGTACGTAAGACAACATCAATATAAGCCTTGTTAACTGCCCTTTGTCAAAATGCGTCTTTATTGTATATATGTGTGATTTTCTGAAAACAACCAAATATAAAGCGCTTATCTTCACACAGAATAAGTCGTGAAGAAAAATAATCTTTAAACTTAAAAGGACACTAAAAATGATTTAAGGATATATATCTGTTATCAACTGTGTTTTCCTACACTGTAAAAGGAGTGGTTCGTAGTCAAAAGAAAAGTAATAGAATGCTAATACACATGTTTTCCCTAGATCAAAAAAGCCTATCTTAACAAGATTTGTGCGTGGGAATGAGAAATATACATTGTCCCTTACACTTACAAGACTAATTTCTTTACATGTAGCAATGGTGCATCTTTTGAAATGATGATAGTCAGGGGACTTGTGTATTTCGTCTCAAGGTAAACATGCAGTTATTCTTTAAGACCATATCGATTACCAAGCACTTTTAATTTAGGGCATTTGTTTAGGATAAGACAAATACGACTCATAAACATTTAGCAATATTAAGGTACTATTAATTTTTTACGTTCTCTTATTACTGTGAACAAGCAGTAACATGTTTAAGTTATGCACCCTGACTCATTATCAGTATGAGTTTAATATGTGTATCTGCTCTCGTTAAGAGGGCTCTATGGTTGTGGCGATTTTTAGACTGTATTAATTTCGTTTAGAAAAGGAGCTCTATATAAAAATAAAGGAAAATATCCATATTATAAAGGCTCAATATATGATTTTTTTTTTTTTACTAAATAATAGATTATCATCAAACAAATCATACCTTATAATTTTAGGTTGATCTTATGGTTAATATGTTCACCTTCCAGCCTCCATAATCATTTGTTGACATTTGTTGTGAATTGTATATTTAAGAAAAATGGACAAAATAATTGTTTTGGCAACAACTGCATCACAATAAGCTGTAAAATGACTCAGTTACTACACTGAATGCATCTTTGATTTAATCAACATAAACGATCATATTGTCATAACACCTGTGCTCTTTTTATCCAACTTACAGTCACAGTAGAGGCATGGTAACGTCGATAGAAACCAATAGAGATATTAGACTGTTAAAAGTGAGAAAGTTGGGGATCTATTTCGTGAATGAGGTCAAATATACTACAGTCTTATTGATTTTGAAAACTTACCGAAGTTTATAAGTTCCATTAGAAATATTGCACGGTATTGCTGTAACACCAACGTTATACATTGAGTAAATGGGGATCTTGACTAAATACAATTACTGAAGGAGTCTCCCTGCATCAAAACTAAGTAGTAGACGTTTCCAATGAGTCCAAGCTATTTAGACGTGGAAGGGGGGGTGGGGCAAAGAGGGTTAAATCATGTTAGAAAGCACGAAATATATACTAGAAAGTTTAGTAATGGGATGAGATGTTTTTTCAAGTTCTTATTTTTACGTAATAAGTAGTTATATAAATAAATCATATTTTCGTTCAATAGATAGTTTTTGAAGAAAAATAGTAAAGTTTTTAATCATCGCATGGTTTGAGCTAAAGTTCTTTCACTATAAAAAAAAATCATAGACTCTAGAATCAATGTACACATACAATCAAAAAAGATAAAAAAATATTCAAAGGTCAGAGAATACCGTGTTCATCTTTAATAAATTAAAAATTAAGTCTGAAAATAAATATTAATCAGTTGATGGGAGAACATATCGATGGAAGTTATAAATTAAATGATGGTCGTGATATAAAACTAATCACACGAATCTTGCTTTGCGATCTCTCTCTCTCTCTTTCTCTCTCTCTCTCTCAACAAGGAGCTAACCGTTCTCTTTCAGTATGTTTCTCTGCAATCGCAGCCGCCCGTTCAGCTCTAGCCTTATATCTCTCAGCCCTAATTGCTTTCTGTTATTAATATCGTGACAGGAGAGCATGGTTTTTTAGACAAAAGAAATAGAAAAAACCCTAGGATAGTCCCTGAAAGAGATGACGAAATGACATGATGATCGAACACAACTGAACTCATTTCGGTTTAAAGTTTTTTCACCGATTACATTTTCTGCTAGAGAATAATTGTGCATTAGGGCTGATCAAATAAACAGTGTGAATAAAATAAAAAAAAGAATAAAAATTATGCACTAAAATCATATACATGCACTAGTTCTTAAGATTATAATTCTTTAAACAGATGTTGTAGCATTGAATTTTCCTTAAATCTAGGGGGGGGGGGGGGAAATCAAGCTCGGTTTAGATCCCCAGGGAAGAAAACGCCCTGGCATATAATTTTTCCCTTTAAAAGAAAATCACTACAGATTTTTTCCTCCAGACCGAAAATCGCCCTAGTGCAGAATTTCCCCCTCTTATTATACTTTAGCAAATACATAAAACACCAATACACTATTATAAAAATACATAAAGAAACAAATAAATGAGATAAACATTTGCTATAAATGTTTCTTAAACTCAATTCAAACAACAACAAAGTTTACTGTTGGAGAAGGCTTTGGGTTAACGCGCTGACAAGCTTTAAACTGTTAATCACTATAGTAGAAACCAGGGTCTGTTTTTTTCGGGGGTGGGGGGGTCTATGCTGGGGAAGGGGGATCTGTCACATATCTTACAACACTGATAAAGACATCTCAAAATTACGTAGTCCTTTATGAAAATATAAATGAAAAAATATTCGGAATGAAGAGGGGGTGGCTTGTTCTAATCAGGGTGAAATTCATTTTCTGACCGACAAGCTTCAATTGTTTTCATTGTAAAAGGTGCTATTGTTATTATATTAGAAAAAAAAAAGAGAACACCAAAGTAGATGTGTATGTGTTGCTTATACATATTCCCATTCGTTCATGCTATGAGATACATTGTAACTATAATACCAATCAGGATTAAAAAAAAAACAAAAAACTTTACACCTGACCTGCACACGAATTTGAATATAAGAATGTTATGCGTTAATTTCATTTATCCTAAATAATTTGACGGAATGGGTGATTACATTTTCAATTCTTATTGAATACAGTTATTAGGGGTACTTTGAATCACCTTTCGTTTAGTGATTTCGGGAGATTGAAGTGTCGCTGTGCAAAGTACAAAACATCAATAAAAGACACTACCATGCAATCATCATCATCAACACATAAGCTATCTATATTCAAAATTTTAAGTGGAAATATCATACATTCATTAAATAATTTGTGTAATTAATTAATGTACTCGCTATTCTCTATGAAGAAAGTTTGCATGGTGAAAATGCTGTTCAATATTTCTCATTTAGTCCGTAGATTTAATATTTGGAAGGAAATTGACAAAATGTTTGTTATTAAATAGGCAATTTTATAAGCATTCAACATAGTAAAGTTTGATAACAAAACCTATCAAATGTAGACCTAATTCACACATTTTCAACCCCTTTTAGTTTGGGGTACAATGTGTATATCGATTCACATGCGTACACAATGACCGCACCTGAATGAGTCAGGGCTTACCACACAAATGGATTAAATATTTTTGTTTATGCAAAGCAATGATAGTTACAATATATGCTAGGGCTATAAAAGACGAACTTTGTATATAGTGACGAATTAATTATGATCTCTGCACGTTTTCTCTGTGTTTCTTTACAGAACGTGAACAGGCGATGCATAGGGCTGTTATTGAATTTAAAGTAGTCAAAAGCATGGACTAAAATAATGATTTATATGCATAAACTATTTTTAGACTGAATGGAAGTAAGATGAACTAATTCGTGAAAAAATATTATTTATGTCGGACTGCTTTGTGTCAGTTTAGACACTGATTCAAAATACCCGGAAGTGACCCGCAATATACCAAAGTGGTGGTGTCATATAAGCCCCCGTCAAAGTTGCTACTTGAAAGATAGAAATATTTAGTGACAAAAATACAAGGATTTGTTTCCTGACATTATCTTCTTTTCGTTGATATCAAACAACCGATTTCGAACAGCCGTTTTACATATTTTGCAACCGAGTTGTAAAACGTGATTCGGTATACCCCAACTGACTGTACTTGAAATAATTCTGTTTGATATTGATAATGACAACGTATGTCGTTTACTCATAATAACACTTGTGTTGTTGCCTATACAGAATACTGATAAGGTTCTTGTTAAGGATAGGTATGAAAATTTTCACAGATCTATAATACAACAGTGTGGAAAGAGGGCATTGATCAGTAGTTCGTTTAGTCTCTCTCTCTCTCTCTCTCTCTCTCTCTCTCTCTCTCTCTCTCTGGATCACGATGAAAAATTATACCAGTATGCATTTTAATTTCAACAAAATAATTTTATAAATACATTTATTAGGCTCTTCTGTCTTCAGCGGAAGACCCTTCTATTATTATATTGTTTCTTTTTCACTTTTCTTACTATTCTTTTTTTTTCTTACCGATTTTGTGCAGACGATTTCTATGAGATGCCTGGTTCGATTTCCTTCAAATCTTCAAGATTGACGTGTTTTTATCTGATGTTGATAGGGTTTTTTTCAATTTAAAAAAATACACTTTCGGTCGGAAGTTATAGTCCGATTACGATTTTAAAAAGTCAATTTAGTCTGTCAGTTTTCTCAAAAATGAGTAAAGATATAGGGCTGAAATTTTCAGAGATGAAAGATCTACCTATTTTTTTTTGGTGCATCTTGGTCAAGAGAATGTCCATCGTTACTTCTGGTCGTCATCGGAAGGAAATTTGAAAAATTGAATTTTTGAACTTTTTCATTTTTTTAATTTTTTCTTTGAAATTTTTACAGTTGATAGTGACTCTTTTACTGATTCAGAATATGTAATTTGTTTTGAAATCAATCAATGCAGTCTCGAGATATTAAGCGTCAAAGTCCTGAAGCGAGAGTCCGAGTAGCTCAGTCAATAGAGTCGTGGACATGACTTCCGGTTTGCTAATGGCAAGGTGAGCACGTATATTTTGGCTGATCGAATACAACCGAGCGTGTTTACTATTAGAAGTGAACCACCGAACTGTGTCTTCTATAGACAAACTTTATGTTAATACTTGTGTTTATTTTGCTTGTACCGTATATATAGTAGTGAATTATTACAAAGTGTAAATAACGTTTCAAGCGGGGATGGCAGCCACGTCTAGTGGTCGCCATCTTGGCGGATCACAGAATTTGTTTGTGAACAGGAAATATTGTAAAGAAAACACTTTATTTGTGAATGTGAAAGATAATTCCTGAGTGAAACCTGAAGAAATTATAAACTTTGTTCATGAAAACTGTGGTGTTGGTAGTCTGCTTGCATGTGTCCCGAAATCGGGGAATTTTTATGAAATAACATTAGAAGGGAGAGCCCCCTTACAGTACCTCTTATAGGGGATAAAAATGGACAGTTAAAAGTGTGTTCTTTGTGTTACACCAGTGATCATCTATTTAGAGCGTGTCCAAAATTCGTCTGTTTTAAATGCAAGGGCCAGGGTCACTATGCAAGAACATGCAAGTCTGTTAGATGTGATGATTGCGGTGAATGGGAACACAACTGTTCGTGTCGCATGAGTGAATAGGGTGGAAACGAATCGGGTGACGATGAAAATAGTGAATGGGAAGAGCACTCTGGAGAGGTGAATATAGAGAACGATGACGAAGTACACAAGGACGAAGAGGCAATTGAAGGGGAAGCGGAAACACCAGAAGATGTTCTAAGAACACAGGATCCAGTTAAATTAGATCAGGAGAAAACGGGAGAAAAGGAAGACCAAACTCAAAATGAAATTCCGACCGAAGAAAAAGTGGAAAATAAAAAACCAGAAATCAGTGATAGTGAAATGTGTACAAGTGATAGAGATAAAGAAAGTTCGGAATCAGACCCTGATACAGAAGTGATGATAACGGGGAAAAAGAAGAGAAAGAAAACGAAAGATAAAAGCAAAACCAAGTCGAAAAAGAACAATTTAAATGGAGCGAATGATTACATTTTTCATTTTAGCAATGGTTTTCATAACCTCGTGGAACTG
>WFKH01011926.1:46365899-46401119 GCA_016163765.1 Magallana hongkongensis | reverse complement strand
TTTGATTACAAGACGTATGGTATTGTTTATGACCGGAGTTATCAACATCCATATCTGCAACAAAACAAAACTTCACATTAATATAGATAGAATATATAAGGATGCCATTTAATACTGCACAAATTAAAGCGCAATGTTATCAACGATTTTCTTATCCTTTATTTTGTTTCAAATCCAGAAAATATCAGGTATCAATTGAATCAATGTACTAAAATTATATCTATTTTCAAAAAAGGAAACATTCTATTTTGACTATTTATTTCATTTTTCGTTGACGGATGAATTGAGTACAGGTGTATATTTTATTAAACATTTTAACTTTGTAGCAAAAATGTTAAGTGCCAAATATGAAGGTGGGTACATTTCACTACTTAATTGTATTCACAAAGTATTTCATGTTTTTAGTGTTAGCTACTTTAAAAAAATAATTTTGCTTTTTGACAAATGTCAGGTACTTACATTGGCCTAATGACAGTCTTTCTTTCATGTTTTTAAAATGTTTTAGCGGCAGTAGAAGAAATAACCTATATAATAATTTTACTACCATGATCACGCGCAGACCCTATTGCACTCTTCCTTTTAATCGTTACAGCATTTTTTGCAGCAGTCAAAGAGACATTACTAAAGCGCAAAATAATGGTATCAGTTTAATCTCTAAATCTCGAAGAAAAGCATTATCTTTATAAAAATTTACATATTCTATATAACCACATCTTCTCCAAAACAATACAAGTTAAGCATATAGTTTGATATAGAAAAAAAAACATATTTTCGGCTACAATGAAATATATTCTCATTACTTATATAAATCTTATTTTATAACTTGACTATACATCTACTTCAAAAGATTCCTGAATGTTACATATGTATTTTTTTATAGCATACTTCTCGACTTTATTACAGTTTGTTTTTATTAACATATTGTTTTACAGTGTGAAAATATTGTTCTTGCCTTCATCGCGTAAAGGGGAAGGCGTTTTCGTATGTTTTTTCAATGGCGTCTTAGCTTTTTTAACAGTGGTAAAATTGTTCGGTAGATTTTGTCCAGCCTTTGGATTACAAGACGTCTGTTTTTGCTCATGGTCGGAGTTATTAACATCCATATCTGCAAGAAAAGGAAACTTGAACATTATTAAAGTGAGATTATATAAACTTACTGATTACATTCAGCACAAATACACTGTAAAAGCGTAAGGTTAACAAGAATTGTTTATCATTTATTTTGTTTCAGATGCTTTAACTCTCAAATAAAGAAAAGAAAGAAAGTCAGATTGATGAATATTGATAAAAGAATGCCTGCAAATATTTAGATAATTTTAGCAGAACATGTTTTCAAGGGATGAATTTAAACATAATATTAAACTCATCATTTAATTTTATATTAAACACGGAAATCTATTTTTCATCTCATTGTTTTTTTTTGGGGGGGGGGGGGGTTGGGGGGTTTTTTTGTTCACCTGGAATATATAACATTGTATTAGAATACAATATGAGTATGAATTTACAAGTACTTAAAAGAATTTATGAAACCTAAAAATGTATCAATACGAGTATAATCATAAAGTTTAATGTTACAACAGTTATCATTAGTTTATTTTTACAGTGTATAGTTTGTTTAAAAAATAAACATTGTCTATTACCAAGATCGCGTACAGGCGATGACATATTTGTCTGTTTCCTCAATGCCTTCTTAGTCTTTTTAACGGTGGGAGATTTTTGAGGTGCATTTTTTCCATCAACAGCTGGTTGACAAAGGGAATAGATAGGCTCATCGCTTATGTTATCCACAGCGGTTTCTGCTACAAACAAAAGGTTGAACATAAAATAAGTTAGACAATATTTTACGCTCTGCATGGACACTTTACACAATATATAAAACAACATTAAGGGTATTTTTTTATATTTTGTTTGGAATGCTAAGAATATTATACATCAATTGACTACATGTAACCGTATTACCGTGCATAACTTGCTTTAAAAAAATATGATTTACTTGGTTTCAATTTAAATCCAATTTGAAAAATCCATACATTCATTTAAAAAAAACATCAACTTAAAACGAGAATTTTTTAAAGTTTCGATAAAATCATGATAAAATAACACAGATGGGGTACTCAAATATATTTTAGAAGGCTGACACATTTTTTTTAAAAAATATAACAGAATCAGTATGCGTTCAATTTATCTGACTTTATTAAAATATTTTATGACGAATATCATATTTTTTTAATCACGAGTTCATTTGTCAGGTTTGGTTTTGGTCTTACCTTTGCGCTTTCTTCTTTTGACTTTATCATGATTAAATGTAACAGAGTTATTTTTCTCTTTAGGGTCCATGGCCTCCTAAATGCTCAAAAAACTGAAAATCAAAAAATATAGCCAGCAATAATATATATGTTAACATTGTTTCCTTTTACTTTCCATGTACAATACCAAATAAAACAAAATCTGGTCTTAATAAATATTACAAAGTAATATAGGATATACTTGAAGATTTTTAAATGCACAATAACTATCTTTATGAAATCTTGTTGAGAAAGAAATGTTCGCTGTATTGCATGTAAAAGAGGAAGTATTATTAGGCAGTTTAAAACGCTACAAACATATATTTATTCCCAGGTTTTGAGGCTTTCGAGTAATGTTGCAAGAAAACCTAGAATCTAACTTAAATGACCTGAAAAGTCACATCGACGCATTTTACCTTGAAATAGCTTCAAAAAGGAAGTTTTAATGACCAAGGTTTTTTGAAATTGGTTTTTCCTAATATTGAATGACGTATTCACTAAATGAATAAAAATGATTAAAGGCCACATGTATCAAATTCACTCACCGTATTGTAAAATAAACCTTTAGGTTTACTTGAAAATAGTTTTATGAAGAGACTGACCCCTGACAGTTATCTTATTTCGTTAATTTTTGAATAAACATGATTTTATAATTTAAAATAATCAAAAGCAATTCAATATACAGAAATATACGTATTTTTCTCTCAGTATCAAATCAACGGTTTCAATTTTAATATACTCGTATATTACTAGGTAATTATTAGTAAGTTTTGTTGCAAATCCGTGACATTAGACTGAAACGGTCAATGATAGGGTTGAAAATGAATGAAATAACACTTAAGGGCATACCATATCTTTTAGTAAATATTTTTGTTGACTGATTGACATAACCTAACGACATAACTGAAGTTATCATGTATAATTTCTCATTGCCTAAATAACTTTCCCTCGAGCATTTGTTCTAATATTTTCGTAGCGGGTAATCTTGATAATCATCAAATGATTTTGTTTCTTATGTGCTCTTAAATACTGGTAAACCCTAAATTACTATTACTATTGAATAGAACCTGAAGCACATTTGCAGCCTTGTTCTGCTGCTACCTTGATTAAGAAAAGCAATGGCTTGTGTGAAGAGCATTTACTGAAAATGCCAGATGAAGTTATACTGAATATAAAAATGAAAATGTGAGACTGCATACAATTAGTAAATCATAAAAAATGCAGCAGAAGGTGGGGCCCAAAGAATATTCCACACCTTTCACAAAAGGAAATTATCCATTCCACTCAAACAAACAAAATAACTTATAGTAAGAAGGATAGAAGGGTTGGAGGTGGGCAAAACTTCGAATCACACCGATTTGGAGCCAAATTTGATATATTTAGGATCGGGATAATAGACGGAAAATGCTCTTAGCGGAAAAAATATAAAACCCTAAAAGACCCCTCTATATCCTCATACTATCATAATTTGAATAATTGTTACATAATAAAAATATGATACATAAAAACTGTAAGTATTTCGATCACATAAATTACTTTATATATGTGCTCTTAAATACTGGTAAACCCTAAATTACTATAACTATTGAATAGGACCTGAAGCACATTTGCAGCTCTGATCTGCTGCTACCTTGATTAAGAAAAACAATGGCTTGTGTGAAGAGCATTTATTGAAAATGCCAGATGAAGTTATACTGAATATAAAAATGAAAATGTGAGACTGCATACAATTAGTAAATTATAAAAAATGCAGCAGAAGGTGGGGCCCAAAAAATATCCAACTAGAGGGACACTGAACTGCATGAAAAATGTCCCTTGCCCCACCCAAAAATGTGCTTCGATTCACGGTAAAGATTCTAGAGAATCAAGATTTAAAGATGAAAACTAGTTTATACCAATGTATAAAAATATTTCCTAAGAACATTGAGAATAGTACTTAAGCTAAATTTACAGAAAAAGAGATTCAATAACCTGTGATATTTTTGACATGCATGCTCACTGTGAAATAAAATACATTGTTATTGCCTGTAGATAACCTATTTCAATGTTATAAGTCTTAAAGCTTATTAACCAACTCATATTTGGAATACATCCAAATGTAAAATGTACATGTTTAAATGAAACAATTGATACAACAATGCAACACAAATCCCTAAATGTCTATTTACAAAAACATGTGAACAACCACGTACACTCATTTTGTCAACCTTAGGTGCCACCTCAGTTAGTCACCTCCAAAGCAATGCTAAGAGAACATGAAATATGTCAGACCTTTTAACAGCTGAAGGTAAACAATTGTTTTAACAGAACAAATATTGTTTACACATGTCTTAAAAAAAAAACAAACCAAAAGTACATATGTGAACACACATACATCTTGATGGTATATACCTTGTAACACACCTTTACACATCTGACAACTTATTTCGAACTACTTTTTGGAATACTTGGGTGCCACCTCAGATAGTCACCCCATTAATATTTAAAATTAAACTTGCAACATGAAATATCTATATCATAAGACCTGTGAAATAAAACATGAAAAGTATAACTATCAAGATGATAAAATCATCAGTTTGACAAAGTCAAACACTTAGGGTCTCATGCCCTCTCCCTGAACTGCAAACATCCATTACCTCCATGTAATGTACCTCTTTCCCCATTACACTTATAAAACAAAAGGAAATTGCAAGATTTCAACCTCATGACTAAAATACGGAGCCACCAATAATGGATATCGCCTCAGTCAGTTATCCATCATTACTAGACCCTATATGACAAATATCCTAAATATGTTACATCCATGCACTGTAGCTGTACATCTTCACCATTAATCTTGTAAAACAGCAAACATAAAAGTATAAGATTTCAAACTCACACAGACACCTGAATGTTAAAATTTACTCGAATACAGAGCCACACAATAATGGATACCGCCTCAGCCAGTTATCCATTATTATTTGACCCCATATAACATAAATCCCAGAACATTAAAGTGATATAGAAACTAAAATGTTGGAAACAAGGACACCCTGATGTATCTCTGAAATGACTCGGAGTGCCACCTTCCCATAACTCTTATTTGTGAATCTAAGAAGCCCTGTAGGTGTGCCTGAGTTGCTGCTCCTATTCTGAAACTGTGTGCTTTGAATGTATTACTGTCCAACTTTGAGAACTTCAGAGCCGACTTCAGCACTTTGCAGAATTCAGAACGTGGTATAGGCCTTCCTGATGTGAAGCAAAACAGAGGCCCATCCTCTGCACCTCTCACTTTGAGATAATTTTTCATGATTTGCACGGGACAAAAACTGCGGAATGGCTGAGATTTGATTTCAAGATGCACAGGATTTTTCCCCAGATTGTGCTTGAAGTTGGTCATTGTTATGATCATACAACTTGCTTTGGCTGTTGTCTTGAAGGATACATTACTCAAAAGCAGCAAGTTTGGGTTAGAGAGGGAGCGAACTTTGATTTCTCCGACTCGAAGAAAAGCATAAAATGCTATAATAAACATAGCCATGAACAAACATTTTTGGTAACTAGAATTGGCTACATGAGGCACTGCTACTAGAAGTTTCTCCAGGATATCCAGAGTAATAGGCTGCCTCACGTCAGGGGAGCTGGCGAGACGCTTTGCCCCGCTTAACATTTTCTTTATCAAGAAATGATTCGAAAGATCTGGAATATTAGACATTTTAAAATAATATGCCAGCCCTGCCAAATATGTTGTTCTAGAGCTTGGTGCTTTGCCTATACTAAATAGATAGGAAACGAAACTAATAATGTGTTCAAGGGAAACATCCTTAATACAGCATGTTTTGTAATAACTATGCATGAATGTCTGAAAACAATTTAGGGCCTGCTTGTAGACAATCTTTGTGTTAGGGGCTAAAGCCGCCTCAATCAAGGTAACAGCTGTGTTTTGGATAGCTGCAAAAGGTGGCTTGGTATGGCTGTTGGTTCGTCATCCCTGTCCTACGACACCTTCAGGAATTTTTTGACCTGTAAACGTGAAAGTAAATCAGGTAGAGTATTAAACAACCCTGGAATGTGTTCTGCAGAAAACAATATATTGTACTTCATAAGAGCCAACACTAATCATCTAACCAAAATCATGATTTTGTAATCCTTTGATATCTGCGCATTTACTATGTTAACCACTGCAGCATTATCAGAATGGAAAATCACGCACGAGTTCTGCAAAACATGGCCCCATACTTCCACAGCTACAACAATTGGAAATAATTCTTTCATAGTAATATTATATTCTTTCATACTGTCAGGCCAAGTTCCATAGAACCATTTTCTTCCAAACACAGCTCCAAAACCCAAAGATCCAGCAGCGTCAGTATATAAATGTAACTGCTCTGATGTCTTCCAAATGTGTTTAAACAATATGGACTTCCCATTGAAATGATTGATGAATAATGACCAAGCTGCTAAATCTTGCCTACTCTCTTTAGTAAGATCCTTGTGATGATGTGGCTTCACAATACCCTTAGTAAGGTCTATAAGTCGTCTTAGGAAAGTGCGTCCTGGTATAATCACAAGACATGCAAAATTAAGCAGTCCTATTAAGGATTGAAGTTCTCTTAGGCAAACTTTACGTTTGCATTTCACTCCATCTATTGCTTTTTGCAGCTTAACCAACTTGTCCGCAGGAAGCCTAATCTCCATCGCCACAGTGTCAATCTCAATACCCAAGAAAATTAACTTTGAAGTTGCCAGAAACGTCTTTTCCTCCTTTAAATAGACACCTAAGCCCTCGCAAATAAGTCTGAAAACTAACAAACTCTGATTACAAATTTCTAATTCAGGTGGACCAATAAATAAAAAGTCATCCAAAACATGTACTATGTGTGGAATGTGACCCTTTACCCTACCAATCCATTCTAACCCTGAGGAAAATTTCTCAAAAATAGCACAAGCACTAGCGCAACCCATGGGTAAGCATTTATCAAAGTAGAAGCAGCCATCCCACTGAAATCCCAGTAATTCATGATCCTCTCTGCGAACAGGTACAATGCGAAAAGCTGATTCAATGTCAGTTTTGTTAATCAGGCAACCTTTACACAGTGAAACAATAATATTCATATCATCACCAAGAGTAGCATATTGGACTTTAATAAAAACTTCTGGTATATAATCATTAATAGAACTGTTTTCAGGAAATGATAAATGGTGTACGAGCCTAAACTGACCATGTTCTTTTTTTTTGGAACAATACCAATAGGGGATATTAGGAGATTATCGAAAGGGAGTGTAACAAAAGGTCCCATTATTTTGTGAGCCTCAAGCTCTTTCAGTAGCTTTTTGTTGACAATGACAGGGTTTTGCAAAGCCGACAACAGATTTTTAGATGACCTGAAATATCTTGGTCCCTCATAATGCAATTCAAACCCATAAGTAAAACCTGCAACCAGATAATCCGTCATGGCGATATCATAGCCCTTTAAAAATACTTCAAAACTTTGGGACTTATTGGGGTTACAATTTCATTGTTGTTTTGTTGTTCCAAAAGAGGGGTTGACACTTTGGTTCCGATCGGCTGCTTGGGCTCTGCATTTTGTTTTAGGGTGGTTTTTCTGACATTCTGTACAGATGTGCTGAAATTTGCAATGCTCAGGAGTAGCTGATCTTTGTCCAGTCCTTGTACGAAAGGAACGAAAGGACTGCTTATTTTCTGAGCCTGCAGCATGAACTCTACGTTAAAGTTCCCCCAAGGAGTACCCCTAATCTATCTATCCATTCTTATTTGTTTATCATATGTTTGTCATGACACATTTCCAGATGAAGCCATGTCACGTACTGTCTCTGCATGTTTTATGAGATTTGGTGTTGCATTTGGAAATTTCTCAGCATATATGGCAACAAAGCGCAAAAAAGCTGTCGTCCATTGAAAAATGGAGTTAATAGACTGTTAGGCTTTTTTCGGTACCACTGATATGTTGTTGTTCTTCTCCAGTTTAATGTATAGTTGCTACTTTCTGAACCTGGAACCAAGTTATTAGGAGCAGTACCGCGAGATCAATAAACTCATCCTCCCATATTTTATGTTTCAACTTTTGTGGAACCATTGCCGAAATAGGGGTTGACCAAGTAGAAGTGTCAATTGGCTCACTGGTAGCATACTCATCATGTAATCTCCGAATCAGACTCACCATCTAAACTCTGGGGGGTCTCACTCCTGTCTGGAATGGCGGGGACAGCTCTGTCCTCTAATGCTTCCAACACAGCCTGTGTCACCCTCTCCACTAATGTTTCTTCTTGAGGATCTGGCCTCTGATCTTTTTTGGACTTTGATCCTTTTCTTTCCATTGATCCAGCTCGTTTTCTTTTCACACCAACTTTCGGTCTAGGCATCATGAATAAACAGCTACCACGCTTGAAATTTATCCTAAACCTTAGTGAGTCATTCCATTGTGCCAACACAGATTAAAAATTAAGGATTGATTAGTGTCTATTCATGCCTTTTAACATTTGCATTCACACCGTTAAAACATAAACAAAGCAGCAGACATTTATGTCATTTATGAAAAAATGTAATATAAGTACGAAAGTAATGGCAAGTGCATGTACAATGGCTCCATTTACCACCATTTTCTGACCTAGAATACCAAGCACTAATAAGCCTGGCCAAATATGACCTTAACACATATCCAATCATTCAAATATAACGGTTAACCATATAACAGATATCTAATCAAACTTTTAGAAATTACTCACAACCATACCATACATGTAAACCCACCAGCTTACCATTAAGGAACTTATAATTTAAACCTATATATATATCTATGTTAACAAAGCATCTAACCAAACTTGGATTGCAAACTCATTCTGCATGCAAAGTATGTATCACTCACCCCACATTAAAGTAACCACAGAACACTCAATAATGTAGAAGCTATTGAAACACCTCATAGACTAGTCTCACTGGATATGCTAACTGATCACCAAGCCATATGGTGACCAATAAGTAAAACACATATCATAATCCCACCACACTGGATATGATAACATTGTTAAACTGCCAAACATACCGGTAATCCAACTACACCGGATATTACAATATAGCACCCAACCATAAAGGGGGGTCTCACTGGTAAGCCATATATCATAATCCAACCATACTGGATTTTACAACATAGCACCCAACCATAAGGGGGATAAATGGTTACCAGAATATCCAAGCATGCTGGACATTCAACAAAGCACCCAACCACACAGGGGCTCTTTGGTAAGCCATATATCATCATCCAACCATACTGGATATGACAACATAGCACCCAACCATATAGGGGCTAAACAGCTACCAGATGATCCAAGCATACCGGATATTACACAACATAGCACCCAACCAACTAGGAGGAGCTATTTGGTTTACCAAGTATCATAATCCAACCATAAGGGAAATCACCACATGAAACTAAATCATACAGGAGCTAATCCGTTCATCATATATTCTAGTACTTAACCCAAAATATTGGCTAAAACAACTATTCTACACTCAAGCCTATGGCAATGTACCTTTGCACAACACATGAAGCCTTCCTAAGTAAAAAGATTGTAGCAACTACATAGGATTAATATCACTACAATTTCAAACATACTCGGCATGATACATATATCCAGTGCATATCGTACTAAAACAAACAGACTCTGAATCTAGTCTTAAATACTTGAACCCTTTATATTTGTGACAGTTGTTCCATTTCCTCCAGCTATATAAACACTGAACTTTAATTTTCCGCAAGCTTATGAAGCTATAGACTATTAAGCCCTGACACAACTGATGCTCTGACGCTGTTGTAATACTTAGGGTATCCCTGAGTCTCATTCAAATGTACACCATCCTCACAGTACACCTTAGCTTTATTTTCAGGTGACCAAAAACCAGCATGGCGCCAGAATTTGATCCTTGACAAAAAATTTCTTCCTAATCTCTCATCCAAAAGCCTGTTAACTAAATCTACCCTAGAATTGAACCACTCTGAGTCAACTGAAAATCTACCTGGTTTAGTGGGGGGCTTCCTGTGTAGAATTTGGTATACGCAAACTCTGCGCACTCCCCGATCTCTAAGCATCTCTGCGAATTCAACTATTTTATCAACTAAATCATTTACCTGTACATTAATACTACAGAGATCGTTAGACCCTATTTGTAAACAAACCAAAGCTGGTTTAAACTTATCTACCTCCCAGATACCTCTCAGAGAAAGTCTATCAATAGTGCAGCCCGAATAACCTCTGTACACAACGTGTTCACGGTTCAGACCTAAGTTAGTTCTACAATTCACTGAGTGATTCAAAAACCTATGTAAGCACAGGATAAATGAATGTCCGAGAAACAAAATTGCATTCTGCATGACACCAATAATCTTAGATACTTACAACAACACTTGCCAAAACTTCGAATCACACCGATTTGGAGCCAAGTTTGATATATTTAGGATCGAGCTAATAGACGGAAAATGCTCTTAGCGGGAAAAATATAAAAACCCTAAAAGACCCCCTATATCCTCATACTATCATAATTTGAATAATTGTTACATAATAAAAATATGATACATAAAAACTGTAAGTATTTCGATCACATAAATTACTTTATATACATGTACATAAATACACTTATTAACCAAAGACGGATTAGGTAAAAGCGTTATCAACATTTATTACAACGTATGGTCACTGAATTTTAATTATCACATAAAATTGATCTTAAACAGTTGTTCCATTGCACGCTAAATTCACCATATGCTTCTTTAACTTACCTATTATGAATATCCAAATAAAAATGAATGTGAACTAGCATGTCATCTTTATGTTGATTAAATGGCAACGGTTCATTCTGTTATTCACCCCGTTACAATCTTTAAGCCCAGCAAAATATGGTTGGTTTTTTATTTTTCAAATGACACAAAACATTATTACGAAAGCATAATCAAACAAAATAGAAATCTTTTTTTTTCAATAATGATTTGAGATAAGTCCCAGGCTAAGCAACAAATATATATTGCAAGAGAAAATTCAAATAAAAACTTACATTTTATAATTTCCTTTTTCGGATGAGAAATGATTATGATACATTACTTTTACCTTACCGCTATAAAAATGTTGGCGAACAAGTTTTCCTCGTTGGAAAAATCCCGCACAAGGAAGCGTATGGTTTAGCAAGAAATTAAAGTGAAAGAACAAACGCCTGTCTAGCATATTAAGCTTGGGTAATTCAATTACACCAGCCTGCATTAGAGCATGAGAAGAGTTACACAGGTTCACTTATGATAACTATTTGCCAACTTGAAACCCGAGTGATACATTCGACCATGACAAAGCAGGTTGAAGTGCACTTAAAGTGACACTCATTGAAATTCAAACCTTTCTAACTTGAGTACGTAAAAAAACATCAAAATAAGCTGTGTGAAAAGGTTTTTGTCAAAATGCGTCATTTTTGTATACATGTATGGTTTTCTGAAAACATCCAAAAAAAAACGCTCAACTTCACACAGAATAAGTCGTGAGGTAAAATAATCTTTAAACATGACAAAAGGACAACAAAAATGATTTCAGGATATATATCTGTCTATCTGTGTTTTCTTACACTGAAAAAGTGGTTCGTAGTCAAAAGGATAATCATACGATGATGATACTCATGTTTTCCCTAGATTAAAAAAACCTATCTTAGCTTGATTTTTGCGTGGGAATGAGAAGTATGAGGAATAACTGATAATCAGTTGGTCGGAAGAACATATGGATGGAAGTTATAAAAAAATGCTGGCTTTGAAATAAAACTAATCATAAGAATTTTGCTTCTTTCTCTCTCTCTCTCTCAAAAAAACAGAGCTACATGCAACACACTCTCTCTCTCTCTCTCTCTCTCTCTCTCTCTCTCTCTCTCTCTCTCGCTAACCGTTCTTCTTCAGTATGTTTTCCGCAATCGCGGCGGCCCGATCAGTTCTAGCCTTATATCTCTCAGCCCTCATTGCTTTCTGTTCTTGTTTTATATCTGCACATTCATTGCGATCTTTTACGGAAACTCGGCGATCCACTTTGGCATGTGGGACATTTGAAACTGTTACTTACTGAAGAAATAAATTAAGAATTAAGATATCTGAAAATATTTCATCCAGTATAACCTTTATTTTTTGCAAGCTTTCCTTTTTCCCCTCCAATATGTGTTGGAGGTCGGTAGTGGAAGATTTGTTTTAATGATAAGGTGACAGGGTAGCATGGTTGTTTAGCCGAGATATCTGCGGTACAATTGAAGATAGCTGATTATACAATATCGGTTTTCATAATTCAAGTTATATGTTATTTGGTAAAAGAAAACAAAAAGTCGATTTTTATTATATCAATTGATATTTTAATACAATGGCAACTTATCAAATCACGATTTATGCCAAACGGTCAATATTTTATGCTCATCTTAAGATCTAATACTTTTTCTGAAATCTATATTTTTAAGATGTTTTTTAATAAATGTATACATCCTTATCTTTTGTTTTTTTCATTTTTTGAAACACAGACGATGCAATTTTCTTTTAATTTTGACACGTTACATGATCAGAATATATATTTTCAAAAAATAGAAATGTTCTGTCCATTGTTAGAGTTAGAGTTATCTTTCTTTAAAAATTGATTTTTTGCTTTAGAACTCTCTTGTGATTTTCGGTAAAATTGTTATACGAAGCCCGCCATTTGTTTATGCGGTTGAACACCGCGCTCTGTATATTTTGTCAAGTTTAGCCTACCACAGAGTAAGTAATGATTTAAAACTTGTTTATTATTCTGTAAAAAGATGATTTCAACATGTGTATACTTTTTACAGTAGGCATAATCAGTTTTATGTGTAATAATGGAAGCTTTCATATTGGAGCGTTGTCGTCTGCAACAAATGTAAACATAGGCTTGTTTTAATTTGAACAACTTTCTGTGAATTATTTGCTAAACTTAATTTTGATAATTTTACAAGTTATCTTGGATGTTTTGTGATGGCTTTGAGCTAATTTTTGTGGTTAACTATATTTTTAAGTGTTATGCTGCAAAATTTTATTTCTATGGAAGCCCATAAGTGTCATAAGCATAATGTATAGTGTTAGTATTGCTAACTATATTTCAAGTATTACTTAATAACATTATGTAAATTTATTTTGTATGGAATTCAAAGTGTTTCATTGTATCCTTTGTTTATATTTCAGTCTTTTACCAAACAAACAAACAAATACACATTGACAATCTTCCTGGGAGTTGTTGTTAATGTAAGAGGTTAAACATTCTGTACAAGACGGACCAGGGCGTCCTCATGTGACAGAACAAGAAAATACAAAATTCATTGCCTTTGCAGACTTTGGTTATAATGTAAACACGATCTTAAGAATAGACGAGTACCCAGCATGACGTCGATTTGCTCTAAATATATATGTTTAAAGGGAATATTTTCAATATAGGCAAACCAGACACGATTTTTAAAAACCGCCTTGCTGATTTATCGAATACTTTAGTATGCGTTTTCTGAAAGCCGTTCTGAAAAATCTTTTATAAAAATACGGTCCTAAAAAATGAACATAGCTTGGGTGGGTGGATTGCCAAATGGTAGAATACAAATCGAACAAAACATGTTAAAAAATATCAATGGTGAACAAATATGCTAAAGTAACAAATGAATACTAAGTCCCACACGAGTTGAGATAGAATATTGTTTAATAAACTATGATAGTTTTCCTATTCTTGTATGTATACCCTGCTGTCAATATTACTTCTGTCAATATCTATTTTAACAGAAGGAACCGTTGAAATTTAAACGTAAAATATAATATGTTCTGGCTAAATAAAAATAAAAAGTACAAAACTTTGACAAGTGAAAGTAAGGAAAATTAAACGTTTATTATAAATACATTTTACACATTTGAAATAAACATGTACTCACGACTTTCAGTGAAGACGGAAAAGACTATATCCACACACTTACTGATAAAGTTCCTTGTCTAAACATAAATGTCTTATAAATTCAAACAAATACAAATTAACAAAAGAGTGTGACATGAAATTTGCGAATATTTTAAGTGTAATAAATAGCTAGTAAAAATATTGCAATTAAATTCAGTTGTCCCCTTTAAGCAATTAGTTAGTCATTCTTCTATTGATA
The DNA here is from genome assembly GCA_016163765.1 of Magallana hongkongensis. Taxonomy (NCBI): domain Eukaryota; kingdom Metazoa; phylum Mollusca; class Bivalvia; order Ostreida; family Ostreidae; genus Magallana; species Magallana hongkongensis. The sequence continues at coordinate 46,386,689 of WFKH01011926.1, read as the reverse complement.
ATATGAACTTCAATAATGAAAGTCACCGAAAGTTACTAATGTCATGAAAGATAAACTGATAATTAATCATCATTTAAAATTCGGATTAAGTAGTATCCAAATTTTAAGCAGCTCCGTGAAACATAAAGCAGAAGTTAAAAAATGCAGGATTATTTAGATTATATGATAAACATAGAATAAGAATCTTCAATCCAAACAATTGATTTTGCATCACTTTTAGAACAATTTAATCCTTTGTTTAAAGTCTTTAATGCTTAATGTAGATATTAGATTATACAGCCAATAAACTAAGAATCTTATCACCAGCCAGAATATTTAGTTGTTTTCTTACCGTTCTAAGTTTTTAAAAGACACAATAACTGTGAGAAAAAAAAACCTTCATCTCCCAAGTTCGGGGAATTCAAAAAGAAACTGTAAGAAGTTCTGGGAATTCAAAAGGAAACTGCAAAACTACACTTCATCTTTTAAAGAAAGAAAAGTGAAAGTAGGTTTGTTTGAATAGTAAAAACAGATTTGTGACTACATATAAAATTATTTGACTGATTTATATTATCTTTAAAAAATCACACCTGTATATGATTACTACAATTCGTGTATTTTATGTTATATGTACCGTTCTAACTTACATGTATTCTGATCATATTATGTGCTAGTTGGATTATTTTAAATCAGTCATAATCTATACAGTACCGTTCAGACCCAACCTAACACCAGAGTAAACCACAACTAAACCCCGGGTTTACTATTGGGGTTTACTTGGGGTTTACTCTGGGTTTACTTTTTGAAAATTTGGGTCCACTCGGGGTTTACTTTGGGTTTACTCGGGGTTTACTTTAGGTTTACTTGGAAATTGCTTTTTAGGTCAACTGTACGCTCTGAAGTGTGAAGCAGACCCGTCTTTTATCTTACTTTCCTACTGACTGTCATTCCTGACCCTTGTATATTCCGAATACACAGTTAGCGTCTGCTTTCAGGGGGTATACTTCTGACTGGGTTTACTCTTTGTGTCCACTTTGGGTTTACTTTGGGTTTACTCTGGGTTTACTCTGGGTCCACTCTAGTAAACCCAAAGTAAACTCAGAGTAAACCCAGAAAGTAAACCCAGGGTTTAGTTGGGGTTTACTTTCTGTTAGGTTGGGTCTGATCGGTACTGTATGTCCTAATGTTTACAAAAATCGAATATTAAAAAAATAAATTCAAGATTAAATTAGATTTGATATTATATGTATGACACTTTACATACACAATCTACAATAAAAAATGGATAAATATATAAAATGAGAAAGTGACAAATAAACAGTTAAAGATTACCATGTTAATATGCATGTCTAAGTAATGTAAATATGTAGTGATGACGTTGTCATCAAGCGGGGAGTGTTCAAGATTAATTCAAGATTAAATTAGATTTGATATTATATGTATGACACTTTACATACACAATCTACAATAAAAAATGGATAAATGTATAAAATGATAAAGTGACAAATAAACAGTTAAAGATTAATGTGTTCATCTTTAGTAAATGTTCTGTGTTGAACAAATCCAATTCTTTCGACACAGTATGCAGGGACGTGCAATCTGGGGGCCAGAACGACTTCCTCGAATTCGCATATTCCCACGGTTTGTAGTAATGCTCAATGTGCTCCTTTCTTACATTCTCGTCAGTCAATTTTATGATTGTGACATCTTAAAAATCTTTTAGTCTCGTATTATTGATGCGCACCACTTCACACACGCGCGACGATTCATTCGTGAGACGAATCAATCGAATCAAACCATTCATGGTTTCACAACAGGAAATGAACCGAGAACAGTTCCCCTTGCTTCCGTTTCTAACGTATTTTTCTAGGGTTGTTCTTGAAGAAATATGTTTTGGATGAAGACGCTCACTGTAAGATTCATTGAAGCGTAGCAACCTATACACGTATTCATTTTTCATCATTTCATCATTTTCGGAGCTTGTCCTTGCGCCTGATTCTGATTCTGTTGTTTCACAATTATATTCAGTAGACCTCATATAATACAAAACCATCTTCCTCTTTGTTGTTGTATAAATATTCATCTTCCTTGTCATAACGAAGAGATGGACTATCAAAATTTGAAGACACAACACTTTCCTTTGCAAAGGTGCTGATTTGAATAGACACTTCCGCTTTATTGCTTTCTTTTGTGCCAGAAGTAAAATAAAAGGTTGATTTTTTCTTTGTAATTTGAGAGACGGCTTCTATTTCATTTGTTTCCTTTTTTCTCGTTTTCACTGTTATCTACAATTTTTATGAGTATACATGTACATTTTATGTATTCGATAAATAACTATATTGGATATATTATATTTCATAGCATATGTTTGAATATTGTGAGATTCACTATTAGCTAATATAGATTGTGTACAGCTACTACAATTAATTTATTACTATTTAATAACATTATATAATGATCACGGTTTAACCATATTGGTTCAAACTTATTTTTGTATGATTGGATAAAAACGAATCGGTCCGAAATCCTTATTTTGTTCCAATAACATATAAACATTTGTACGTTGATATAAATTTTAAGTTATTTCATCTTTGCCTTATATCGTTTTTGTTTGTCTGGCATTCCCCAAGACTGTTCATTTAAAGTTGTTTTTTTTTATATATATATTACGATTTCTTCTCTTCCTTAGTCATTGGATAAAACATCGCCTTTGTTTTCATTGCAAAGAGACTGATGAACAAGTTCGATAGAAAAAAATACCTGTCCTATGTGTATAATAGTTTTCCACGTCATTGTCTTCTTCATTAAGGGGAGTTAATTCACATAAAGACTCCTCTTTTTTAATTTCAGAGCTTGATTCTGTTTCATTTGTTTCTGTTTTGTTCTCGTTTCTACTGTCATCTGTATCTGGGGAACTTGGCCGCAGCTTCCTTTGCTTTCTGTTAGGTTCATCAATATCATCAATAGATCCTATAACAGATGCATTGAAGCTCAATATAAACACCATGTAATCACAGAAAGTGTTTTTATGCGTCCTGTAGACATGCATTAATGATATTAAACATTGTTGCTGTATACATGTGTTATTAGGTCTTTGATAAACATGATTTAGACATTGTTCACATTTTTTTTTTATTTCTTTGATAGCTGCTGTGAAATTTCGTAGAAGTATTGTATTTAAGATTACTTATGACTTTCATTATAAGTTCTATCTTTTCTATTGATTTTCATATTAAAAAATAAAAATCGCCAAAAAACTTGTTTTCTTTAAAATGGCATAATTGATGATTAAAAACATAGCTTAGTTATGTTGTACAAAGTGTAGTTTTTTAAGATTTGATATTTAAACTTACCTCTCCGCTTTCTGCTAAACAGTCTTTCAGAATCAACATACTTTATGTCACTCTCAATCGTTGAGAAAAAGCCTTAAAACCTGAAAATTTACATGTATTTGTACATGCATTAAAACCAACGCATTTAGGCTGGAAAAGTTTTCAATTCTTCTCTTTTAAGTAAATGCAATGACAGGCTAAAGACACTTAACCTTCATTCTTTATATAAAAATGTCAGTCTAAAAATTACATACCTAAGAACCTTAAAAAAATAGAGAATAAATCAGTACCACAGATTTTAAATATAATCACCGTATTTAACGTAATTCCACGGTCCTGGAAAACATCACACAAAAACTGATAAAGTCAATTGATGTGCATGGTGATACAAGAGCATCCAATATAACACTCGCTCCTAAAATGTTTTCAGCGTTTGTGTGCCAATCTCTAGAATCAACAATTCACTTTATCCGGTTTTGGAGTTCGCCAGCAAAAAAAAAAATGATATCAGGAAGATAGTTGCCATTTAAATACGCAGTTGTGCAATCACAACTATTTAAAGAGCGCATTTTCTGAACACCATCGCACCAAGTATCGAAAACTGATTTATTGCAATTGCCAACGTACTCATTGACCAAATAAATATATAAATAAAACAACACATTGTTTTGAATAATCGACTCTAGATCTCTTAAAGTAGCATTTCACCTAAGCCTTTTTAAAATTAAAATTAACGTAGGGTTAAATCTTAAGAATTTCGTGATTCTTGTATTATTTAATGGATATAAATGAACACTACTGTTTTACAATCCAAACCTTGCAATAGATAGTTTACGATATTTCATCCATTTAACATACATCTATTTAACATAATATCTTAATATGTGATTATATCAATTAGTAAATGTAAATTTTGAGCTAAAAAACTCATTAACATACCTTTGTGATTTAAATGAAATAATATCTACGCACTGTATGTTATCAATTATCCTGTTGATTTGTATTAGTTGAATAAATTGCGTTTTAATGAGACAGTAAATTGATAGTAAATTTTACTTCGATAAGAACAAAGTTAGTTATGCTCATTTATCTAATCTCAGATCATTATTCCGGTTACAAATATCAATTGAATGAAATGGGTTTTCATGAGAAACTATATAAAGTGAAAGTAAAATCTTTCTTGAGAAACTTAAGTGAAAGTAAAATTTAACTTCTAGAAGAATAATGTTTCATTGTGCCTGTTTATCTTATCTCGGGTGAATGGATGTTTACACGCAGTGTCAGAATTAGTGACATGTTGTAAAAAAATGCTTTCAAAGCACTATACAATGAACTGGTTTTTCTATCGAGACAGCTCTTTCTAAATTTGAACAGTGTTACTTTTCTCGTTAATGATTCGAAAGCTGTTTCTGATTTTGTTGTATGAAAAACATACCTTATTAAAATCAAATTGATATGACTTTAGCAACTATGATAAGTAGGTTATTCACTTACCTTCATGATTAAAAATGAAATATCGTTTGCTATTATCATCTACCCGGAGAATCTTATATTCCTTTACATTTTTTTGGTAACTAAGAACAAATTGAATCTAATCAAATGATAGCTTATTTGACAGCTGTTTGAAAGTTGTTTTTTTTTTTATCAGCAGTGTCCGATAAAAATTGTCAGCAATATTATCTCCTGCGGTCTTTTGTAACTTGCCAAATGAGTTTGTGTCAATTAACGCCCTTTAAGCTATTGTACATTAGATACAAAACAAAAAGCACATGCGGGTCATGCTTGTTTTGATTATATGACATCCTAAAGTCATGTGTACTAAACTTTTTTATTCCAGCGTTGACATACATGTAAGTAAAGCGTGCGTAACACGAACTATAGTGAGAGAACGTGAGAACTATGCATTATCTGCTCTTTCGGAAAATCAATATGATATAAAGCTGATTCAGAGAACCTAAAGTGTAAGTAAGATTCATTTCATATAAGGGCAATGTTTATCTTAGCTCGGGTAAAAAAGATATGTACACACAGTGGACAGAATAATTGTCATTTTTTAACAGTGCTTACATTTTACTATACAATAAATTTGTTCTTGCATCGATGCAGTTCTAAATTTGGACAGATTGTTTTTTCCCATTTAATATATTCGTGAGCTATTTCTTTGTTTGGTGTATGAAAATCATACTTTCAAAAACAAATTACCAAATTTTTTATCGACGATCATTTATTTAGCAAAATGTGTTATGAATAATCTTGATTTATTTAATGAGTTTATATTCAAATAGACAAATGATATATATTGAAAGACATTGCTATGATTGTCTTATAATGATTGCAATATTTGCATTGATTTTGATAATCGAACTCTTTATTTTCTATTTTCAACAACAACAAAATCTTAATCATCAATTTATGTATTGGAAAAAATAACTCAGCAAAGTTCCTTTATAATTGAAAATGAAACATCGTTTACAATATTGACAAGCTAAGAGTTATCTGTTGTATCGGAAATCGATGTAATATAAAGTGATAAAGTGTGAAAAGAATGTTTGTCACTCGCCAAAAAATGACAAAAAACTAATTTTATTGTAAATGTAAACATTTTTGGGGACAAAATTTGTAATTATTCATAGGATGTATTTGTATTTTTATATCTATTTGTAAATGAAGTTGGCATTATAAATGTATAATAAGCAGCTGTGCGCATGCAGCGGGTATAACCATTAACATCCCATGGTCCAAGATACCCAGGTTGTTTGATAGTCTGTAAATTGCATTTTGCGCACAACAGGGTCATGAGTGTTAGGTGCCAATACCCAGGTTGTTTGATAGTCTGTAATTTGCATTTGCGCACAACAGGATCACCGAGTGTTAGGTGCCAATACCCAGGTTGTTTGATAGTCTATAATTTGCATTTGCGCACAACAGGGTCACCGAGTATTAGGTGCCAAAATGTTTTCATCATAGTTCAATTAATACGTCCAGCATCGCATCTCATTATGTAACTATTGTCATACATGTAACATGTTTTACGGTGTAACCGTTTAGAAGGCGAATCCAATATAAATGGGGCTAGGTCAGTAGATGCCCTTTCATCTTCTCTGGCCTGTCATCTCATACATGTATATTGTTTGGACTCTAATATCATTGCTGGGCCAAGAACATTGGGCATGATCCATGTTAAATTTGTTCAAGCCCTGATATACTAGACTATAATCTGTCTCAGGTTACTGTTCCATCACATTTTGACGATTTTTATAGAAATATACAGAACTTAGATAAATACAATTGAAATCATTCATTAAAACGCCATTTTTTTTAATGGAGATTTATCTTTTTTCCATTCGAAAGTCTCTTGGAACACCTCACACAATTTTCAAATGCTATCATCCAGACCTTATTTCATATCTTTTGCAATACGAATCTTCATAGATTTTTATTAAAAGCCGCTTTCTTTAGCCGAACAAGTTAGAGAGAGAGAGAGAGAGAGAGAGAGAGAGAGAGAGAGAGAGAGAGAGAGGGTTCATGAAATTCAAATACAAAAACATGTAAACAAATTTTCATTCTGGTATGTAAATTAATATTGTTTGAACCACCCCGAGATATTTCATCTTCACTAGCTAAGGGTTTCTGATCCGTGCCGACTCTGCGGATCACAAACCCTTGGGCTAGCGAAAATACATGTAGGAATGAAGCTAAAAATCTTGGGATAGATTTTAGCTGCATTTTTTTTGTTATTTTGATTCTATCAATATACATGTATATTATTTTGATGTTTTATTGTCTGTAGTCTGAAGTAATTTATACATATTTTGGATAATACCAGGTACATGTAGTGTCTACATCGCATATCTCTGGATAATTTCTCAGCATGAAGTATTTTAACCTTTTACTCTCTTATTTTAAATGTATGCATTGCTTTTAAATAATACATGATTTTAAGAGTAAGTAATATTTTTTTTAAAGTAAGAAAATCAATTTATCTTGAGAATATTTCACTTGTAAGGACAGAAATTGAGATTATTTTTGTTCCCTTAATTCACTAAAATTTGTCATCCAAACACTTAGTTATTAAACATTCAATGATGAATTTGTGCATTAAAACTACAGAAAAACTAGCTAGTTCACATCATAAAGTGCAAATTATGTCATTTGTGTATATTGTACATTTATAATTTGATCCGAGTTTATTTGACAAATGTCATACATTTAGTGTGTAATGCATATTTATGATTGTGAATGCAGATCACTACTTCTTATTATACATAAAGTATTTATATTGAATTATGCTGCAAATAATCTCACTATTTGCTTTTATTTTCATGGCAGATTGGGGATAATTTGAACATGATTTATTATATTTATTAATCATATACGAATGGTTCACACATTTTTTTTGTGTGTGTGGGGGAGGGGGATTAAAATGGTTAAATATTTTACAATGTGTCTGTCAAAGACTATGATGTCTACAAAATATTTTTTTTATTGAATTAGTTATCATGAGTTATTGGTCGTAACTTGACTTCTTTTTTTTTTTAGGAATAATTTGAATTCTGGGTACGAAATGACCTGGGTATGAGTAGGTCAAACTACGATTTGATATGAAACCTAAAAAACGAAATTTCAAATTGAAAGTAGGTGAAAAACGTCTTTGGTGTTTTCAGACAAGAATCAGTAATCAAATTTAATTAAAATACATGATTTAATTTGAATACAATGTAACAATGAAATAAAACTGCTTCACTGATGAAAAACATTTTTTGTCCAATCAGATGTCTTGAAATTCATTTGATCGGATCTAATGCAACTATTGAAAGTTGTAAGAAACGAAAATTTCTTTTCTTAATAATGAATTAATTTTTCAAGAACACACTAAGTAAGTGTGAATGTAATTATGACTCATTAAACAATATTGATAAATTATCACCAAACGTGAAGTTAGTACGAGATTCAAATTTAACATGGATACCGGTGATGTCACTGGGCGTGAAGTGATTCTTTTTTCCTCCATCTTGGAAAAGTTTTTCAACTTCATAGATAGAGAGTCTAATTTCCATATTTTGGCATATATACACGTGTTGTATATAGGGAGAGCTTCGCGAAATGAGTTATTGGGTTATTGGTAAAAGAGCGAAATGATTTGTGTCGAGACGAAAATGCAGAAAAATAAGCGCGTGATATTAGATCGCTTGCAGAATTCTTGCTATATGCGCATAATGTTTCTCATGTTATAGTTGGTCAGTTACTGTCGAAGTATTCCGATGGTTTAAATCCTCGTTACAATGTTAAGGTCATATATGTAAACAAACAATTGACAGCGATGTTCACTGAGCAAAACAATATCTCCTTCCGGAAGGATAGAGGATTATGGAAAAACAATGAGTCCTTGTTAACGGATTAAGTGCATCTTAATGATGTTGGTATGCGGCTATATGCAAAAAGCATTCGTGCAGCAGTAGGTTTGTTCAAAATAAGGTAGAACAAATTCGGGTTAGAGTGTTATGTCGACTTCATTCATGTTTCATCACCATATATTTATGGTTTTACTGTTAACCTGGACACAGTGTGTTTATATGTCTACATACATGATAAATCACTGTACTTTATTTGCATCATTATGCATATGGTTTATTTATGCCTTCCAACAAAAGAACCTATCATTCACAAACAGTTCTGTTTTTACATTGTATTCATTTATTAGGGGCATCTATGTTGTCATCTATACTTATTGTTCACACTCATTATTGTGTTTATATATCTACATACATGGTACAACATGTATCTGGTTTTTGCAACATTATGCATATTGTTTAAATATGGTTGAGAGCATATAAGCCTTTCGTACACATTCAATTGTGCATTTACATTTTAGTGTTTTATCAGGGGCTTATATTTTGTTGTATACTTAATAGTCACACTCATTAGTGTGTTTTGTATTTACATACATGGTACAATATGTACCTCGTTTGCATCATTATGCATGTTTTATTTATGGTTGACACCACATAAGCCTATCATACACATTCAATTGTGTATTTACATTTAATTCATGCCATTAGGGGCATATATGTTGTCATCTATACTTATTGGTGACACTCATTAGTGTGTTTATATATCTACATACATGGTTCATCATGTATTGTTTGCATCATTATGCATATTGTTTAAGTATAGTTGAGAGCATATAAGCCTTTCTTACACATTCAGTTGTATATTTACATATTATTCCTTTATCATGAGCATATATGTGGTATTTTATACATAATGGTCACACTCATTAGTGTTTTCTGTATTTTTGTATACATGGTACAAGATGTACCTCGTTTACATCATTAGGCATATGGTTTATTTATAGTTGACAACATATAAGTCTCTCATACACATTCAGTTGCATGTACATGTGTGTTCTTCTTTATGCTAGTATGTACATTACTGGTACATATTGTATCATTTTCATCAAAGTTATCATTCATATATAGCCTTTCAAATCTTAGCATCATACATTCTTATACAAAGTATTTCAATTTAATTGCTGTTGTGCACATTTGATTACGGTTCATCATGCTACTTTCATATACGTTGATTTTGGCTAAGTTTTAGTTTATTGTCTAGGTCACCATGATCCAAATAACATCTACACAGTTACTTATTTGAAAAAGGGTTCATCGGTTCAGTTCTTTCATAAGACATCATTTTACACAATTTCATAGTAGAGTTATATTTGTATTTGACTGGCATGTAGGTTTTTTCTATTTCTATAATGGTATTAATTAATGTGTTACTGTTCAAGCATCATTATTGCAGATTTATACAATGATCTATTGTAAGATAGAACTAAAACACTGATATATTACAACTATATATCCTTGTATCTATTTATCAGTGCATTATTCAATATAATCAGGTACAGCATCTAATATTTATAGTATATTGTATTCCTGTTTGTAGTTAATTGAAAGAAACATGCCAAAACAAAGGAAGAAAACTAGAGACTCCACTGCGACAACCAATACAGGACCTCGGTCAAGACCAGAGATCAAAATCAAGCCCTAATCCATCCCTGTCTGTACATAATGACTATCTTTGACAGTACAAAATGGCACCCAGCAAGTACCGTCAGCAAACGAAATTGCGTCATGAATCATTTCGCAGCTAAGAGAAGCCGCTGATGTAGGACAACTTCCAGCATCAACGTCTTTGCAAGAAGTCATAAAACTAGTACCGGGCCCAACTGCAAATATTCCTTGCACATCAACAGCGGCAGCAGAAAACCCAGAGACTCTAGGTATTGACAATTCACCACTAGGTGGTGCAACAACCTACTTATTGAAAAATTATTTGCCTCTTGGTTTTAATGAAAATGAAAAAAACACAAAGAGAAATTTGGTCTGACAACTATGTAGATTTTGACACCATTGTTGCCAAATTTTAACTATCAACATGAAGATGAAATTTTGTTTAAATCAGAAGCAGTGAAAATTTCAACAAATGTCAAATCTAAACAGTTTTTCTCCATCCATCAATGGACAGCAGCTTTCGACACCGTTATGTCTTTGTTTATTGTGAAATCTCCAGAGTCATCCTTAGGGTTGATTAAGTATGCTTACAACATATGAGCAATGTCAAAACAATTCGGTTTTACGATCGCTAGGTCTTATGACAAAAATTGTCGTAGGGTGCGCAAAATGATGATGTTTGATTGGGCTATAATTAATGAAGATTTATGGCGCTCTGCATTTTATCAGAATGTCAATGCTACCCAGAATCCAGGTGTTTTTCCTCAAAAACCAAACAAACTTAATTCAAACTCTCCCTTTCAAAAGCAAGCCCAGTAATACCAAAATCAATTACCATCCGGTTACTGCTGGACCTACTGCAGAACGGGGGCTTGCCCAAACACCTCAGATTGTAAACACAAACACCAGTATGTCAAATGGGGCTAAGGGCATACCACTCATACATGCAGAGGATGGCAGCAAAACAATGCTACCTATACCAATAAAAGTAGATAAGTTGGAATGTTATGACACTCATCTCAGACAAAAACTTGTTCAAGGCTTTACATTTGGTTTTAAGATTATTTCAACTATTTGCAGAGAAAACCGCAGTCTCAAAAAACAATAGAAGTGCTAGGGAAAACACACAGGTTGTTACAGAAAAAATTCAGAAAGAAATTTTAAAGGGTAGAATAGGCTGGGTAAGTCTCGCGTGCCTCCTTTTCCACAGGAGTGATCAACATAGTAAGAACGACACACAGTGCCATCTCTTTCAACCAATGTAAAGTTAAGAAAGAAGTGGATAGATCTCTGCAGGTACGTTTTAGGGGCTTGCTTTTGAAAAACATTAAAAATTTCATTATATTAAATTTCAAGAAAATTCGAACTGAAACTGAACGTAACGATCTGAAACCATTCTGATGCTTCGAGAGTGCACATATTTCATTTACAATTTTATTTGTGTCAATTTAGACGTGCTGACAGAGATTGGAACGAAGGGGACCACATATGTAGCTGTCATTTCGAAGAAGGCTCCAAGGACAAAGGCCCCAGCATATTTGTTTATTCTAAACAAATGTTCCAGATGTTGCTGACATTCGAAAAAAATGAACATATTTCTTTCTTTCTGCTGAATTATATTATTGCAATAAATACTGTTCTAATTAAATAATTATAAATGAATGAAATTCAGAGAAATATAACATAATATATTTTTTTTAATTTATCATGTTTATAGGGGTCTTTGATAAAAATTAATGACTATAAATTTAAAACCACAAAATAAAACTGTCACATTATTTTGTTACGGGACAAATTTAAACTGAGAAATAACAACAAAATTAAAGGAAGAAGTTTGTGGAAAATGAAAAGGTGCCTACAGTGGAGAGTATATGTACCATCGGTACATGTATCGGTGGTGTCGAGGAGCCAACATCGGTGCTCTTTACAGCAAAGAGTAGTGCTGCACTGGACCACCCATACTTCCACCCGTGTCCTTCCTTCCAGTGTGCATCCAAATTAAATGAATGTCAGGGTGAGTTTATTTTTGAAAAATGCATTTTGTAGATATTATGGTTTTTAAATGCATTGAAGAAAACTTAGCTGTTAAAATACTTATGTCCTGTTATACATCTTTATAACACAACTTGCAGTTGATAATTTATTAATTCTTGTACAATCAGAATATTTCTTTATTTCATTTTTTTTTATTTGTTTTGATAGCTAAGATAAAAGAACAGGAAGGAGAGATAAAGACATTAGAACATGATATTGAGAGGCTGAAGAACTCGAGGCCTGTAATGTCCACTGATGCCATAAAAAATAACCAAGAAAAGGTAAGAAATACATGAAACGTAATGTTTTACATGTACATGAATTAAAAAAAAAATTTCCAGGTTATCATAATGTGATTTTTTAAAATTTACATTTCAAAAATGATATCTGATTATCATTGTATTAAAAGAGTAACAGGTTGAAATTGAATTTAGGGAATCAAAGGTATATACATGTTTACTATTAATTAAATTAATATATTTGTTTATCTTTTTAGATGCTGTTGTACACATCCTTTACATACGACATTTTCCAGATCATTGTTGCCACTTTGCAGAGATTTGAACCGCTGAATTATTATTCAGGATGGAATGTCACAAATGTGAGTTTGGAAGATCAAGTTCTCATAACCTTGATGAAACTGCGACTTAATCTACGGGATCTTGACCTAGCAAACAGGTTTTCCACCAGTAGAGCTACAATCTCTAACATAGTTAACACTATTATTTGTGCTTTGCATGAGATTTTTTATAAGGGCATCATGGTAAGAGTAGGCATGCACAGTAAGTTAAAATGCAAGAGCTCCATGCCAAACTCGTTTAAAGATTTTGGTTCTGCTAGTGCATCAATTAACTATACAGAAATAACACAGAATGTTCCTTCCGACTTTAATCGACAAAGTGCAACATATAGCAATTATAAAAGTTGGCATACTGTAAAAGCGCTTACAGCTGTTGCACCCAACGGTTCATGTGTATATGTTTCACCGTTGTATCCCGGATCTGTGTCGGATCCCAACATTGTTAAACATTCACATTTTTTGAAAAACCTTGTACCTGGAGATCTTATCCTAGCTGACAAAGGCTTTAACATCCATGACCAAATGCCATCAGGTGTGCAACTCAATATTCCTCTATTTTTGATAAACAAGACTCGGTTTACAAGTAAAGAAGCCGACCTTTGTTATAAGATTGCTAGAAATCGAATTCATGTTGAGACAGTGAATGAACGATTCAAAAACTACCGAATTCTGAACCACATACCAGCTAACTACCGTCCACTGTCTACAAAAATAATGCAGCTGTGTGCCATATTGAACCATATAGGTTCAATCTTATTTTTGTATGATTGGATAAAAACGAATCGCTTCGAAATCCATATTTTGTTCCAATAACGTATAACTATTTTTACGTTGATATAAATTCTAAGTTATTTCAGCTTTGCTTTTTAATTGGCTTTTGTTTGAACTTTATTCTGTCGGTCCGCAATACGGTTCAATTAAAGTTCTTTTACATACGACGATTTCTTCTCTTCATTGGTTTTAGGATAAAAAACGTCTTCGTTTTCATTGCAAAGATACTGATGAACAAATTGAATAGAAAACCAATTACCTGTACTATGTTTAATATAGTTTTCCACTTCATTGCCTTCTTCTTTCAGAGAAGTTAATTCGCATAAAGATTTCTCTTTTCTAATTTCAGAGCTTAAGGACGGCGGACCCAATTCATTTCTACAATAGATTTTTTATTCAATTTTTTTATATAATGTTAATCAGTTAATGGTGAGTGAAAATCAATAAAAAAAATTACATGATCATCGACTTCCTTTTTTTACTAGGGGCGTTACAAAATTTGGGTAGAAATAGAAAATAATGGGAATTTTCTAGGGCGTGGTAAAAAAACTGATATTTTAAAAATTCTGCAATAGATTTTTTACTCTAATTAAATTGTAATATTCAGTATTCAATTATCTTACCGATGAACAGAAAAAAAATGTAGGTCATCGACCTAAATTTTTTGAGGGGATGTGTCAAAGTTCACTGCATGGTTCATTTTTCTTCAGAAATATCATTGAAAAAAGGACATAATTATTTATTGCCTGATGTTACATTAACTGCTGCATATATAAATATCGTTAAGTTAATGTATAAATTCAATATCAACCAGAATATAAGACTATATAAACTTCTTTTCGGCGTTGTATGATTTATAAACCGTGGAAATATAACGGACTTGTCGCAAAAAGAGGAAATTCGGACTAATTTTTTTCTTCTTAATTTTTTTCCACTAAAAATATTTTGGCATCACAAATAATGTTTGGTATTATGAACATTTTATTATTTTCTCTTATTCTGATTTACGTAATTACGACAGTCATAATCATAGCCCATGCGCGGTTTCTGCGCAGAGGTGCGAAATCTTGAATTGGGTCCGTCGTCCTTAATTCTATTTCATTTCTTTCTGTTTTGTTTTCTTTTCCATTGTCATTCACATCTGGAGAACTTGGTCGCAGCTTCTTGTGTTTTTTGCTAGGTTCATCATCTTCACCGTTAGATCCTGTAACAGATGCATTAAAGCTCTATATTTTACAAAAAATATAATCAATGATAACACCATACAATCACAGAAAGTGTAATGCATGCGTCCTGTAGACATGCGTTAATGATATTAAGCATTGTTTCGATATAAATGTGATGATAGGTCTGTGATAAACTACATGTTTTATACATAGTTCGCATTTTTGAATCCTTTGATAAATGTTTTGAGATTTCGTAAAAATATCGTTTTTAAGACATTATTTAAGATTCTCAATGTAAGTTTTGTATTTTTCTAATGATTTTTGAATATAAAATATTTTAAATCGCCACTGAAGTGATTTCTAAACTTACCTCTCCGCTTTCTGCTAAATAGTCTTTCAGAGTCAACAAACTTTATTTCACCCTCCTGCTTCATTGTTGTCAAAAAGCCTTGAAACCTATAATTTTAAATGAATTTGTACATGCATTTAAAACCAACGTTTTTAGGCCGTCAAACCTTTCTTCCTTTCTTAAGTAAATTAAATTTTTAGATTTCTAAACAAGTCAGCTGTTGACAACTGGAACTTTTAAAGGAAAACTTAAATGACAAAATTATTCAAACTTCTAAAAAAAAAATATATTAGTTACAATAAAAATATGACAAAAAAAGATAAAAATATTTTAATTTTATTCGTAGAGAAAACCGTATCATGTTAACAAATCAACATGTGTTATTTTGCAGATGTGCTTGAATAGAATTAGTGCAAGCAAAATCATTTAACGGGTGCATTTTCTGAAAACCATCGGGAAGTTTGGAAAACCAAATAATTGATGAAACAGATTAAGCAAATAAACGGCCATAAGTTTAATCGATACAAAGAATAAAGAAATGCTGCAACACGGTTTTAAAAAAAAATCAATATTGCTTTTGCATCATAAACTTAATCCATTTCATAATTTTAAAGCCCGCATCTTCACAAATTGATCTCAAATTAATTTGTAGTAGAATACTGAAGTGTATTTGTTTTTATTTGATGGGTTTTTTTTATTTATCTCGAAGGTTTTAAAGCGAAAATAAAGGCAACTGGTTTAATTTTATCAGGGTACCAGTTTTTAAAAGTTTGCAAATCACTTCTGCCTAGAATTGTATAAAAGTTTACATTTTTCTATTCCATAAAACAAATATTTTTTTTATAATTTGAAACACTCCACCAGCTTAAAAATGGACAATCATAACTACAACTTAACTAATCGTTATAACTTAAAGAGAACAAGTTTTTGCAATATATAAAGACTTCATTTATCCAGAAATCATCAGAATTTCAGCGCTTTGACAAAATGTTTTATTGAGAACAAGGTAGACTAAACCTTTTTAATCATTTAATTCATCTTGGATGATTAAATTTCAAACACTTTTATACCTTTGTAATCCAATACGTGTATATTTACATGTATCGAGGAATGATAAGGTAATGTGTATTGCAAGTATGTACTTGCAATGGTTATAAATGAACACTACTGTCTTACAATGTACAACTTAAACCTTGCAATTAATGAATAGTTCATAATATTTCATCAATTTATCATACCTTACATATCCTAATATGTCATTAAAACAATAAATGTAAAATTGAAATAAATATTCATTAACAAACCTTCTGATTTAAATCATATACGGACTTTATGTTATTAATTCCCCGGTTACTTGTATTCAATTAAATAAAATGCGTTTTCATGAGAAACTAAAGTGAAAGTAAATGTTACTTCGATAGAAACAAGTTATTATACTTACTTGTTTAGTCTCTGTTTATTATTTCAGTTACATATATTTGTAACCAGATAGCCATGCTGTAAACTTGAATTATTAGTATGGCAAATTGGTCATGATATTTTCGTATACTTTGATACTGCACAATTAATTGTTATATGATGACTGACAGAGTGAACTTTATGACTCTTGTAGCACTGCGCAGTAGTCCTAAATGAGGTTAAATGAAAGTGTTCAGTTGTTTGCTAAAAGACTATTACAAATCACGGAAGACGCTTACATTAAAGACAGACTTAAAGACCCATTGGTACAACAACAGTTAGTAGACTTAGTAGACATCTTTTGTCACGGGTTGACATTCGACTACCTCAGAATGAAAATTTTGCTAGAAAACCCTAAAGATTTAGAATCCGCAATTCAAATAGCAATGCGAGAACAAAACCTGGGACAGAGGCTAGCGATAAGAGGGTCAAATATGACAGAAATTATACAAAGTAATGACAACGGAGAGACTCTTTCAAATTTTGATACTACTCTTCCCTTATTAAGGGGGAGAGCAGATAATCTTACCGCAATAGAAACAAGGCATGTAGAACCAATGCAAATTAACTATTCGCGAAATAATAGGTGTTTTAAATGCAAACAGACGGGTCATAGTCATCGATTAGTCATCGATTTTGTCCTCAAAATAATAAACCCCAAGTCAGGACCCGTCCTCAAATGAATAAACAACTCAATCAAAACAAACCCGTATGTAATATAATGCGCTCACCTGTGGAATGTTGGAATTGTGGTAAAGTTGGTCATGTGTGTGCAGAGTGTTGGAGCTCACGCAGGTATAAGAGAGCGCAGCAAAATTGGGGCAAACCAACAAATCGTCAAAGCCAATCATATGATTTTAGAAACCAAGTTGATGAGGGACCATCTTAAAATTGGAAACTTCGCTCTTCTTTTGATAAACAAAATCAGGACAACTAAGACGCTCTTCCTTCGTTGAAGCCCGAAGAAAGAACGTTAAACAAAGAACTACAAATCAAATTAATTTTACGAACAAACCCAGTAGTTGTTAATTGAAATAGGTAAAATTGAATTTAAGGCTTTGGTAGATACTGGTGCAGGCGTATCTTTAATCGGTAAGAAAATGTATGATAATCTATTTCCCCGCCCCAAGTTGTTTAAAAATGACACCACCTCTCTACAAGCAGCAAATAGTAATTCTTTTATTGCGATAGGGTATGTAAATATCTCATTTAAGATTTCAGGACTAACTTTAGACCACAAACTTTGTGACAAAGGGACTTAAGGATGACGTTTACTCAGAATGAAAAATAAAATCCACTGATGATAATGAAAAACGCTCTATTGTATGTCATAGACCTTTGATTGTAGTGTTATTTTTATCTTTAAAAAAAGTTGGTCAATTACCTACTTTTTGAGTTAATGGCCATTGAACATTTTTAGAAAAATCAAGAAAAATCCCATAAAATTTAACACTACTATTGAGATTTTCTTAATTTTGAAATTATTACAAATAATTAAACACTTAAAAAAAGAAATACAATTTATGAATGGTGGTGGCACTAAATAGATACAAAGCATTAAGATTTCAGCAACAAGTTTAAAAAATATTCCAGCCCGAATTTCCTCTATCAGTTTTCAAATCCCTACCCATTTTTGATCCAATTTTACAAAAAATTGAATGATGATAATACAAAAACATTTACGGTATTAAACTACTTATATTGACCTTATTCTGTTGGCATAAAATTTATATAAGGTCAATGCTCAAAATTCTGAGATATGGTGTCTTTTATCGTTTTTAAGCATTTTACAATATTTTTGCAATTGGTGCCATACGATTATTTTAATGAATAAGTGAGGTAAAACCGACAGAAAATATGCAAAATTATTAAGATTAAAATATAGAATCTTAACTTAAAATAATAGAGTACTGTCAAAAATGTTTTAGCGGAAAACAAAATCTGCAAAACTTAGTCCGAATTTCCTCTGTTTGGCTAAAAGTCTATTTTTGTTTGAGCCTAATTCTATAATATAGTAAAAATATCGAATGTTATGTCAAAAATAATTCATTTCATAAATACTTTTTGTGTTTAGAACAAATTTTTCTCATTACATGGAACTTTATAACAATTCGAATTTGAGAACTCAAACCCTGAGTAAACAACACCCTTAACAGGAACCTGATTCTCGGTCGTGATTGGCTCAAGAAAAAACAATGTTCGTTTATACTTTGATCTTTGACTTATGCGTATTAATGGCAAAGTATATGCGGAACTGATAGAAAATTTACACATCTCAACTATTGTAAGAACATCTCAACTATTGTAAGAACACCTAAGAAACTTATTATGAGACCAAACTAGGTGAACGTATTCTATGGAAGAATAAACAACAATTTTCCTCTGGAAGAAAGTGACTTAGTTAAAGTGAACAGCATAGACAACAACTGCATTATGGAAGATCCAGGACTATATTTAAAAGACACCGTTTGTATAGCTAGAAAAGATTAGAAAGTTCCAGTGATCTTCGTTAACCAAACTAACAAAAACTATAAGATTCCAAGAGAATACATCGTAGGACGTGTTACCGCATTAAAACAAAGGAAATCTTAGAAATACAGACTACTAAAGTCACAAAAGAAGAGATTGATGTACCTAAAAGATTCGAACACTCAATCAAAAGGCTTGTGAGCAAAAATAATGATTTATTTGCAAAGAAAGGAGTGCCTGATACTATAAAGATAAAGATAGAAACTGGAGACCATTTCCCAAAAAAGAATAGACCATACCGTGTAACCCTAAATAAAAGACAGATAATCGACAAGGCCATACCGGAAATGATGGACGCAAAGATTATTGAAGGATCACAATCGCCTTGGTCATTTCCCTTAGTAGTGGTGGCTATTGGTACTTTGCGGAACGGAACGGAACGGAACCAGTTAAGACGCCCCCAACAGGGAAACAGGTTTTTTTTTTTAAAACGCCATTATTTTATTTAAACCTATCGTAAATGGAAGATTGTTTTTCACATTTTGATGTTTAAATGCACTGTGTATTACATGAAATATGCTATTCATTGCTCTCTAAGTCGATACACGTGTTTCTTTCCCAAAAAACCTAACGGTCACTAGTTGTTTTAAAATGTTAGATTGACACTGCGTATGTGCATATCATTCCAGCGATTTTTTTGCTTGTGTTGTGTACAACGTCAACTTTTAATTCATTTATAATCGATACTATGTTATTTACACAGGTGATCTTACAAGTTTGTTAATCAAGATAGCAAAAACACAATTGTTATACATTTATTAAGAAGAATTCTAAAATATACTGAGCACATTTGCAAGAAAAAAGTTAAATATTCATTACTTACCTTTCTTCTGAATAAGTTTCTTCTGATTCCGTTCCGTTCCGCAAAATACCATTACCCGTGTGGATATTGGTATTTAACGGAACGGAACGGAATCTTTTAAAATATGAAACATATCACAACAACTACTCACTGTTTCTTATTTCTTTATTCTTTTGGGGTAAGTGATGCAAGTTAATGAACCATTTCAATCAGTTCAAACATCTTGCGTATTTGCTGATCATTTCAGCGTTTGTGTGCTTGTGATATGTACAACGTTTATTCCATTTATAGTCCAGTACTTGTTTTTTTTGCGGGAGATCCAACTAGAAGGCTAATCAAGCTAGCAAATACAGAACGTATATGCATGTATTAAGTAGAATTTCAAAATAAACTAAGCACATTCGCAGGAAAATACTAAAAAATTCATTACTTACCTTAATTCTGAAAGAAATTCTTCTGGTTCCGTTCCGTTCCGCAAAATACCAATACCCGTGTGGATATTGGTATTTAACGGAACGGAACGGAATCTTTCAAAATTTTTATAATATGGAAAATATCCTAACAAGGACAGCATTTATTCAGTTTATTGCCAAACTGTTTTTTTTACGGGAGTTTACCGAATTAACAAGTTTGTTTATCAAGATAACAAGCTAACAGCACACAGTGTTTAAATCAAGTAGAATTTTATATTATACCAAACATATTTGCAGGGAAAACATTATTCTAAAAAGTAATTGATAGCTATATTTGAAATACATTGAAATAAATGATGTT
>WFKH01011926.1:46322217-46332878 GCA_016163765.1 Magallana hongkongensis | reverse complement strand
GATATTTAGAAAAGGGATGAAAAATTTAAACTGAATTGGATGATATATACATGAACTTGGCCTTAATTCTGAGTTAAAATTGATTACAATGATTTTTTTTTAAACCAGTGAGTGGGTATTTAGGACGTCATATGTCTAAATTTTGTTCTTTAGGTCAAATTCAACAAATATTTTTATCCCTGTCCCAAATGTGAAGTTCAGATAAAAGACTGTTTCGAAAAAAAATTGGGTAGGGTAATCCCCCCCAAATTTAACTTCCCCGTTTGATGACACAATTAATGTATAAAGTTCACTACCAATCTGTCGTGGTATTAAAATGTATGAAACTAAAAAAAACCGCTTGTGTATGCATATTTATTTGCATTTTTTTTTAAACCAAAGTTGTCATTTTCAAAGTATCTCGCTCTACACTTTCTGCCATAGTGTAAATTAGTCAAACCCGTTCCTGGGCACCCCATTCTGGGAAAAAATTCTTTCAAAGAAAACTAAAATCGCATCAAATTTTTCCATTTCATTTATTACCTTTTTTGTATTATACCAAAAATGTCCCATTCAAGGTATGCATATCTGCCCGCGATGCATGATGAACCCGTCCTACACTTTTCGCCAAGAGGTTAATTAGTCAAACACCGTTCTTGGTTACCCCGTTCTGAAAAGTTCTATTCCATTCTTTCGCTAGAGGTCGCGCTTCGCTAGCTTCTATCTATCAACACTAAAATCACTCACTCAAGAAACGAATTTCCTTTGTTTCATTTATTCAACATTTGTAAAATCTTAACTTCTATGTGTAATCCAGGTAAGTTCCTAATAAATATATTCACTGTTTACGTAATCATTCAATATTATTTCATTGCAAGCATATATTTTGATGCAAACGATCCCTGTCTTGGATCCGCCAAAGCGTGTCCACCACCTTACTCTCATCTTTGCTATTTCGGGCTTGTTTATCGAAAATGAAAGTAGGTTTTTGATTAATTTCACAATAATAACTTATCAGTTAAAATTCAATTATACCTTACGGACATCATCACGCATGTGTTGAAATACCAAAGGTGTAAGCAAGTACTCTGGTGCAGGCATTTTGTAGTTTATTTGCAAAATGCCTTAATTTATAAGTATAGATATTGACAGAAGTAATATTGAAAGCATAGTATACGTACAAGAATAGAAAAAATATTATAGCTTATTACAAAATATTCAATTTGTATTGTCACATTTGGCATACTCCACCCCCCCCCTCCCCACACACGCTCTGTTCATTCTTCAGCACCGTATTTTTAGAAAAGATTTTTTGAGAATGGCTTTCAGAAAATGCACACTTAAGTATATTCGATAAATCAGCAAGGCGGTTTACATCGTGTCTGGTTTGGCTTTATTGAAAATATTCCCTTTAAACATCTATATTTAGAGTTAATCGATTTCATGCTGGGTACGCGTCTATTCTTATGATCATGTTTACATTATAACTTAAGTCTGCAAAGATAAGGGATTTCGTATTTCCTATCCTTTTAAAATATATTCCGATCATGGAACGTGAAAAAATTAAAAGAAAATTGCATGTCTGTGTTTCAAAAATTGAAATAGCAAACGATAAGGATGTATGCATTTATTTAAAAACATCTTAAAAATATAGATTTCGGTAAAAAGTGTTAGATCTTTAGCTGAGCATAAAACATTGACCGTTCGGCATAAATCGCGATTTGATAAGTTGCCATTGTATTAAAATATCAATTGATTTAAAAAAAACATCGACTGTTCGTTTTCTTGTATCTAATAACATATAACTTGCATTATGAAAACCGATATTGTATATTCAGCTATCTTTTAATTGTACTTCTAATATTTCGACAAAACAACCATGCTTCCCTGTCACCTTATCATTGAAACAAATCAATGAGAGTATTAAACGCGTGTCATATTTCCACTACCGACTTCCAATATTTGTGGGGGAAAAGAAAAGCTTGCAAAAAATAAAGGTTATAATGGATGGAAATTTCAGCTATCTTAATTCTGATGCTTCTTGCTTCAGTTAGTTACAGTTTAAAATGTCCCACGTGCCAAAGTGGAACGCCGAGTTTGCCATAAAAGATCGAAATGAATGTGCAGTTAAAAAACAAGAACAGAAAGCAATGAGGGCAGAGAGATATAAGGCTAGAACTGATCGGGCAGCCGTGATTGAGGAAAAACATATTGAAGAAGAATGGTTAGAGAGAGAGAGAGAGAGAGAGAGAGAGAGAGAGTTGAGAGTTAGTTCCTTAGTTTGTTAGTCTGTGTCTTTGTTGAGAGAGAGAGAGAGAGAGAGAGAGAGAGAGAAAGAGAAAGAAGAGCAAGACTCGTGTGATTAGTTTTATTTCAAAGCCATAATTTTAGAAACATTTCATCAATATGATGTTCTTCCGACCTTGATTATCAGCTATTGTCAGACTGGTACTACTACTGGATATATGATAATTTTAGATTTCTTGTACTTTTTTCAACGACAACACAGAACGACAAACATGATTCCATTCCACATACGAGAAAGCGAAAAGGTCTGTATCAGAAATATCAGGATAACTTTTTTAAAAAAGACTAAAATATAACACATCAGAATATACATTTCGTTATGAATAAATTCAAATGTTCGATAGTTGTTAAGCATATATGTTAGAACTCTATTGAATATGATGTCAATGCAAGTTCAATCAGTTATTGCATTCCTTACAATTACAGAGTTTTTTTTTCAATATATATATTTATATAAAAAAAAACTTTGTTATTCAAGTAGCGTCCTCATCATTTTAAGCTAAAAGAACGTCGGTTATTTGTTTTAAGCCCTTAACAAAAGGATTAACAACTTCATCAACGTAAAAAGCTAAGATCCAGTTCTAGAAAAACGAATAAAAGAATAATTGATATCACAACAGGTTCCGCCGATATAAGTGGTACGTCTCTTTGTATGGACATGGAGGAGGTTGGTTTATCTAGCAAACAAGTTGAAAAAAATGTTTAAAAAGAAAACGAAATAAGAGCACCGAGTAGAGGCATTTCACCCAGACAAAAGTTGCGAAAATGCAGAATGGTGAATAAGTTACAACGATTTCACAAACCCCACTGGCAAGGTCTTTATCCCAAAGCTATCTTGTCAAGAACAAGCCTAATGGAGCACGTTGCAAGAGGCAATAAGGGAGTTACATCACGGTTCATATCCTGCTGCAAAACACTTTATGATTTACAATGCCTGGGAGGTATAACTAATGAATCTTCTCGCGTTCGGGAGGTAGTGCGTATCAACACTACAAAACTGAAAAATTATAAAGACGTTACTATGATAGATCTTACTGACGAGACTGTACGAGAGAAACACATTCGTTCATCAGACGCATGGCAATTTGCATCTAGATTTAATGAAGTCATCCTGGATCAAAGAACACACGTGCCAGCTGACTGCGTCGAAAAGATTGGAATTGTTCAGCACAAAAAGTTTATTAAAGACGAACACGTTATTCTGTGACCTTTGCATATTAATTTTTTTCTCCTCGATCGTGTGCTTACATTGATGTTAGATCCTATGACTTTTTATAATAAAAATACTTTAGCTCAAACCATGCCATCATAAAAACTTTACTTCTTTTCTTCAAAACCTATCTGCTGTATGAAAATATGATTTATTTGTATTAACTATATAAATATTGATAACAATTTGACAAAAAAGTTCCGTCCAAATTTTAACCCATTCCTTAACTTTCTAGTGTATATATTACGTCTGGGTTCACCCAACATCTAACTCTTAAACTTACTAGAACCGTCAACCACTGAGTTTTGATGCAGGGAGACTTTTTCAGTAATTGCATGTGTTCAAGATCCCCATTTACTCAAACAATGTATGTAGTTTTTGGAAATCAAGTCTTCCAACAATCTGTTGGAATTCCCATGGGTACCAATTGTGCCCCATTGTTAGCAGACTTATTTTTGTATTCTTATGAAGCAGAATTTATTCAAAAACTTATACGTGAAAAAAATAAATCACTCGCTGTGGCCTTCAACTCAACATTTAGGTATATCGACGACGTATTATCAATTAACAATTGTTATTTCCATACTTACGTCGATATATCCTAGAGAACTTGAAATAAAAGATATCACAGAGTCAGCGTCATCTGTTTCATATTTGGATATTTTACTGGAAATGGACATTGATTATAACCTAACAACAAAACTTTATGATAAACGCGATGACTTCAATTTTTCTATAGTCAATTTTTCTTACTTATGTAGCAATATACCTTCATCACCTGCATATGGTGTTTTTGTCTCTCAGTTAATTCGATACGCAAGGGCATGCTCTTTGTATGAACAGTTTCTAAGACGAGGCAAGCTACTGACAAACAAGTTGATAAAACAGGACTATCAACAGTCTCGTTTAAAGTCATCTTTTCGTAAGTTCTATGGTCGATACAACGACCTTGTCAGCAAATACAATATTCCACTGAGTCGCATGCTGACTGACGTTTTTCATAACAATTGTTAGACCATAATTAATAACCTAATTGTCTACGGACTTTTGCGGTTTTTATTTTCCCGATTACGACATAGAGCACACGGCGGGTGTGACCGGTCGGCAGAGGATGCTCACTCCTCCATGGCACCTGATCCTACCTCTATCTTGGAGGTCCGTGTTGCTCTGCTTTGAATTTGTATTTCGTTTTATGGATTTTTGAGATGGTTGACGGTTTGTTATTGTCATTTTTTTTCATGGTGTTATAGCAATACCTCCCAATCTTTCTTATGAAATTTATATTCTTTGTCAAGTTATATAAACAAATAAAACTGTATTATAATTTACTTCACTCACGAAATAAATATCCAGCCTACTCACCTAATTGTAACAGTCTAACAATGTCTTCCATCGACCCTACCATGTCTCCACTGTGACTGTAATGTGGATTAAAAGAGCAAATATGTTATAACAATATGAGTGTTTATGTTGATTTAATCAAAGATGCATTCAATGTATGTGACTAAGTCATATTACAGCTAACTATGCCACAGTTGTTGCAAAGAAATCACCGCGTCCTTTTTTCTCTAACATAAATTTCACCACTAATGCCATCAAATGATTATTGAGGATGGATGATCAGCAAATTAACCATCAGATCAACCTAAAATTTCAAATATGGTTTAGTAAAAAAAACCCCAATACACATGTATTATACTTGTAGAAGTTGGGTGTTTCCCATTGATTTTATATAGAGCTTCTCTTCTGTAGGTAAACAATACAGTCCTAAAATGACCCCGACCATCGAATCATCTTAACGATAGCAAATACACATACTAACATTGTACTCCTAATGGTTCAGAGTGTAAAACTCGAATATATTATTTTTAAAATAAACCAGACCAGATTGGCCTCAAATGTAAATGTTTTATTTCTGAGAACTCTATAATCTATTTAAAAAGACGGCCTTATTACATTTAGACTGCGTGTTCAGAGTAACAAAAAAGCGTAATCTTTTGATAGTACTTTAACGTTGCTAAACGTTATTGAACCAAAGGGTCAACCGCAAGTTGTCTTGTCGACTAGAGACTATAGAGGGGACTATAGTTTTCCTCTGCGTCCGTCTGTCCGTCTGTCTGTCCCACTTCAGTTTTCTACACTTTTTTTCGTTTTGCGTGTTGAGGAATAATATGTAACTTGCTAAACAGCTTCAAAATGTCAAATAACAGATCAAGTTTACACTTTTGTAGCGTCTGGTAAACATATTTTTGAGAAAATTTATTTTTTTTGATTCCAAATGTTTGGGTTCGTTATCGGGTTCGGTGTGTGTTGAATAAACGAGTCAAATATGTAGTCAGTAATATGCGTTACTTGTATCATTACTTTTATCATTTTTAACAAACAAATTAGTTCTGTAAAATAGTGTCAAGCATTGTGTTGTAAATATTATCGGCATTTTTTGTATAAACACAATCGGATTCGTTATCGGGTTTGGCTGTTTAACTGTTTGTTTTGATTCATGGTACAGAAGACGGTAATAAATGATATTGTGCATAAGAGTACAATGTTCTAACAAATTTCTACCAGCGAATACTTAATGGACTTAGCGAAACTACAGGAGATAAGATAAAGAGTATCATTTTAACCACTTTTAATATAAATTCGACATCAACTGTATAGTTTGAATTTCCTCTGCTCTTTTATCTATTAAAGCATAACATCTCGTTTATACATGTAATATTTCTAAAATAGTTGTATGCTTCGAAGCTTTCATAAAATAATACAAACCGGTAGGAGACGTGTATTGTTTATGCAATACTCTTAGAATGCTTTCTCATCCTAAACATATGCCTTAAAGTGCTTAGTAATCGATACGTTCTCAAAGAATAATTGCATGTTTACCTTAAGACGAATATTACCCCTGATTTCAAAAGATATTCTATTGCTATTTGTAAACAAAATATTCTTTTAAGTGTAAAGTACAATGTATATTTTTCATTCCCATGCCCAAATCTAGTTAAGACAGGCTCTTATTTGATCTAAAGATAACATGTGTATTTATTTAGCATTGTAATATTTTTCTTTAGACTGCAAACCACTCTTTTCACAATGTAAGAAAACACAGTTGATAGATAGATATATAGCCTTAAACCATTTTTGGTGTCATTTCAAGTTCTAAGATTATTTTGCTTCATGACTTCTTCAGTGTGAAGATGAGAGCTTTATATGAAGTGAATTTCAGAATATCATACATGTATACAATAACGATGTATTTTGACAAAGGGCAGTTTACAAGACTAATATCGATATCGCTTTACGTACTCGACTTACAAGAACATGCATTTAATTGAGCGTTATGTCATCTGCATTTGAACCTGCTTTATCATTGTATTAGTCAGATTTCATGTTGATGTCAAAAACAACCAACCCCAAAAAGTTTTTATTAGTTAACCCGCGTTACTCTTGCCATACTCTGATGCACAGACAGATGTAATTTAAACACCCAAATATAATATCCTAGACAGATGTTTGTTCTTTCACTTTAATTCCAGCTAAAACAAATGCTTCCTTTTTTGGGATTTCCCTAACAAGGAAAACCCTTTACGACAACATTTTTGTAGCAGTAAGATAGGTAGTAATGTGCATGTATCAAAATAATTTCTCATCCAAAACATGAAATTTTAAAATGTATATCACTAGCATTATTTTTTATAAATGACATTTCTTCATGTTTTTGTGTGAGATTTTGTTGATAATATAGCAAATGTTCATAATCCTTGATATGCAATATATGAAATTTAGTGGCACCGCGTAGTCACCAATTTTATATTCTTTTAGTTTATTTAGTGACAAACAAGTTGATAAAACAGGACTTTCAACAGTCTCGA
Organism: Magallana hongkongensis; assembly: GCA_016163765.1. Taxonomy (NCBI): domain Eukaryota; kingdom Metazoa; phylum Mollusca; class Bivalvia; order Ostreida; family Ostreidae; genus Magallana; species Magallana hongkongensis. The sequence goes on along the minus strand of WFKH01011926.1, from coordinate 46,325,513 downwards.
TTGGAGTCGTCTTTTCGTAAGATCTATGGCCGATACAATCACCTTGTCAGCAAATGCCATCTTCCACTGGGTCGCATGGTGACTGACGTTTTTCATACTATTTGTTAGAACATGGTTAATCACCTTATCACGACAAAGAGCACAAGGCGGGTGTGACCGGTCAGCAGAGGATGCTTACTTCTCCATACCACCTGATCCTACCCCTTATTTTTTTTTTTTAAAGTCCGTGTTTACTCTGCTCCTGTTTTGTATTTTTGCTTTGGACTTTTGAATTCTAACACTGTTCCTTATCACTACATGTCATCGTTAATGAGAAACAAAGTTACTGATAATTGTCAAGACGACCTGCTACGAAAGTATCAAAGGCAAAAGTTCGACAAATATTTTTTAAAGGCAACGGAAAAATATTTTTGATGACTGCAGTTTCAGCAACAGGATGAATGTCAATCAGTCAACGGAATTGTGACTAAAAGATGTGATATGCAATTAACTCTTATTTCAGTTATTATCAATCACCTTTTTTTTTACCCTTTTTTCGTTTATTTTTACACAAAAAACCCTATCATCTATTTTTTCAGCCTGATGTGACAGCTTTGGAACAAAGACAACATATTTTAAAACTGAAAACCGGTTTTCAGATCCAATATATCATTGGTTAATTTAAATATTTAATCTCAAATTGTTTTTTTAATCTTGTATTTTGGATTTTGAATTTCGATTGATCCTTGGCTTTTGTAGTAATACGTACTCGAGTTACCATGGTTAAAATTTTGTTAAGATTTACATCATCTGCATTTTGATCTGTTATGTCAGATATCACTATGGTTTCATGTTGACCTAAAAAATCAACCTAAAATACTTTTTCTCTCTATTTTATTCGTGTTACTCTTTTCATGCTCTGATGACTGCGAATGTAATTTAAACACCGAAGTGTAATATTCTTGATAGGTGTTTGTTCTTTAACATTTATTTCCAACTCAACTCATGCCTCTTTTTTATATTCTTCCAACAAGGGAAACCTTGTACGACTAAAGTTTTATAGCGGTAAGGTAGGAAGTGATGTTTCATAATAAGTTCTGAACCGAAAAAAATAAAATTGTACAATGTTAGTTTTTATTAATATTTTCATTTTGCAATACATTTTTGTTCCTTAGCCTGGAATTCATCCCGACATATTTTTGAAAAAATTAATTTCCATGTTGTTTGATTAGGCAATATACACTGAAAACATTTTTGGAGAAGAGTTTTATTGGATGTTTATGTATCCCCATGTACATCAACTAAAATTTATCCGATTCTGTATCATTTATTATAGAACTGTAAAATTACCTCTCATTCGGTATACTGTTAAAAACCTTAACCATTGTGGCACTGATTTTAATGTATTCTCCCTCTCGTTAAAGGTTCTTAGGTAAGTCATTTGGCAGAAAATCATTTTCTAATAACAAAAATCTGTGTTTCATCATTTAAGTTAAATGTACCCACCTATTTCACATTAAAATTGAGCCTTTATGAATTGTAATTTGATAACAAGGTTGTAAATTGAGTTATCTCATCGAACTCAATGTATGTATTACTATACATATAACTTTATCATTCCTCGATATATATATATATATATATATATATATGTGTGTGTGTGTGTGTGTGTGTGTGTTAAGACAACCACCAAACCTGACAAAAATATAAACAAGAGCTAAATTTAATTCAACACCAGAAAAATATGCTGTTTTCAAGTGCGGAGATTCAAGGTGCGGCACGTATCCTTATTTAAAGACAGGATATTCTTTTTCTTTTAAATGTGGCAATACTTTTTATGTTAATGAAAATATGTCGTGTAAATCCCAAAATCTTCTGTGCTGTATTACATTAACAACTGTGGCGAAGATTACATCGGCCAGACCGGAACACAACTTACCGCCCGCAGGCGCGTCCATCACCAACAGATCAATGATCCCAGTACCAGAAACACCCCTTGCAGTGAACATTTTGACAGATGTGTTAAGGGAGATTATCAAGTGTTCCCATTTTATAAACTTAAAACCGATTCAATCGCCAGGAGACTTGTGAAAGAGAACTATTTTATCAAATTATTTCCCCCAAAACTCAACAAACATTAATATCTGTATCTATAATCATCTTTATTCCAGCCAGTCTTTGTATTTGTGCATTTATTGATGTCGTTATTACTATATTTTGTCTAATTCAGTTTTCCCGAACTTTAACGTTTTATATTGTATTATGACGTCATGAATTTATTCCTTCCCTGAAAAGACTCTCATTACATCATGACGTCATAGTTAAGGAGTCTCGGGGGTGAATGTTTCAAACATACGATTTCCTTTAATTTTTTTCCAGTGAAAGGTCAACTTATGAGTAAACTACGTGCAAAATATAAAGTATATTGACCGGATAGTTTATCTGTTTTCCGCGCTCAAATACTGGTCGTAATTCCGAATCATCCCCGACATTTTATATAGGATTATATAGAAAAAGGGGGTTATCATTTTTAAATTAATAGGTAGAAAATTACAAACATACGATTTTCTTTTAATTTTCATTTAAGGTTAACGTATAAGTAAACTTTTTGCCAAATAAAAACGAAATTGACCGGATAGTATTTATGCTATCTGCCTTCATAGTTTAGTCCTATGCACGTATCTTGCCAGGTATTTTACATACAGAATTGTATCGAATAAAAGGATGTTTACAAATCAAATTTACTTTTATTTGTAATAGATAAAATAAAATAAATTTCCACTCACACAGAACATGAAAGAATCGCGCATATTTTTTTATTTGGCAAATTATATTTTCAATCTTTTAAATTATTGACGCTGCAATAAAAATGCACAACGTTTATTTTTGTCAATTGTTACGTCAAAGTCTCAACTGACGTCATTGTAAGACGTTGACTCCGACATGGATAACGTCGATTTTGAAGAAACGGCGAAATGATTAAAATCCTTCTGAACATTATTCTAAGGATTCATTTAAGTAAAATATTTTTTTATGATAAGTAATTTTTTAAAAATGTAAACGTTACATGATAACCTGTATATTTGACCAGTTTACTCTGCACTTGCGTTTTACGACAGTAATGCGCAATATCCTGCGCAGAGGACGCAAAATTTTAAACCCGCGACCGACCTTAACAATTCTAAGGAAAACAATTTCATATCTTGTGTATGTTCACCTGAAGACGGATGTTAAAATCCAGAAAGCGGTAGTGAATAGAAACTTTGGAACTGTTCATTCTCTCTCTCTCTCTCTCTCTCTCTCTCTCTCTCTCTCTC
>WFKH01011926.1:46309333-46321817 GCA_016163765.1 Magallana hongkongensis | reverse complement strand
TGGATAAAGCAAATATAAAATCACACAATTATAGATGTTCTATTTGTCTCATACGATTTGATTTATATCATGAAGCTTTTGAGACAGTCCCTTAATGACCCGAATTGATATTTTTTTCAAAGTTAAAAAAACCATGATGCAACGTTGTGTTATGCGGTTATTGTGACCTTGCGCAATACAAATTAGTACGTCATTTCGGAGATCAATTTAAACCTTGAAATAATTTTTTAGTTCTAAATATTTTTGTCTATAGGGCTTAATCTTTTGATTTAATGGAAATACTGATCAGAAGACTTGAATAATCAAGTTTGTTGACATACAGTCACAAAGTTGCGAACGCTCGTTAGTTAGAATTGACTCGATGCCTAATGATTCGAAAATGAAATCAGTGAATAAGGATGCTTACTGGTGGTGGAATAAAAGTCTTAAGAAACATTATTTCGGTAAGTTCTTGTATAGAAACACAACCCAAGCGTTCAGTTTTCATCGCGTCGTCAGGATGAACTCCTTGATAGCTACATAAACATAATTAAAGTATCAAAAAACGGTTTTAATGTAAAATCGTTTTTATATATTGTATCAAAATATTATTATTTGTGCCTCCATCGAGCTCGGTGTTTTGAAAGTCCCTAGTCTAAAAATAGATTGTGACGTCTGCTTTCACATTCGGCATCGGAAAGATGACAGATACCGCGAGCTGAGTAAACCAAATAAACAGCCGTTAAATGCTTCACGTAAGTATGATTAGCAGTGTTTTGTATTCTCATATAACATTGATTTTTAAGTTATAGGCTTATTATTTATTTGTAAACTTAGCAGTGTATTTGAACCGTCACTGACATGTTGACTTGTTTACATTTCATTATCGATTATGCGGAGACGAATTCTGGCGCTAATGTACTTCACACAAAAGAAATCGGACAAAAGAGTTTTTTTTATTATTACTGCCCATGGTTTGGCATTCAAAAAATATACTAGCCATTACTAGGCTTCTCTTTTTATATGTTGAAACGTTTGTGTTTATCAAAGGGGCGTTACTCTGGTACTGGTGCAAATGTATGGCAAGCTAGAATCGCGGGTAGGTTAAGGCAACAGAGAGTTTAATGATCGCCGATATTATGGTCATTTTAAAAATTGTTTAATTTTATGAAAACAGTGCTGAATATTAATATCAAGTGAATGTATTCAACAAGATATTATATTTTAACTTCGGAATCAAGTCGATCTTTGAAGCTGCCGTGCCATGCTATCACGTGACAGTTAAAAATAATTCATTATTGTACCTTAACAAAAAATCAAAAAGTGTAACACTACCCCGAAGTTTATTTGTATGTATGAATAATAATACAATAATTCGTTCGGCAATAAGTTTATGTTTATTAATATTGCTGCTAGAATCCTACTGTTAACCGCATAAAATAAATATTGTCATTATTTACCGGAAACCTCCTCAACTTTTTCAATTTCATTGAAAATACTACGTATTTTTCATTTACAACAACAAACCAAAGGATTCTAGCAGCATTTTTCAAGTATTTAAGGTCATGTGCTTTTTATATTTGCCAAATTCATCTTTCATAATATTCGGGGTAGTGTTACACTTTTGTCTTTTTTGTACACACTGACAGAGGAAAGGCCGGTCAAGCCACATAAAATGTCTATCTGCTTACCTCATAACACTCGCTGATAAAACAAAATATCCATGCCTGTATTATCCTGGTTATATCCTAACTGACACTTATCTTAATCTTGGGTATCCGTATTAAATAAGTCATATTTATGTATTGTTTACACTGCATTCCGATGATTTGTCTCCCGACATTGATCTTCTCTATTAAACATGCTTGTGACGTCATCAATGTTAACGATACGTAATACAGAGAAATCGAAGATATATTCTTTTAAAAGAGCTTCTAGTGATATTTTACGACTGTAGTTTTCATAATTTTGACCAGAGATAAAGTTAAAATTGACAGGTTTCTTGAGTAAAATATGACATCATGCTGCTTATTGTGACGTCATAATGATCAGAGGAATTTTTACTCGATCGATCGCTGACAGTTGCCTTATCATACCCGCGATAGTCATAAATCAATCAAAATATTGCAATTGATTTTTGTTCATTAACTGAAAATAAAAACATTTTGTATCAAGTATGAATATACATACAATTAGCTTGAATTTATTTGTCTTTTTACAATTAATTTTTTTTTTTTAGAAAATAAATATCTATAATGAATTTCATGAGGCCTATTGTGTAGATTATTTTTGTACTCTATGTTAAATCCTATCATAGCCTTTGAATCATTAACACCATACTAAAATTTAGAAATTAATTATTTTGCCAGCTTCATTTTGTGCTTTTTTTTTTACTGAATTTTAAATTAAGGATTTATAATAATATTTTTTAATTAATATTTCATGTACAATGTAAGAATGCAATTGAAAGTTTTAAATATAATAACAGTAAAATAAATAAATGTTATTAAAATTGTCCTGTTCTAAACAATAAATCATCATGAATTTCTAATAAAATAAGGAGAACCAAGATATGGGTAACTTGTGTGTTTAGCAATGCTCACAATTTGGATATTTTTTAAGCTTAAAGGGGCATGGTCACGATTTTGGTCAAATTCTATTTTTCTGTTTTTATTATTTACAATGCTTAAGGAATGCATTTCCAATAACCAAATGAAATTGGAGAGTCAGTAGTGAAGTTTTAAGCAAGATAAAGGGCTCACAGTTCTTTGTAATGTAAACAAGGCTCGTGCCCTGTGTTTGTTTACATAAGTTCAATATACCGGTAAAAAATCTTTTTCAAGCTGATTTTTCATATTCTTACTCATTTTAAGCATATATAAACAGATCCTAACGTTTACAACATTCATTTTCGGTCTTAAACTGGAGTTTTCACTTCAACGTTCAAAATGTAAACAAAAGCTTTGTTTACATAGCAAAGAATTGTAAGCTCTGTAACTCGCTTATAACTCAACGAATGACGCTCAAATTTTGGTTGCCTATTAAAAATGTCTTACTGAAGCATTGTAAACGTTAAAATCGGGAAAAAAAATTTTGACCAAAATCGTGACCATGCCCCTTTAAGGCTTTTTTTTAATTTATATCCCCTAATATTATTTCTATTTCCCTTGCTGATTTAAATTCATTTCTAAAACTCCTCTTAAAATAGAAATCATAACATTTACTATTTTGATTTATTCATGATAATACCATTTATTATACATGTATATTTTATATATTACAGGATGCCTCGCAATGAGAGAAACAACTTAAACTGTGTCTGTTGTTCCTAGTGAGTGAGACCAAGGGACAGGAAAACAGTTAACAAGGACATCTGCAAATATTTACAGAAAAAAATCCTTATTTCTGCTCCGAATAAGTCCATAATTTGTAACAGATGCCGTCACGTCTACAGAAAGGAACGTTCCAAGACTACGAGCATCATACAGAGAACGCAGCTCTCAGACACTGACAGTGATGATGATTTTCAACACCAAGAACCACTGCAGACTTAAAAAAAACAGCAATGCAGACCAGTCCACCATCCATTCATTTACCAATTTCATTAACAGTAAAGAGCCATGCATACTGTTTCATCTGTAAACGACCTGGCCCTAAGTTGGTTGTAATGCCATCAGAATCTAGACTTTCTGTGTTTGTTGAAAAAAATATACTGATTGCAGAAGGAAACAGATGTTGTCCCAATCATTTAAAAGATGGAATCCTTACTCCATAGGCCCTTCAAAATCTGAAGACAACTGACCACATATTCTTAAATAAACACTCTGTGCTAGATCTCCTAGGTAAAATGCGTCACCTTTGTCAGACAAACAAATCTCACAGACTCAATTTTGATAGCACTGACGACCTAAGCGATGAGGATTACATTTCTCTCACTGGCCTGAGCAAAGAAAATTTTCATATCCTGTTCGAGACTGTACATCATCTGATAAAGAATACTCCATCCAGAAGCTCCAAAACAATATTGGCTATATTCCTGTGCAAACTAAATTCCGGACTTTCCAACAGATTTTTGGCCACATTATTCAATCTCACAAAATCCAGTTTACGGAGAGCAGTGAAAACAGCCCGTCAAGCTCTTATGGAAAATTTTGTTTTCTACCATCTTGGTTTTCAACATGTGACTCGGGAAGAACTAATTCAAGATCACACTCGTCCTCTTGCTGCGTCTCTCTTTGGAACTTCTGGAAAGGAAGCAATACTGGTCCTTGACGGAACGTACATATACATTGAAAAGAGTTCGAACTTTCATGTGCCATCTCCAATAGGTTCTTTCCTCCTCTATCCTCAGGTATAATACCTGGTTTTAAATATAAAGACTTGCATAACGTAAAAATAAATTACTGGTAATGTCACATACACATAATTATGTATATATGTATCAATAATATAAAAGTGACAGTTATTGTTTGTTCTTATTGTGTCTGTCTGAAGGTTTTAGCTCAAGAGAATGACTTTGCAGTTGCCGCGAGAATGTTGCAGCTCAGTCACCAGGTCAACTGTCTGAAGGAGCGTGTTGAGGTAGAAGAGTTGGATGGAAGGAAATCCTCTGTCTGGATCGATGCATCTACGTTACACGACTTTCCAAAGCTCACAGAACAACAACTCCGTGAAATGACGTGCGGTTCGTACCAACTCAAACTTTCGAGGTGCTACATTAAGGAACATATTGATGGAAATCATGACATTCTCATACACAGAGAGGATCGTCAACTTTTGAAAGTAAAATGCAAAGTAGGCATGTATCATCCAAAGCACATGTCTTATGGATCTCCTTCAATGAGGCAGAGGTAAATGCATTAACAGTTACTGGTAGTTAAAAATATTAATTGCTAATGTTACAGTTCATTGTAGCAAGCTGTTTAATCATAACATTTAATACCTCTTCTGCTAATTCAATTCAGGTTACAGCATGGTATTGTCGATGTAAAACAGGTGCACGAGTAGTTGGGGTGTGCGCACACATTGCTGCAGTACTTTGGTACGCAAAGTTGATATGCAAGGCACATCCAGGACTCCAAGAATATTGGTGTAAGAAACTGGGCAGAATATGTTGATGATGCAGCCAATGTACCAGAGGTGATAGATACATCTGATAGTGATGACAGCATTATTGAAGAATGAACATTTTGTTACTGGGGGGGGGGGGGGGTTTCTTATGCACATGTATTCTTGATAACTTTGAATTCATCAATTTTCAGTGTATTACCTTATGCTTACTTATTAGGAACTTATTTAACACATAAGTGCAAATTGAACAAGTATCATTATTATATGAAAAAATGACAATAACAAACCGTCAACCATCTCATCATATCTCATCATACCATTTTATTGGCATTTGAGGTTGCCAGTCGCTAACCTCAATTCTCAGTTGAAAACCATGCACTGAAAATGCACGTGCGTCCCAATATAAAAGCGGGGGTTAGAGTCAGAGGAATCTCGGATTAACAGGTGGTGTGCAAGAACTTTTTTTTTGCCTGCTAATAATTAATTGGAAATATGGTGTTATAAAATCCTTGTGGTGTGAATTTTATCAAACTTGGATAAAATTCAAATATCTACAACACATTTGGAATACTTACTAAGTATTTTCCGCGTATCTACATGAACAAAAAAAATCGCGTCGTTTAAATAATGTAACTGGAAAAAATGGACGCCGAATAACTTTTTTTTTTTACGAGAAAAGCAATGATGTGCATTTATATGTATTTACTATGTACAAACCTTATCATAATATATATACTTTGATCTGAGTTTTTGCTACTCTTATTTTTGTTAAAATTATTATTGATGATATTTAAAACTTAAACATTCAAATTTAATCCAAATATTCAATTATTATTTTTTTTAAACCATGATGATTTATTTATTAATTTCAGTTTCTTAATTATGAGTTATTTCTTAAATATTTCCCTTGAAAATGAATAATAAATGTTTGAAAATCTATATTTTTGTTCTTGTAATCAATTCAAAATCTATGAATTTACATTGTTCATGTATTTTTGTTTGATTATTTGTTCTTTAATAAAGGGGTGGGGGGGGGGGGGGGTCTATGGGATTTCACTTTTTGCGCTTGTACTTTCTTAAAAATAAACAGCAATGTTTAGGAAGAATGTATTTAAATTTTATTTCATCATTTATTGACTTAATTGGTAAAACAGGTAAAAAATAAATAGATCAAATGAAAAAATGCATGGCTTCTCGATTGTCGCTGAACATAAAGAGGTAATGCATATTGTAGTTATTAGGTCTTTCCACCTTTCAGGTGAAAGACCTCTTGTTAGGTCTTTCCACCTTTCAGGTGAAAGACCTTTTGTATTTCTTATGTTTTTTATTATTATTTTTCTCCTCTATTTTCCACGGGAAAACTTTTTTATTTCAAGAGATATTGAAACAAATTTTTCTTTATGCGATTGAACATTTAAAGTTATGATACCAAATGACCCTGTGCCTAATGACCCCAAGAACTTAAAAAGTTATTGCCCTTGTATACGAAAAGCTTGTTATTCCTTCTCCTCTGAAACCATAAGCGATAGAGACTTGGAACTTTTACCAATGTCTTCAGTAGACTTAGAGGGTTCTTCAATCTACTAATACCGAAAGGATCCAAGACCCCCTTCTATCAGTTATTGCCCCTAAAAGTATTTGAATTTCCATAAAATCACTTCCAACTTTTTTATTATTTATCATAGAGATTTCGGACCACTTGGGATGGAAGCGTCTACCTTGGCCAAACAAAATGACATAAAGGTCAAAGGTCACGGTCATTTGGAAATATGTTAATTAATGAGTTTTTAGATCTCTTTTGTTAAGGGTGGTAGAGAAAAACTTTTTCACGGATGTAGTAGGACATCTTAAGACATTCTAAAATATAGCCCATTGGCTCATACCTTTGAATAATTACAGTCATTGCCCCTATTGAACAAAATGCTTGTTATCGCTACTCCTCTGAAACCATAAGAGATAGAGACTTGGAACTTTTACCAATGTCTTCAGTACACTTAGAGGGTTCTTCAATCTATTCATACCGAAAGGATCTGAGGCCTCCTTCTAGTAGTTATTACCCCTGAAAGTATTTAAATTTATATAAATTGACTTCCAACTTTTTTATTATTAATCGTAGAAACTTCGGACCACTTGGGATGGAAGCGTCTTCCTTGGCCGAACAAAATGACATAAAGGTCAAAGGTCAAGGTAAAAAAAAAAATTACATATTTAAGTTTTTGACCCTTTTTTATTATTTAACGAAAAGAAAATGGTTTAAATATATTGAAACAAAACATAAACAAATAATGAGGTGGAAAGACCTCTAATTGTTCGAGAACAATTAGTCTACTAGTTTTCTTTATGTTTTTTATTTAGGTCTTTCCACCTTTCAGGTGAAAGACCTCTTGTTTTCTTTATGTTTTTTATTCTTCTTTTTTTCTATTTAGCTCGGGGTGACTTTTTTGTTATTAGAGTTATCCAAACAATTTAAACTTTATGTAATTGGTCATTAAAAGTTATGGTACCAATTGACCCTGTGTCAAAAAACTCCTAGAACTTACAGAGTTATTGCCCTTTGAGAAGGAAATGCTTGTTATCGCTACTCCTCTAAAACCATAAGAGATAGAGATTTGGAACTTTTACCAATGTCTTCATTACACTTAGAGGGTTCTTCAATCTATTCATACCAAAAGGATCTGAGGCCCCCTTGTAGTAGTTATTGCCCCTGAAAGTATTTAAATTTCCATAAAATCACTTTTAACTTTTTTATTATTTATCATAGAGACTTCGGACCACTTGGGATGGAAGCGTCTACCTTGGCCGAACAAAATGACATAAAGGTCAAAGGTCAAGGTCATTCGAGAAGCTGTTAATTAATGAGTTTTATGTCTCTTTTGTTTAGGGTGGTAGAGAAAAACTTTTTCATGGATGTAGTAGGATATCTTAAGACATTTAAAAATATAGCCCCTTGGCTCATACCTTTGAATAATTACAGAGTTATTGCCCCTATTGTACGAAATGCTTGTTATCGCTACTCCTCTGTAACAATAAGAGATAGAGACTTGGAAATTTCATCAATGCCTTCGGTACACTTAGAGGGTTCTTCAATCTATTCATACCGAAAGGATCTGAGGCCCCCTTCTAGCAGTTATTGCCCCTGAAAGTATTGAAATTTCGATAAAATCGTTTCCAACTCTTTTCCTATTTATCATAGAGACTTCAAACCACTTGGGATGGGAGCGTCTACCTTGGCCAAACAAAATGATATAAAGGTCAAAGGTCAGGGTCATTTGGAAATCTGTTAATTAATGAATTTTCATATCTTTTGAAATACAGAATTATAGTAAGGGTTTCAATAGCTTGTTGGATTGCGCAATAAGGTATTCAATTAGGTCAGCCAGGTATCACATCAAGTCCTGTAGTTACTCAAGTGGAAATTGTTTTTACAGTGAACCCATTGATATTGTACAAAGATAGCCAGCCTTTAGAACACGCTGGTACTCTCTTTATATGCTTGACAATGTGTAAAGAATATTCCCTTGGCGAGCACATCAGTTTTGTTCAGAGTAAGTGGAAAAAAAATTCTAGTTCAATATATATCACAGGTATAATATTTTTTTGTATACCTTATCGGGCAATCTATTAATTTATTAAAAATACTAAGGTGGAAAGACCTCTAATTGTTCGAGAACAATTAGTCAACTAGTTTCTCATGTTTTCTTTGTTGATGATATACTAAACCACGCTGTCGCTTGAAATTTATAAATGTATGAATTTATTTATACATTATTTACAATTTTGCATCAAGCAAGAAAATATATCATAAAATGCTCGTAATGAAATTCAAATTTCCCGCAACACTATCTCTACAGAGTTATTTCCCTTAGCCGAAATCCAGATCGGCATTGCGTTTGAAAAGGGGTCGAATTAAGGAAAATAAATGTATATCATCTTCAATGCACTTTCGCAAGGGCATAATATGCATGGCTACTTTTGATATTTTACACAGTGATCAAGGAGGTTTTGAGGTAACTGAAAACTGCTGCTGCTTTGTTTTATTCTCCAGATTTGCTTATTCGCTGATGAAAAATGACGCGATACCCCAGTAAATGTTGGATTGTCGGGTGTATTTTTGGATATGGCGTTGTAATTAACTCGATTCCAATAAAGCAGCAGTGATTTTTAGGGGGAGGAGATAACATTTAAATTATACATGCAAAAGTAATAAACGTGCAAAGGGGTTATGCTCTTGCGATATTGTAAAATATGTGTGACCTAGTAATTTTTTTAAAACAAATATCGATGTCACGAGATAGACACGTGATAACTCCAAATGCACACGTGTGTCGTAACACATGGGTCACTAAAGTTATAATAGTAGTATATTAGAAAAAGTTTTGTGCGAGTTTTGATTTATACGACCATCACACTTGTAGGTAGTTTTTAATGAAAGATTTCTTAGTAATTTAAGTAAATGCAGCCTTAACAGTGCTGTGTATATATTGGGACCAGCCTAAATCGCATGGAACCAACAATCCCCAATGCCTGTGCAATGGCACGAAGTCTAACTGAGAATATTGGAAAAATAACTTAGGAGAATCGATGTGCTTATTCAATAAGAAAAGCACAGCCTTAGTTTTACAGGGATTAAACTCTTACAACCATTTTTTTTACCATTTATCTATAACACTGAGGTCATGGTTCAAAGAATTTTCGATTTCGTTCAATTTTTCCGATGCATGTTTGATTGAGTTATCATCAGCAAATAATCTACAAGACATTATATTTTTAGCAACATCATTTACATAAATTAAAAATAATAGAGGTCCAAGAACAGAGCCTTGGGGTACCCCTGCATGTAAACATGCACTCGAAGACAATTGATCTAAGACTGCTACAGAATATATATAAATTGTGAACCTTAAGCCTTAAATACGTTGAACCTCACAGACCTATCAACATCGAAACATTGCTTAATAACATAGATGCATGTGTTCAGAACGCATGCATAACACTGTCTGTAGTTGCAGGAAGTTATTTTAATTTTATTAGAAAAATTTAGAGCGTTAATGCATCTGTTATAGAATCTGATGATAAAGTTGGTAAACCTAACACAGAATATAAAAAGCTGCGGCCAAGTTTTCCAGATATAGATGACAATGGGAAAGAAAACATAAACACAGTCTCTGAAAAAGGAAAAACAGGATCTTTGTGGGATTTGCCATCTTTTACAGAAGAAAGCAATGAAGCTGGAAAATCTGTTCAAAATAGTACATGTAAAATTATTTCTGAACCTGCAGGATTACAAAACCAGTCTCTATTCGACAATATAGATAGAGAACGAATTGTATTAGATGAGAGATCTATTGAACAGAATTGTGAAACTTCGGGATCAGACAGAAGATCAAGCTCCAACACTGATAAGATTGAAAATGATGAATACGTGTACAGGCTACTATGATTCCACGCATCTTACAGTATAGGTCTTCAACCAAAAAATTGTCGAGAATAACTCTAGAGAAACGCGGAAGTAAGGGTTATGAATCTCGGTTTATTTCCTGTTCTGCAACCATGAATGGTTTGAATCGATTGATTCGTCTCACAAACTAATCTTCGCGCGTGCGTGAAGTGGTCCGCATGAATATAACGAAACAAACTAAAAGGTTTTAAAGACGTCACAATTAGCAACTTAACTGACAAGAACGTAAGAGAGAAACACATTAATCGTCGTTCTAAAGCATGGAGATACGCCCACAACTCCGAGGAAGTTGTGTTGGCTCCAAAATCACACGTCCCTGCAGAATGTGTCGAAAGAATTGGATTTGTTAAAGACAAACAATCTACTAAAGACTAACACATGGATCTTTAAATGTTCATTTGACATTTTCTCATTTTGTATATTTCTGCATTGTTATTGTAGATTGCGTATATGAAGTTTTATAAAGAAGATTTCAGATTTAATTTGATATTTAATGCAATCCCTTTAATTTTAATAAACAATGGGGTATTAAAAATCATGTCTGAAGATTTAAAATAATCCATCTTGCATATAATATGGTCAGAATAGGATAGAATGGTACATTTCAAATAAAATTCACGAATATTCATATTCACGCGTGGTTTTTTAAAGAATACATGTATATACAAAGACAAATTATTCAATATGTGTATAATATGTTGAAAGAAAGGCACATCACAAATATCTATTTATTATTTAAACCTGCGTATATACCTACTTTAACTTTTTTTTTCAAAATATGATATGTTGTCTCGCAGTTTTTTTTTTGTTTTTTTTTTTTGTAATTTTCAGAACTTGGCAGATCAAAGTATGTTTTGTTCACATATATTAATTTTAAATTAGTGATGAAATTAGTTTGCGTCCGGCGTCGTGTCTCGTGCATTACAGAACATTTTCAGTTTCTTCTCTAAAACTAATAGGGTTATTCTAACCAAATTTAGTGACTAGCATTAGATAGGGGACGGGGAACATAAATTGTTAAATTCACGACCCAACCCCCCAGCGGCCATCAACTTTGGGTACAAACTGTAAAAAAGGTTGTTAATTTTTAAAAAAAATTCGTCTTTCATACAGAAAATTAAGCAGAGAAATTAGTACATGTACATGGTTTTTATGAGCGTGGATGCTTTTACCAAAGTTGTGAAAGTCATGGCCCCTGGGTCAGGGTTTCAGGCCCGAGGGCGGGACCATATTGTTTTGAAACTGTATTGAATTTTAGACAATCTTCAATGCGACCTATATGTATTTGGGAAAACCAATATGTTTGATTATGATGTCCATGATGCCCTCTGCTTATATTGTGAAATTCATGATAATTTTCCGCTGAAATATTTTCTTAGGAATAGCGATAATTCCTTTATCCCCGCAACAGAAATGTGTCAGAAGTATGGAAATTGTTTAACGATGTCGTTTTTATTTACTCGTGTCTGAAAAACTATCACAATTGATGTAGATTTCACATTATCCATTGTTTAAAGAGGGGGCCCCAGGAAGTAGTTATATAGAGCATATCATCCTTTAATTTTTTTGTACAAGTATTTAATATTTGGCGAGAGATTTCTAATGATCAACCAAAATTTCAGCGTCAATCGTAGAATTATAAGCAAGATACAGAGCTCACAATTCTGCTAGGTTTGAGTCATATATTTTGTTCATATGAGTTTATTATATTCAGCTTAAGAATTTTAACTTTGTATTTCCTATTCAGCATTTAAAGTGGAAAAAAAGAATGGCCTCAGATCTGTGTACATAGAATTGTGAGCAAATCTCTGTATCTTGCTTATAATACGAAGCTTAACACTCAAATATGGTTAGTAAATAGAAATTGTAAACAATTAAACACAAGAAACATAGGCACTGTAACAAATAAAGTGCACAATGTATTTTTCAAAATATATACCTACATATTTCCATGCGCGGATCTAGAGGGGGGGGGGG
>WFKH01011926.1:46275768-46289365 GCA_016163765.1 Magallana hongkongensis | reverse complement strand
GGTTGGGGGTCAAATTCGGATACGTATGCACGCGTTCATAATTCATTTATTATAGTGATCTATGTATTATAATGTAAATCATATACCGGATACAAATTTCATTGAAAAAAAACGAATACCTTCTTTATCTTAAAAAAACAAAACAAAGATCTTTGGGTGAATTCATAGAAATAAATTTCTCTATAGGTGAACCTCGGGTTTGAATTGCACATATATAGCTATGATTTGCATGACCTAGAGACTAAAGTGTATAATTAATAAAAATCCCCCTTCCCGCCCCTTACAAAAAAAGAATATGTGCGTGAGAGAGAGAGAGAGAGAGAGAGAGAGAGAGAGAGAGAGAGAATATTAAAATAGGGAAAAAATCTTCATTGTTGTCTAATTACTATTTAAAAAAATGATTTTATTTTTCTGGTATGATAGAAAAGGGATAGCACGTGATATATTTTTTTCCAGATAAATATAAATTGCACTTTCTCGCAAACGACTGTATGTAGAGAGATAGCAGCGCTTGAAGTAGTTTACTAGTATTACATAAGCCTCGGAACCAAAGGCAGGGGAGGGGAGGGGGCTTGGAAAGGGAGGGACTTAACTCTCCCCACACTTTTTTTTGGCAAAGTTAGACATGACATAACCATATATTTTTTTGGCTTGTTCAAGATTTCTAAGAAGTCTAGCCCTCCACCCCCCCACTCTCATTCAATTTGCTTCCGACGCCACTGTATCACATCGTGTATATGAGAACAGTGCATTCATTAGTTTATGGTTAATCCCCTCAACTTTCAAGAACGATGCCAAGTGCCTGTATAGATATAAAGTATCATCCTTATAGTATCGTCTATTGACACAATGTACATCTTATTATGTACACCTATATAGTTTAGCACATATGTTATTTATATAACTACACACAATCATCAACATTGTCATAATAACTAAAAAACCACTTTCACAGTGTAATTAAAAAAATGAGAGGTGATATTAGCTGTAGTAAAACTCTTAAAATCTACTATATTTTTATAATCACAATGTGAAGGCGGGGGGGGGGGGGGGGGAGGGGGGGGGGGAGGGGGAGGGGGGGGGTTAAAGTCCAGCGAACTGCCAGTGTGAAAAAAATACTACAAGTTACATGGTAACTGACACCCCTCACCCCTCGCCTCTTTGGATCAGTGCCCCCCCCCCCCCCCCCCCACACCCCCCCCCACAAACCCAGCATCCTACCTCGTTGCTACGTGCCTGCATTACTTAAATGTATATGTATGTAACTATATGTATGTAAGTATTTATAATATCTATTTACCAGAGACGATCCTTGGCAACCTTGGGAAGCATGATTTTATAAACTTATAAGTACCTGTGTCAGTGAACTCTGCCTGATAAGGGACGCTATAAACTATATATATCTAAATCAAATCTGGATATTATTGCATGCCGTCTATTTCTGAGTTGGAAGTTTTGGTTTTTATTTTCCTTTTTTGGCCAAGGGACCATACGCAATGGGTTATTATAAGGTCTTACTAAGTTTTACCTTTTTAAGTGAGTATATAGAGTCATATATTTTATGGATTTTTTCTCTTCAAGTTAAAAAAAATTAATGGCATTTTTGCTCTCTAACGAACATTGAGAATTTTAATTGATACCTACTTTACATCAGGATCAGAATTTACACCCAAACTTTTCTAGAATCTAACTTTTTTTGTTGAGAATAAGCGTTTCCGATGAATCGTTCAATAGAATTTCAAGGAATGATTAATTTCTGATGAAATGTTACTTAATGTATGTAATCAACATTGCATATAAATCATATTTCCCATATAACCTAAAAATAAACAGTTTACAGCGAATTACAGAATACCGGTAGAGTTTTCAATAGCTTGTTTGATTGCTCAATAGGGTATTCAATTTGGTCAGCAAGGTATCACATCTATCTATACTTATCAATTAAGACTTTTTGCCAATAAACTAAAAAATGCATGCACCAGCGTAACTGTTTACACCTTTGGTATTTCAACACGTGTTATCTGATGTCCGTAAGTTATAGTTGAATTTTACCTGATAAGTTATTATTGTAAAATTAAATAAAAACCTACATTCATTTTCTATAAACCAGTTTGAAATAGCAAAAATGAGGGTTAAGTGGTGGACACGCTTTAGCGGATCCAAGTCAATGGGAGTTAGCAGTAAAACATATACTTGTCATGAAATGATGTTGAATGATTACGTAAACAGTGAACGTATTTATTAGGTACTTACTTGGACTATACATAGAAGTTAAGATTTGACAAATGCTAAATAAATGAATTAGGGCAATTCGTTTCTTGAATGTGCTATTTTATTTTTTGTATGGATAGAAGCGAGCGAAGCGCGACCTCTGGCGAGAGAATGGAATAGAACTTTGCAGAACGGGGTGACCAAGAACGCGGTTTGACTAATTAACGCCATGGCGAAAAATGTAGGACTTGTTCATCATGTATCGCGGGCAGATATTCATACCTTGGATGGGACATCTTTGGTTAATACAAAAAAGTTATTAAATAATTAATAAACAATTTTATACAACTTTAGTTTTGATCAAAAGAATTTTTTTTCCACAACGTGCCCAGGAACGCGGTTTGACTAATTTACACCATGGCGGAAAGAGTAGGCTAGAGAGAGTTAACCATCGGGATAATTTAGATCTAACAACTTTGGTTTTAACAATGCAAATTAATATGCATACACTAGCGTTTTTTTTTTTAATTTCATACATTTTTAAACCACGACAGATTGGTAATAAACATTACACGTTAATTTGTAAACAATGAACATATCTATACTACTATATTAAAATAATAGACTCGAATTTTTGGGCTTTAATACCGAGAAATCGGAGAAGTACTGTCTTTTGTTTTATATATTTTAAACATCATTGGTACTTGAAGATTACCAATTTGTTTTTATTGTTCCTCAATCAAGCTTCGCTAATTAATAATCAACAAAAATTCCTTTAAAAAATCCGGAAATCACCTGGATTTTTTGGATTTTACAATCTTGCGCATGCGCATTACATTCACGCTTAATCACGGGAGGCTCTTTAGTTCATGTTTCCACAATATCACATTTGCATGGATAAACTCAGAAACGATAAAACAAATACGTGTACATTTTCAGTGGAAAATTGCTATATATTCTGTTCATCAAAGAAAATACGGGAGATAACTCTATCTCAGTGCATTTAATATGAAAAATCCCGAGAGTTCCGAATGTCAACATGATGTGAAAAAAAAGTTGGTGAAAAAGTGTTGAATTCTTTATTAATATGAATTAAATTTTCAGATGAAAGGTATTTACAGCCTCAAAATGGTTTGTTATGAATAATTTGACTGTTATTTTCAATGCACCTTCATTAATTTTCTCCAAAATCGTTTGGGGGCGATTCTGCAATTTTTTGCTACATTTCGGGTATATGGGAGGCAATTTAACTGTGGTGAAGGCCTGTCCCGAGACACAGTTAGATTATTCTAATTAAGCAGAGTGTAGTGAAATTATTAATAGCATTATTGTAGGCCTAAAGCTTGGTTATGTAAATGTCAACAATACGGTATGTCGATGTATCTATTTCGTAAATTTCCGATATCATATGCAATTTCAACCCGTGCACGCACGGGTCAAAGTCTAGTTGTACTCTAAGTTTATAAATATGAATGAATGATGCATGTATTAAACGGGGACGTTAAGTTGGAGGAGGGGGTGACCACTCTCCCAATTTTTTTTAATTTTTTTTTATATCAGTCTTTTGTCTAAAATTTTCATTTTGGACAGTGAAAAATAGATATGACGTCACTGGTTAAAAAAAATCAATCGCTTCTATTGTTAGTTATTCTATTCATAGTTATTTAAGAATGGAATATTCACCTGGACAGCACTGGATTCTATAGAGCACCAATTCTGCTTGGAGTAATTTCATTTTATTTTCAAAAAATGTAATTCAAAACACATTTCTGAAGAAACAAACAAAAGAAAAAAAAGAAGTTAATTTTTCCTGCAAAAAAAACAAAAACAAAACTTGATTGGCATTTTGGTTCCCCGATTCCTGGTGCAACGTACAGCACTGATAGTATTTTTGTGCTGTGACTGCTGTATTAGCTGAAACTTTTATAGAAGTAAGGTAGGATGACATAGAGATAGTATTCCCAACCAAAAAAAGCCCTAAATATGCAAATGTTTACTAGATATAAATCATTTTATTGCTGTCATACCTTAGTGATCACATTACCTAGATTTAAAATTAATATGATACCTTACTGACCAAATAGAATACCCTATTTAGTAATCTAGCAAGATTTTGAAAACTCTACTGGTATTCTGTAATTTGCTGTAAGAAAAACAAGTTGTAAGAATGTTTTAAAAAATCTGATAATGTACCGGTTTACCATACTAGCGTTAAAGAAAAGATCAAATCAGTAAGTTTTACTTTGCATAGGTAGCAAGATGTTTATTTCTTTAATTAAAAGACACTTTAAGGTAACTCCAGTGTTTTAGAAATGGGTGTCAAACCAAACATTTTTTAATTTGAACAGTTAAAACAACTTATTAACTTACTATAGAGGCCAAAATATGTATATCTTTGCACGTTTGTTTTCCTACAATGAGCTTCAGCTCACAAGGTCCAAAATATCAACAGCCAAAATTTAACACCATGAAGCATGATCTCATAATTTGTTAAATTATGCACCAAAATACATCATATTAGGTTATAATTTAAGCAAATCAATTGATTATCATTCAATCATAAAAAATTACATGTATTGATTTTCCACAGAAAATATAAAAAATATTGCATTTTTTCTTGCCACGACCTTTCAAAAAAAAAATCACAAAATTGCATATTTTTGGGAAATTCTGAAAAATTATTCAGTTTACATACATTTTAAAATAAATACTAGACTTTGACCCGTGCGTGCACGGGTTGAAATTTCATATGATATCGGACATTTACGAAATAGATACATCGACATACCGTATTGTTGACATTTACATAACCAAGCTTTAGGCCTACAATAATGTTATTAATAATTTCACTATACTCTGCTTAATTAGAATAATCTAACTGTGTCTCGGGACAGGCCTTCACCACTGTAACAGTTAAAATGCCTCCCATATACCCGTAATGTAGCAAAAAATAGCAGAATCGCTCCGAAACGATTTTGGAGAAAATAAATGAAGCTGCATTGAAAATAACAGTCAAATTATTCATAACAAACCATTTTGAGGCTGTAAATACCTTTCATCTGAAAATTTAATTCATTATAATGAAGAATTCACCACTTTTTTACCAACTTTTTTTTCACACCATGTTGACATTCGGAACTCTTGGGATTTTTCATATTAAATGCACTGAGTTAGAGTTATCTCCCGTATTTTCTTTGATGAACAGAATAAATAGCAAATTTCCAATGAAAATTTACACGTATTTGTATTATCTTTTATGAGTTTATCCATGCAAATGTGATATTGTGGAAACATGAACTAAAGAGCCTCCCGTGATTAAGCGTGAATATAATGCGCATGCGCATTATTGTAAAATCCAAAAAATCCAGGTGATTTCCGGATTTTTTAAAGGAATTTTTGTTGGTTATTAATTAGCGAAGCTTGATTGAGGAAAAATAAAAACAAATTTGTAATCTTCAAGTACCAATGATGTTTAAAATACACAAAACAAAAGACAGTACTTCTCCGATTTCTCGGTATTAAAGCCCAAAAATTCGAGTCTATTATTTTAATATAGTAGTATAGATTTATAAAGAGTTACATATTGTGTTAACAAAACAACAAAGTTTATCAAAATTGACCATCTAGTTTTTGCTTGATAGTCTCTTGAACACGTGTACCCCCATATGAAAAATTTCAATTTTACAAGTTGTTTTTTTGCAATCTTTGGAAAAAATTGAAATGTACCAAAAAGACACAATCTAACAGTCACTAAAATTGATATACTTGATGAAACTGTATTATACATATAAAATTAAGGTCGAGACTGCCAAAAAACACGTAGAATTGAGTGCAGTAGTACCCCCCCCCCCCTGTGTAAAATATTTTAATCCAGTTTTTAAACATATTTATCTGTAGATTAAACATCAATCAGTGGTATACAGTTTTAATTAATGTTGAAGCAACACAAGTACTTACTTACTCTCCTTGTCCCGGAGGACACATGAGGTCGTCAAGCTACATAAACGCAGTGTAATTGTTGGAGGAGAATGCATACAATACGTACAATTATATTACACGACTCATTTACTATGTTTACATTTCGCTGCTTTCCTTGCTTTCTCCAATCCCTCTAAACGACGGAGATACGATATTTTAACAAATTTCTCCCTTTTTGACCAAACCATTAGTAGTTTAAAACTCTTGTTGTGCGCCAAAATTATAACCGGCAATTTAGCAAGCCGTGTAAAACAAGAACCGGGTCCGAAAGACACTGGAATTACCTTAAACTACTCCCCACAAGAAACAAAAAAGAACAAATTAAAGAATGAATAAAAATATAATAGGAAAAAAAACAAATTGAAAGAAAACACATATTGACGCTCTTTTTTAGTTCATAGCTGTCATGGTGACGCATGCGTAGACGTTCTTCCGGACTGTCATGAGTACACGCTGGTCGCTTGTGAGGCCCCATACCGGCAATGGGCGTATCTAAACTGTGCTGCATATTGTGGATTCTGTAGTGAAGGTGTAATTTATCTTTGAGAGAGAGAGAGAGAGAGAGAGAGAGAGAGAGAGAGAATACTATTTGCAAGTTGTAGAGTATCATCATTGTAAGAAATAGATAAACCAAATTGATCTCTTGTCAGACAAACCTTGTAATGACGTCATTATGGACTGTGAGGAGTATGGCGCCGGGCCGTGCAGAACCCCGTTTGTGTCATGGGCGACCAAGAACTGCGCAAAAACATGTGGATTCTGTGATCTGAACAAACAAAGTACGTTGGGTTTTTCTTAACCAACAATTCGTTGATAAGAAAAAAAACTAGGATTTTGAAAACAGCATGTTGTAAACAGAGAGTTTAACCACCCCTTAAATAACACACAACTTCTATTTCATGTTGATAAACACAATTTATTAGGCTTTATTAAAAGGGTAAATTTGTATAAACCTGTTTATTGATATTCACAAGTCCTAAAAATACTCACCAAAATGTCAATGCTTATTGGTGACAATTTATTCCCCTCTCCTTGTTCTTCATAGTATATTGAATCCTTTAATAAGAAATGCATTTGATTAATAGCTACAAAAATACTCATACAAACTTAACTCTATAAACTTTTTATGAACCGCATTCTGGGTTATAAAGCTTAAAGATTCTGGTTTATAAAGCTTAAACTTTATTGTTACAAATGCTTAAACTGTCTAACAAAGTTTATACTCATAAACACCATTTACCTTTGAATACCTGTCTGTATTGGCAACTATAGAATAATTACACGGTACATAAGAATAATGCTTTCTACAATATCTTTGTTTCTAGAAGCCCAGTGTGTATACTGTGACTGGATGACGGTGTCAGAATGTTCCGTGACTTGTGGGCGTGGTTATAAAACGGAAGTGAGGTCGTTTACAAAGGTCAATGACAAAACACCAGGGTCAAAAGACTGTAAAGAAGACTTATAACGTTATACAGCGTGTGACCTTCCGCCTTGTTAGTGCTGACAAGAGGCAGTTCCTATTAATAGCGTTTTAAAGATGTCTCTGCTTGATGAATGTTCTATAATTATGCTTGTTTCTTTATTGTAGGTATAAAACAAAGAAAAAAAATTACACAGTAAAAACATTAAATCACTGTATCAATTGTCTGTGTATATAAGTACAGATATATATATTTATATGTTACAAATCGTAGATTTCTTGTTGTAAATTCATTTTTTAATGATCTAAAACATGTACATGTATGGTTTAAATAGAATAAAAGGATACAGTAAATGTTACAACCGTTGTTGATTTCAATGATTCTCAAATTATACAGTAATAAAATGAAAGAGGAAATCATTTAAGTGAGAAAAAGAGGACAATGAAAAGAGAGAGAGAAAGAGAGAGAGAGAGAGAGAGAGAGAGAGAGAGAGAGAGAGAGCGTTTCAAATATACAGGTATGGCGCACTGTACCGCCTTTGTGAACGTTGTAGATCATGCCCATTATAATTAAGGATCCTCGACACCCCGTGACTTCTACTTTTTATGACAGTTCGTCACAAATTGGCGATTTCAACGCATTCAGACACAGTTTATATCGCCAAAGGTTGATGACTATCACTCTGGCGTAACGGATGTAGCGTCGGACTACCAACCCGCAGGTCCCGAATTCGAATACTGCAGGAATTTTTATTTGTTATGAAGAGCGGTAAAATTTAAAAAGTTGATTTTCCCCCAAAATTGAAAGTTTTTGTGTTCATTTTCAAGTCGAACGCATACTAAAAATCCATATCTTTAAGTATTTTAGAAGAATGGGCTTGTATGCAAAACTTTCCCCGGGTGTGTGGAGGATCCTTAAAGAAGGTCTTTAT
The DNA here is from genome assembly GCA_016163765.1 of Magallana hongkongensis. Taxonomy (NCBI): domain Eukaryota; kingdom Metazoa; phylum Mollusca; class Bivalvia; order Ostreida; family Ostreidae; genus Magallana; species Magallana hongkongensis. The sequence continues at coordinate 46,280,821 of WFKH01011926.1, read as the reverse complement.
AATGCAGTTTGGGATTTTGAAAACAGAACAAAATGGCGAGATTTAAACAAACATGTATATGTAATTCGAATTTGAATATGAAAATCAAAAACTTTATGCAGTAGTATTTAAGAAAAAAAAATCTTATCATGTTCAACTACTTCCGACATACTAGTCGATAAATATTATAATGAGCTCTGTATACTTTGTGTTACTTCCTTGTCACGTGATCATAGAGTCTGCGCCTTCTCTACGTTCTAAACCCACAACTCCTCTCTGTTTCAACCTGCCGTTTACTCAGACGGCTTGATGTTTTCTATTGGTTATTTCTGTTGGACAATCTAGTAATCTAATTTGACCAGATCGACAAGACCCTAACATGGTGTCCCTATCCGGACACTCTGTGTATCACCTCGATGTCCTCACTGTGTGGTTCTGTCTGCTGGCAGTCTCCCAGGCGGCGTATGGTGAGTAACTTCACGTACAGGTTCATGTTAACAATAATCACGTAAATATGCATGTTGGTGTACGTGATTAGACTTAGAATGTTTCACGTGTGAAATAATCGGATAAATTTCCACTGTAAACTTGTAAAGACAAATGTTTTATTGTGACGGTCAGACCAGTACGAATACCGGCGCCAGATAGCTCAGTTGGTAGAGCACCTGACTAGAGATTCGGGGGCCCGGGTTCGAATCCCGGTCATTATTTCTTACCTCCCGATACAACATTATATATTAAACATACGTGCGTAGCTTGAACGGACCTATAAAACAAAGGGAGGGGGTCGAGGGATAATTTTGATTAATGGAGAAGGGGGGGGTCCTAGGCCTTTTAAGGATAATTTTACTACGTATATTTAATTGATTTGAATTTTCAAGGGGGAGGGATCCTGACACCGCCTCCTTTTCTTGACCTGCGCATGACTTGAAATGTTTTTCACGACATAAGTATCATTTAAGTGCAATTTCTATGTTCATTGACAGTTGATATTATTATATTAATATAATGTTACCTAAAAAAAATGCGAGCCACTTTTTTATCTAGATAGTAATAACTGGGTGTACTGAAAGTGATACTTTTAAAATTCCGACATCGCTGGGGTGTCACATTTCAGATTGGAATTGATGAGTGGCGCGAATCTAAAATATATTATGCACCGCTCCCTGTATGGTTTTACATCGACAGATGCAGGTCTTGGATTAATGCATGACTGTCAAACTATGGGAGTGTGAAAGATTCCTTTAAAATTATTTCAAAGTTTGCCTTCAACTCTCCTTTCATATACCGGTATATCAACAGATGAAGTTGATTTAATTTAAGATCATTTCAACCTCGATGATAGGGCCATGGATCGTGCAGTGTGGCTCTTTATCGTGCCGGTGCCTACATGCATCTTTCTTAAATATTTTCATATTTAATTTTAGTATTCTAACGGAGGAACACTCCGAGGATATTTTTTGTTTGTTTGTTTGCTTGTTTTTTTGTTTTGTTTTTTTTTTTTTGGGGGGGGGGGTATGAGGGTGATGGTTGTTTGGGGTTTTTTTTTAGTTACAAGTTTTGTGTTTGTTTGCTTCCTCGTCTGTATGTTTTTTTTTTACTTAACAACCGCACAGAAAGCAAGCGGTCAGACAACTTACACACTGACAGGGTAGTTGATCAACCATTAAAAATGTTTCAGCATATATAAAGGGTCAACATTTATAAGAGGTCAGTCTTAGCAGATAAATAAACGCATGCCTGTATAGTTTATGATATAACTGAGTATACTTCTCATCGCCCCATGAGTTAATTCCAAAGATTAAATTATATGTACAAATCTGTTCATTTTCACGGCGTATTGCGTTTCACAGTGCAAGCGGTCAAACATTTTAAAAAGAAGTATCAATTGACCAAAAAATATTCACGAGTGTAAAACATTTAAAATATACAAACAAATTAATCAATCTCAATATTGAGCTTCTAAAATCGCGTGACAGTTACAATCAAGATATATTTGCATGTTCAATTTTAAGTTCAAGTTCAATTATTTAATTCACTCAAAACAAATAATTTTAAATGATATGCAGAAGAATTATATACAAAAGTATAAGAAAAAAAAAAGATTTATTACAAAAGAGAAACAGAAAAAAAAAAATAAACAATGAAGTTTATATAGTTGGTACATAGGATGACCCACCAAATCAAATGTTTTACTGATTAAAGTACAAATTTTCATAAGAATAACATGGTTGGTTTGTAGACGACATAAGTGTTCTAAATTTTAACGTGTTTGGGTTTTTTGGCATGGTGGCATATTTATTATAAATAATTTTGTATCTCCCTATGTCATAATTTATTTTTAACAATTATGTATATAGTTACCATCGCACCATGAGTTGATATACATCCCTAGAATTCCATTATGAGTACACTGTGTGTTTATCTTCACAGTTAATGTCGCCCTCAACAAACCAGCATACCTACAGAACCAATACAGACCGGGTGACGACATATTTGACGCCAGTAACGCTGTAGACGGACGTAAGTCCGACCTGAGTTGGGTTGGAGGTCAATGTGTTGCATCATATAATACACAAACCGCCACCTGGTGGGTGAACCTGACCAGCATCCACAGTATCCATCACATCACCATCTACTTCATTACGGAGAATGATCTACAGGGTATAGTCACATTTTATTCTTTTATATTTACCATCAGATAACATTTGTATTAAAACTCAAATTATATTTATATTCAATGACTCTAATATTTAAGTCATTATCCTATTGTGTTTGATGTAAAAGTTCGTACCACGATTTTATATACCAGTTAAAATAGTTATTTTGAATGTTTATTTGTTCATTTCTATATACTGTCGTGCATTGTTTAAACAATCTTATCGAGTTTTTAAATACGAATAATTTGTCATATTTTCATCTCTTTTATTTACATATATATTTGATTATGATTTTTTATATATGTCCCCGCCATGAAATGGCCGTGGGCATATAGTGTCACCCTGTTCCGTTATTCCGTCTATCTGTCATAACGTCATCATTCACTTTCCTATCAAAATTTCAACAGCCGTTGATTGAGGTTCAATTATTTTTGACAAGAGTTATGCCTCTTGAACTTAAAACAATGAGAAATTTTCAGTTTCTGTTCTCTATCGTTTGAAGAGATGCATATATAAAGCTGATATTTCCTATGTAGGTTCTTTACTAGAAAATACAGATCGAGTGCGAATTTGGTTTTGGTCCGATGATTTTTAGACGGGGTCACGTGACCCCGTCTATAATTTTACTGTCAGCTGAAGTCTCAAACCGGAAGGCACGCGTAAAACATATGAATTGAGTCTACGCTTAAGAAAAGAGTGCAGAAAGTTTTCATGCATTTCAGTAAATATTTATTACAAAAACACACATTAAATCTTTTAAATCTTCTATGTATAATCCAAATTCTATAAAGAAAATAAGCAAATAGTTTTATTGATCACAATATTCTTGCTCATATTCAATAGTAGTAGCGATTTGTGGAATGAGTTACGAAACTGAATACACAACGCCGTTGACGATTCATTTGGTGGACGAGCTCATTATTAAATTGAAGGAATTGAAGGTTGAATCGAAAGTAAAGCTCACAAACGCAGAGTGCCATTTTAAAAAAGTTGTGAATTTTATTTAACAATCTATTACCTGAATGCTACCGAACTTCATGCGCGAGACGAAATTAAAATCTGAACGGGTTATACACAGCTGTCCTACGAATTAAATAGGTTCTTTGTTGGCTTCCAGTCTACTTGCGGTATGACTGCTGTTCATCTCTAAAGGAATTTTGTACATAGAAAATAATAACAAGTCTGAATTTGCCTTCTCGTTCATTGACTTTAGTTAACTAAACTGAATTAAAATTTTGAACAATGCATTTTAAGCAAAATCAATATAGAGTATACTTTTTGGGTGACCAATACATAAAACAATATACATGTATACAATCTCATCAATTGAAGAACCAAGTTAAAATGTTAATGTTTATGTTGTCCGGCTTAGTTGAAATATATATGTATTTTTTTTTACCTGTTATGAGACATTAGTTTATACTTTTTTTTCTATACTTTATTACTTACAAAACCAGTCACATTCATGATAAGTAATTTCTTCATTAATATCTTAATGTCTAGCATCAGGAAGTCAGCTGCTCTTTCTCCAATCGGTAAATATCTCACACTAATATTAGACCTATGAATTTAGAAATAATGCATGGTTGTTTTGTTTTAAATTTTTAATTTACCGTGTGGTAATACATGTATTGTAAATAGAAGTAGTACTTATCTCAATTTTAAGAAGATAAATACTCAAAATTTATATTGTAGTTTTAAAATATAATTTACAAATCCTTTTTTGTAGCTCTTTGAAAAAAAAATCAAATTAAATCGCTTTCGAAATTAAGTTTATTTTTACTAAGACAGGCATAAAACTTTAGACGATAGTGTATTGAAAAGATCTCGCGGACACATATACCTGAAATGACAACATTTGTTAATTTTGTTGTTAAAAGCGTCAATTTTGCAAATTACCGTCGTGTGAATATTTCTCTTAGACTTCTCCCCTTTATTAGCACTAAGTGACTGATCTGGACATTCTACTTTTTTTTTAACCAGTCCTTTAATTGACTTATCTCTGTACATTTATCAGTTAATGTCTTTATCATTATGTTGCTTTATTTTTAACGACAAATATAACAGCCAATCAGGAAAGGTCTACCCCAATTTTTGACGTGTTTCAATTTTCTAGTTTTATCGATTTGAAAAGTAGTAGACTGAATTCGGAGTATGATTTTCAACAAGTTTAGCTTTTAAAAAAAGCTTACCGTCTTTAGAACGAACTTAAATCAGCATTAAGGTATCAAAGAAAATTTAATTCTTTTTTTTTATATAAGGTCGCCTTCCTCTACATGCAATGGCTTTTGAAACTACTTTATATGTACATTAAGCGTGCGTGCCTAAAATTGAGAAATGCGTACCATGTGCTTGGTGCTTGTGAGTTGAGATCGACTATAATAGTAGGGAATAATAGAATCATTCATTATTAC
>WFKH01011926.1:46246732-46267299 GCA_016163765.1 Magallana hongkongensis | reverse complement strand
CGTGCGTGCGTGCGTGCGTGCGTGCGTGCGTGCGTGCGCGCGTGCGTCGTGCGTGCGTGAACCTGGCTTTCTATTTTTTTTCTTTGGAGGGGGGGGATTCATAATTATGTAGCGACAAACCCGTACAATTTCAAAGATTTATTATCTTTAAAAATGTGTTGATACATTTTTAATTTACATGATATACATGTACTATTTATTGTAATATAGACCATATTGGGAATTATTATTAACTACATGTTTTTAATGTTTTAACAATGAATAAGCCAAGACTGAATTTTGTTTGAAATTCTGGTTATTTTTTTCTTTTCATAGGATGTCCTGGAGGGTTTTACGGGACTAACTGTTCTATCGCCTGTCCAGATACCAATTGTTACTGCCACATAGAGAATGGTACCTGTCAGATCTGCAAACCGGGGTACCAAGGTTACCTGTGTAAATTAGGTAATCGATGTGCTATTGTAAATATCCTATCATTCAAACTGCTTAAATATTATTTTCGTTGATATGATTATTTCACTGCAAATAAAAACTTGTTTATTTCTTTAACATACAATGTTTAACATCGACACGTCTTTAAAGCAGACACAAAATTTGTGATTATTCATATAATTATACCCCCCCCACAAACAATGTTTGAAGGATATATAGGAATACTCTTGTCAGTCTTTCCATCCATCCGTCCGTCTGCTCGCCCGTTTGTCCATTCGTCCGTTTGTCTGTCCGTCTGTCTGTGCAATCTTGCCGGTCCATATCTTTCTTATTGAAGGACATTTGGAGATTTTACTTTACAAAAAGATTGCTTATCACCTGAAGGTATATAGATTTGCCTAAAGGTCATTTGGGCAGGTTCAAGGTCATTGGAAGGAAAAGCGCAAAGTTCGTGTCTGGATTATATCTCTCTTATGAAGAAACATTGGATGTTCCTACTTCACATGAAAATTGCTTAAGACGTGAGGTTGTGTCATGAAGTTGACCCAGGGTCAGTTGTACAAATTCAAGATCATTGTTTAAAAAATGCATAATTCCTGTCTAGGCAATATCTTGCAATGGAAAATGATTAAAAGCTAAAATTTGACGCAAATATTAGTTGCAACCTGTAAATGTTTTCTGACCTTGAGCTTTGTTAATTTGTGCAAGTTTAAGATCATTAGAAGAAAAATGGTGTATCCATGACTCTCAAATAGAGAAATACTGAGTTCAATGTAATATATTTTCTTAAAGCGGGGGGGGGGGGGGGGGGTATTATTTCTGAGCTTGCTCACAGTACTTCTTGTTCTGCTTTATATTCAGTCGCAAACAAGGAATCTGATGTTATAATATTTCTTTAAGAAATTCAAGGAGTGATTATTTTTTTTATCAAGGAAATGCTGTTGTAATCGTTTTCCAAATACATTGCATATTCATCTTTTTTTTTCGCATATTTTTTTTCAAAATTTCGTTAAAAAGTAATTTGAATAAATAATGTAGCTAAATGTTTACTTAATAAAAACCCAAAGAAGAGTTAAGTCTAATTATTGGTTCAAAATATTAGATTGTGACAGTGGATTGTATGACTTGGACTGCAGTGAAAGTTGCGGACTATGATTCAGAAATATCCCTTTTTCTTCCTCTCTTTTGGCGGTCCTCTTATCCTTAATTTGCATCAAGCAAATTTGTGCAGACTGTACATATTAAACGAAAAAAAAAAACAAAGCGATTTTATTACTGATTCACTTATTAGCTTGTGACAAAGGCTGGTACGGCTTGGGCTGCAGTGAGAGTTGTGGACAATGTCGTGACGTCGACAAATGCCTCAATACCAATGGAACATGCATGACTGGATGTAACGTTGGTTATACGGGACACAAGTGCCACACACGTGCGTATATATTTAACTACGTATAATTAGCCCTCTCAAAAAGTTGGTCTAAAGATAGATCGATTTCATTGCAAGGCAATGCGACTCTTTATATTTATAGGTCGACCAACGTAAAGGGTTACATTAATTATATACCTGTTCATACTTTTTGTGGAAAAAGACACACAAAACAAACCTATATAGTATTATTGGCAACTTTTCAATATCAGTTTCTTTGTTTAAATGTCCATTCTATTTAAAAGAATTCTATGTCGGAATACTTTATCAAATGGAAAAAATACAGACATCACAAACACAAGTACGCACATGCACACGCACACACATTTTGTGTTTTCTCTTCAGGATGTCCCAAATCATTTTGGGGAGATGATTGCGTTAAGAAATGTCCTGACAAATGTAACGGTTGCAACAATATAAATGGTTTGTGTGAATATGGATGCGTCCCGGGCTGGAATGGATACCTCTGCAATGAAGGTATAATCGAAGTTTTTTGTTTGAATAACCTTTTTGAATGGTAATCATATTATATATCAGACATAATATCAAATTGCCCAGTCGTGGTCATATCTCTGTAACATAATTTTATTATTTTCAATAGAATTCAATCAAGAAATTCAATAGAATTAGGTAAAAGACAGAATATAGAAACTGCTAATCATGTGAGAAATATAGTCCATTAACCTTTTGTTAAGTTTCTGTATAAACAGAAAGGGTCATTTCTGGTTTACAATAATTTGAAATATGTATAAGAGTGTATAATATTAGGTGTTTATTTTTAGGGCGCCTTAAAGGGATCAGTTTGTTTATCTGTCCATCCGATTTCCGTCCGTCTGTCCGTCCGATATCATTAATTTTCTAGGTCTAAGGTTAAGGTCATTCAGCATGTAGCAGAATTGTCGGAAAAATCTTTGTCCGGATCATTTATTCTATCCTATTGGTCCAATCTGGTTTATTCTTCGCAAACAGTCTTAGTACCTTCGGTCAAAGGGTGTGTTATGTTCTTGAATAATGTTTCTAGGTCAAAGGTCAAGGTCATACCAGACCACGCTAAAAATTATTCAAAGCATATATACTCTCCCCTTAGTTCTATTTGGTTCATACTTCACATAAACAGGGCTTTCTGTTGTTATGTGTGTGCAGCTACCTGTGAAGGTTAAAGCAGACTTGTTACAAATTATTTCCTATTGGCTTATTCTTGATCATATTAAACCCCAAAAGCCTGCTGCTGGTATTGAACTTAACTTAAAGTAAGTTGCCAACCTGAATTTTTTTAAAGTCAAAGGTCAATGTAAAAATCCTCTAAAATGCTTTTATCCTATTTTTCATTTTCTAAGCGGGACCCTTTCAGATGGTCACCATCTCAATGATGTTAAGTAATAAAAGAGCTATTTGGTCGTGTCTTTTTATCCCCTTACTAAAAGGAAGAGGTCTCTAAAACGATATAGCAAAATTTTTGAATTGCAAAACTGAATATATATTTTTCTTTTCAACAATGCATTTGTTTTTGTAACAAGGCAGACACTAGTATATTTTAGGGGATTTGACATATTAAGTATGATTCATTACAAGTATGATAATTATGAGTAGTAATTAATGTAACATTTGACATCACGTTTATAGGCCCCGTTTTGGTTGACCTACTTATGAAAGCAGGCATGGTCTGAGATCTCGTTGACCCATTTTTATAGACCTTGTTGACCTAATAAACCACAGAGAGCCTTACTTTTGGACATAGACTGTAGATAGACGTCACAGAAACTAGGACATATAATATGGTCTCGTCTTTTCCGATAAAAAGTGTCTAGGTCACACTTCCTGAGAGTGAACCAATCAAAACACAGGGCATTTGTTGAAAAGAAAAACACAGAAACATTTTAAAACTAAAAACAATCGCTCTATATGAATCGGGTTTTGATAAATACTTTTGTTATATTGAAAAAACCAGTGTTTCGTTATCATGCCGAGTTGTCTCAGACTTTTGTGACCCCCCCCCCCTCTTTTTTGTTATTGAAAAGAAAAACACAAACACATACCCAAAAAAAAGATCCATATATAAAATTCAAAAAACAATTGCTCTTTAAGAAACGGGTTTTGATAATTACTTTTGATAGACTGAAACAAACCAGTATTACAAAGTTAAAGAAGTTATTATACCGAATTGTCTCGGACTTTTGTAAACACCCTCCCCCCTTTTTTTTTCTTTGGTTGGTTGTTTCCTTGAAGCCGATCTCTCCCCCCTTTGTTTACCCCTCGACGCTGTCACTCATAAAAATATCCATTTGACAGGGGGAAAAAAAAGAAGCAATACTGTTGTTGGGGATATATTTTGGTACCACGGGGTCAGAAATTGGCCAGGAAGTTTAATGGATTCATAAAACTTTGTCATCATACATCGTGACCAAAATGTCCATCCAAAATAACCTAAGTAACCTAGTGTACTTGGAAGCACGGGGTCGGAAATTGGTCATAAACGACAAGAAAGGTTCATAAAAGTTGATAAGTGACCAATATGTCCACCCAAAATATAATATGTTGTCACGATTTGAGGTGGTAATATAGTTTAGACTTTAGAAAATAGCATCCAATCTGATATGTTTATGCCTAAATATTTGATCATAAAACTGTTTTATTAAGCACCAAGAATAGTATAAAAGTTTGAATACGTTTTTCTTTTGTACAAAGATACACGTTTTGTTTTTTTAAAAAATGATGTCTTTACAAATACTATCCGAATTTGCTGTAGACAGTCTTATGCGACGACGGGACTATGATTTTTTTTTTGATATTATAATTACCCCAACACCAATTCCATAGACCGACGACTTTTGCGGTTAAAAAGAATTCATAACAATATGAAATTTACCCAAGAAGTCATTGATATGAGATTATGGCGGGACAAAGGAATTACAGGTCGAGGATGGGACGTCACCGGCATTGCCCAGGACCCAGAGGGGCTTTTAATTTGTAGATCGTTTAAAAATGACTGCAACGTCATTGAACATTGCCGAGACATTTTGGAACTTGAATTTGACCCCTCCTGTTTTTTTAAGAGCATGGGTCGAGCCGTAAGAAGAATGCGCAGAGACCATTACTGGGCACTTCGTGACTGGTTGACTGGTTTTTGCGATGTAGGATATTACTGCTGACGGATTTATTGCTGATGACGTTGCATACAGACCCCTATATATGAGCGAGGTTTAAACAACGGTCCCTACATACAAACCAAACGACGAAAAAATGGAATTGAGTGAAAATATCACTTTGACCACCGGATCCTACCAGGGAGAGAAGAGGATAAGAATGAAAAATATTATCCACTCGGAGAAAAATATTTCATTTTCGAGACCAGAGTGGACCTTTTTGATGGGTCTTTTAGATCAAATTAACTGTTTTTTGTTGTATCTAGCCAAATCTAAATCCTGGGACATACTCCGGGACTCAGGAGGCAACAAAAGAGTAACGGCGAAAAAATTTGAAAGCGGGGCTGTCATTGTGGACTTTCGGATTTTTAACTTTCACATTTCACCAGAACTACCGACAAAGTTTGGGATTGCCATTACCATCAAAGAATGGGAATAGGTTTTTAGCCAGTCCCATAAAATTGATGATAAACTAGGCAATCACAAACAAATTCGAGATTCTTTTAAACATGTGTTAAAAGGAAGAATTCTCGCAAAAGCCAAGAAACATTGTCATGGGTGTATGACAGATCATCCTAGCCAAAAACAACACATGGGGCTTGGGTGTCTGTCCCCCTGGGAGGAACAAAGAGATGCATTCGTCGAAGAATGTTTTTACACTAGTCCTCCCGACCGCGTCCTTGAGCACTACTCAAACGAATCTGGTGATGTTGACGACCCCTGGAAAAAACTGAAGACCCTGGTTCAGGATAAATCCCTTCTCGAATAATGCATGGAGATGAGTTAGCTGATTGTATATATGTAGATAAAAGATTTAGAGAAATGGTGTTTGTTTGTTTTATTTCTGAAATATAGAATATAAGCAATGGTAAACAATGAAATCGTTATCCTCTGTATTTGAAGAAAAGAGGGCTAAATACGTGTTAAGATCATAGTTTCTACTCATATACAGTAAAAATAAAATACTATAAAATCCGCATGTTTTAGAATGTAACTGTTGTAAGACGCGAGGGTTAAATGTACAAACATTGGTGTTACGATTAATAAACTTATATATCGACGAGGGTAAAGTACTAGGAACCCTGCTATAACTATCAAATACACAAGCATGCCTACGATTATAAAAATACAAAGCCAACCAGTGTTCTCCAGGACGATGTTTTTCTGACGTATTTACAATATAAGCACTAGGGAAACTATAAACATGAATAGGTAAATTATTTGATGAAAAGACACCTTGAAATTGCGAAGAAAGAGTATATTCTAATTCACAAAGTTTTTTTTTTATGGTTTGTCCGTTCATGATGATGTGTTCACGTTTACTATCACGTTTCTGGTATTGTCGATTTCAAAATAGGAAGAAAATTCCGCGTACAAAATACAGGAAACTGTTTCTGCCAAAGCCTGTCCGAACGCAATTTCTAGCCGCACGCTTGCATGGTTGATTAAAGATAAGGTTTCGCTGTTTCCAAACTGAGGTTGCAAAGAAAATCCGAACAGACTATACCCATTAAACCAATCATCTCTGTCAATGTGATTGCCGGAATTGATTTGAGTTTTATTGACAATGTCAAATAAGCTGCGGTAAGCAGAAATATAGCAGTTGTCCTCTTCGATTTTAAAAGGTTGCCCTGGGATACTAACGTTGTTGACAAATACACCGACCTGACGAGCACCGAATGTTTGAAAATTGAAAGGGTTCTTTCGATAATTTCCCGTCTGAGCTTCCGTAGACACAAGTCCGACCACGATTTTACTGGGACATTGCGTTAGATATATGTTATCCTATATAAACCTCGTCTGTCCTGAAGCGATGGAAGCCAATTTTACGTCAGTGTTGATTAAGCGATATTTTGCAGTGGTCGTTTCTAAAGTTCTATTATGACCCACAATGATACCGGGGGACACCTGAATTCTGCATACTCTAAATATAACGTCATCAAGAACGATTTTGTAATTGGGATCCTCTTCCGCAGACATTAAAGAAAAGGACAGATTTTGTCGATAAAGTTCGATGTTGACATCCACCCCGTTCAACACAAATCGATCCAAGTGACAAACGTCTTCCAAAATGGGTCCTTCTAAATCAAATGGTATGCTTTCTTTACAGTAGACTGATTGATTTGAGAAGAGCCCTCCGTTGCCACCAGCAGGGTCAGCGACATCCATGTAGGAGGCATCATCTTTGTACAACAAACTACTTTGAAGTTGTGTGCTTTTGGCGTCTTGTCCATAATTTAACAAGTTTTGTATGTAAGCTTAATAAGCGTAGGTTGCTCCGCCGCTACTAGTTAATTGTTTTCCGTTCAATGAGATGTCAACCTGACTAACGATACTGTGCAGAAAATTCTTTATGGGGGCTACTTTTTCTTCCTTCTGGAGAGAAGTCCAGTCGCCTTGTACTATCCTGGCTTTTACATATAACAAAATTCATTTAAGGTCGATATAATCCGCAGTTCCTGGAACGGAAAACTCGATTGGACCAGTTTCGCTAATTTGAGATACGGGTCGACAGTCGACGTAATACGTTCCGGTGACCGCTGTTTGAGTGACGGGTAAATTAAATAATAACAACTCTTTTGGCAATCCTTCCAGTATACTATCGTATGATAGGCTAGTCATGGTCAATGGTTTGAACTGGTAAAAGAAAAATGGGTTTCATGTATAGTAGAAAAAAAATCACGTCTTAATGCAAGAGTTTTTTTTACCCGAAACGCAGAGTCCGAGGTGCAAGGTGTCGGTTAAACGAATCCATTTGAGATAATCACAAGTAACATTGGTACCCTGGGAATTGGACTTTAGTGGGGAATGCGATATGTTCCAAATATCAATAGTCATTCCAAATACGATAAAAAATGGGGTTATTAACAGTAAGACGCCCGTTAATTTAAGGGCTTTAAAATGCTTCTTCTGTTGAGTATAATCCAGCTCAACGCTAACATTATCCTCTTCCATTGTCAAAGTTGTCGTTGTACTTTCTTTTTTAGCTTTCTTTTTAAGTGTGCGTTCGCGTCGTAATTCGGATTTCGCTTGTTGTAAATCGCGTTGCGCTAGAGAAACAATCGTTATTCCAGGTACCTGCGACGATCTCTTGTCCAGGGATGAATATCCAGTATCTATGGGTACAATTTTTGAGTTGTTTATCGTTCCATTCCCCAATGTACCCCCATTGGTCACCAACGATTTGCTATCTGTGTTCATAAAAAAGTCTGTCCATTTTTTAGTACCAGCGACATAGGTTTTTGAAGGTTGCATCCTCTTTTAGAAAAAAGGATATCTTTTAAAATGAAGTACAAACTTTGAGTTGGCCTAAAGCGATGTCTGTGCCTCCAGGAAAATTCTTGGAGAATAAAAATCGTTAGTCACGACTGGTATATACATGACGTGTTTAAATTCGACGTCATTTTGTCCACTTTGTAAATTTAATCTTCATAATAACGGTTTTTTTTCTCCCCTTATTTAGGTATCACCGCAAATAACTAAAAATATACACACTTCGCAGTCACCATCTACTGTCAAAGTCGTTTCACACAGTCCTACGTACCATTGTCCTTTTAAATTCATGCGCGGAATGTGAATGCGAAAATCATTAGGGGTGTTATTAGGATAGTAATCTTGAAAGTCACTGTCTGAGACCACGGCATAAAAATCCATTAGGAGAAATCGCGCAAATCACTTTCTGGTATCCAACTGTTGAATGAGGACGGGAAATTTAACCACTTGACAAGGAGCATATTTTTTTTATTCCGTCGTCTTTTGCTTGCAATCTTTTCTACTTCCCATAGAGTTTCCTCGGGTTTTTCTACTTTTTGCAATTCGGCTTGATAGAAACTCCCCACGAGTTCTTCCCCATTAAGATTTTCTAATTTGTACATAGGGATATTTTGTTTTATAAAACGTAGTTTGATCTTAAAAACTTCCCCAGTATATTTCTCCATGAATTCGCGTTCAAAGGCGTGCTTAAGATGAGAGATACGGACATTATCCCCGATTTTAAAACGAAAGGGAGATTTTTTTTCATTTCTTGTTTTGTTTATTTTTTGCTTTTTCTTTGGAACCGGTAAGGTGAGATATTGAGATACTATTTGATCGACTTCGTTATCTTCATTTATTTTGATAGGGGTCTTATTTCCCAGGGAGGAATGCGGTGTGTTATTAAAATTTTCAATGATGGTTTCAATGGAATCAATATATCGGAAAGAGCGCTTCCTTTTCATGTATCGATGCATTGAACTTCTTAACGTCTTAATCACTCGTTCCACATAATTACTTTTTGATTCTTCTTGCGTTACAAAATGCTTTATATCCATTGACTAGATATAACTCTGAACCTGATTCGCTAAAAATTCTTTCCCGGAATCACTGCGCACTTTGCGGGGAGGACCAATAACTTTAAAACATTTTTTCACAGCATGCAATACAGAGGCACTGGTTTTGTTCTGCAGAGGGGAAATCCACACGTATCTAGTAAATACGTCAATGACCACAAACAAATATTTGACACCGTCATTTTGTTTAGAATGAAAACTCACATCCATTAAGTCCATGTCATACTGATCTCTAATTTCGCCTGTAAAAACACGTGCGCGTTTAAACCGACGCCGTAATGCTTTGTTCATGGAATAGACATCTTGGTTTTGTAACCATTGCATGATTTTGATTATTCCTATTTTATGCTTGTTTTCTTTTTTCACTTGTCGCCATAACTGTAAAGGACTTCCAAAGGATTCGGGTTTTTCCAAGTCGTAGCAAAGAGATTGTAAATATCGGTCCACCGCCTCGGATAATGGCATTATGTCTCTAAAAAAGAACAACAAAGTAACACGGTTTCCTTAAGCTCACACAGCACATTCCACATTTCGGGCGATAAAGAAATGTCTCTTTGACCTTTTCCTATTTTGATATAAAAGCGATTTTTCCGTCTTGATACTGTCACCAAATGAGAAGCGTCTATAGTACACTTAATTTTTTTTTAGCTTTCCAGCTCACGTTGACGGACTCTAATAATCCCGCCATTTTTAGGACGCGACTTTCACCATATATATATATGTATGTGTCAGTCACAAAAAAAATGAATCCTAAAGACTTTGCTTTTAAGGTTCCTTTCTCTGTATTTGTGGCAGGACCAAGTCAGAGTGGGAAAACGAGGTTTACACAACAAATTTTAAAACATATCGGAAAAGGGATTCTCTCAAACAATAAAAAAATCGTTTATGCCTATTCCAAATGGCAGCTAGCCTTTGATGAAATGCGGGACAATGATTCGTCAATCGTGTTTTATGAGGGGTTACCCACGAAGGAGGAGTTACGGAATGGACAAAAAGTGGGGAAGATTTATTACTCGTGTTAGATGACCTGGTGTACAGAGTGATGTGGAACTATTTTCTATATATGTTCATCATTTAAAGGTTTCTGTTATTTTTATATCCCAAAACTTGTTTCCACAAGGAAAGTATAGCAGAGTCATTTCCTTGAATTGTCATTACTTGGTGCTTTTTAAAAACCCTCGAGATAACTTTCAAATGAGGTACCTGGCTACTCAACTTTATCCCAGAAATACGTCTTATTTTTTAGATGCGTATGAAAAAGCGACCCACAATCCTTACTCCTATATATTAGTGGACTTGTCGATACGAGGGAATAAAGAGTATGCATTGCGCACAGGAATATTTCCAGGCGATCTTTTAACGGTGTTTATGAAATCATTAGTACACGTCTTCGACAAAATTGGGCTTTTTAGCTCACCTGAACCGAAGGTTCAAGTGAGCTTTTCTGATCACCCGTTGTCCGTCGTCCGTCCGTCCGTCCGTCCGTCTGTCCGTCTGTAAACTTTTCACATTTTCGACTTCTTCTCTAAAACCACTGGGCCAAATTTAACCAAATTTGGTACAAGGCATCCTTATGGAAAGGGGATTTTAAATTGTTAAATTAAAGGCCACAGCCTTTTTTATAAGGGAAATAATTGCGAAACAGTGAGGATAGGGTGTGTGTCTTTAGAAATCTTCTCCTCAAGAACCACTGCACCAGAAATGCCAATATTTACACAAAAGCTAGTGTATATAGTGAAGATTCTAAATTGTAAAAATCGTGACCCTCGGACCAAAACTGGGGCCCTAGGCGGGGTTCAAAGTTTAGCATAGAAATATACATAGAAACATGTTTACAAGATTTACAAGATTTTTGTTCCATTTATTCAACTAAATTGTGCACCAAAAAACCCAACTGTGTCTCCCTGATTATTGACAACTCATGGCATAAGTATATAAGTTTGTTTAATCAAGAAATTACGGATGAATACGATAAGGTGTAAAAATTCACTAAACATTATTTTAGTTTATCGCTTACAGTTTATTTGGAGACCGTGCCCGATTAAAATAAAAATTAATGTGTAAATTTATTTGTTGTCGGGCACGGTCTCCAAAATGAATGTAAGCGATAAATGTATCTTGTGATTTTGTTGTATATTGGTTTAGCATTATAGATACGGCATAGACTGGTTCGCCAGCTTATAGGAAATAGCAGTGACGAGAAAAAATTATTTTTAGGCCCACAAGTTATCTTCACACGCTTGCGATGGAATGCCGAAAAAAAATCTTTCGGAGAGTCAATAGATTTATTTTAAAAGTAAAACGGCTTTAATAGTTATAAATAAAGAAAGAGAAACATCTTTCGATTAAGTAAAACCGCTACAAAGTGTTAGCCTGAAGAAATCTCTGGAAGCCAGGCAACTGTATATTTATTTAACCTACTGGTTATGGAAAGTCCTTAACTTTAAAAAAAACAAAACAATTTCTACACTGACACGATCCCACTCTCTAAGTTAATAACTCCATATTTTATAAACACATAAGATAATATGTACAGACCATGCGCTAATTGTGTGTAGCCTGTGTGCATTCAATTTATATCTTATCGGACCTTTACGAGAAAACGGAGCGGCTAAATCAGATCGTTACCGGCCATCCTCACCAGCCCCATAAATCAAGTTATAATGGGCATGGATTGGAATGCTACGAGTAGTCTATATAGTGCCAATTATAACTTAATCAACAATGAAAATATTTAATGTTATACATTTCCGATGTAAATTAATATTTACAATACCCACATAAACAATGTAATGTCAACGGTGTCAATATTAATTAGTTCTTGTTAATTTGATATTTATTGTCAAATTCATATTTAGTTCTTCTTAAACCTTCTTTCTTTGATCCGCCTCAATCTTCTTTCCGATTTATTTTAAGTGTGCACATTTGCTGTGCGCGAAGCTGCAGTGAGTTTTTCCACTGTCATGGCGGTGGTGGTTACCTATCCTTGAATTTCCTAGCGGCAGCGTTTGGAATCAAGGGCAGGCTATCCAGTCTAAGATACGGCAGATCTACGAACGTGGTGTAGATTTATTTGTAAACAACACTACCATAGGTAATCTTGTTTCACACGGAAATTGACATAAATAAAAGTATGTTTTATTATAATGAGGGAAACACTGTTAATGTGTTACACTCGAATACTAATGATAACCCGTGAAATTTGTTCAAAGACTGTTTAAAGCAGAAAGAAGTTAATTTATTTTTAAACTTTGAAATTTCTTCGATTTGTGTAACCATGATGAGTTATGATTCATTGTATTACAAATGCATCACTACGTATTTTATAAGGAAATATACTGAGTATACAATCACATGGTGATGTTAAAATTGCAAATAAAAATATAGTTGCATATACATGTGCGAATTTAGTTACACAAACCATTTTTATATACTGATAATATTTGATATACGATTGGGACAGAAAATTAAATTAATGATATCTATATTAAAGAAAATGTCAGCTCGACGCCTTTGTGGCCGTTCCGGCCTTTGATATGTATAGGGAAGATTCTAAATTGTAAAAATCGTGACCCTCGGACCAAAACTGGGGCCCCAGGCGGGGTTCAAAGTTTAACATAGAAATACATAGGAAAAATGTATAAAATCTTCTTCTCAAGAACCATTGCACCAGAAATGCCAATATTTACAAAAAAGCTTGTATATATAATGAAGATTCTAAATTGTAAAAATTGTGAGCCCCGGACAAAAAGTGGGGCCTTGGGCGGGGTTCAAATTTTAACATACATGTATATAGGAAAATGTTTAAAAATCTTCTTCTCAAGACCTATAATGCAACAGTTTGGGATATTACTATGCATACGTCCTTAAATAATGTAGATTCTAATTTGTAAAAATCGTGACTCCCGGACTAATACTGGGGTACCAAGAGGGGTTCAAAATTTAACATTTTAAAAAATATATAGAAAACGTTTAAAAATGTTACAGTTTGTGGAATTACTATACATGCATCCCTGGCTTATGTAGATTCTTAATTGGTAAAATCGTGACCCCCGGACTAATACTGGGGCCCCAAGAGGGGTCAAAGTTTAATATAGAAATATATAGGTAACATGTTAAAAAATCTTCTTCTTGAGAACTACAATGCTTCAAGTTGTGAGATTACTATGCATGCAACCTTGGATAATGTAGATTCGATAGTTTTAAATTAGTGACCCCTGGACTAATACTGGGGACCCAAGATGGATTCAAAATTTAATGTAGATGTATATATGGAAAATGTTTAAAAACCTTTTTCACGAGAACTACAATGCTTCAATTTGTCAGATTACTACGTAAGCATCCTTAAATAGTGTAGAAGCTGTGACCCTCGATCTAATACTGGGGCCCCAAGAGGGGTTCAAAGTTTAACATAGAAATATAGAGGGAAAATGTTTAAAAATCTTTTTCTAGAGAACTACAATGCTTCAACTTGTGAGATTACTATGCAAGCATCCTTGAATAATGTAGATGCTAAATTAATAAAGCTGTGACCACTGGACTAATACTGGGGCCACAAGAGGGGTTCAAAGTTTAACAGAAATATATATGGGAAATGTTTTCAAAAAGTTTTTCTCGAGAACTATTATGTTACAGTTTGTGAGATTACTATGCAAGGATCCTCAAATAGTGTAAATTCTAAATTGTTAAAGCCAACCATAAACCTCGGACCAATACTGGGGCCCCAGAAGAGGGGTTCAAAGTTAGAAATAGCATATGCTACGAAATAGAATGTTACAAGAAACTGTTGTTCAGGTGAGCGATGTGGCCCATGGGCCTCTTGTTTTAAATTTGCTACCTACAGCCTCTGTGAAACAAAGGAAGGTGCTGTAGAGACCAGCAGTCTGAAACAAATTAAAACACTCTTGGAAGTGATCTACAACGTGATTCATAACCAGACAGTTTTACCATCCGAAGATTATATTAAGAATCTATACAAATATCGTCATCTTCTCCGTCGACTAGCAAAAAAGACAGGACGAAATAAAAGGACCTTGCTTATTAAAAGACACGGGTTTATTCCATTGCTCCTGAAACCCTTGCTACCGGGAATTAACAAGCATGTCGACTGAATATGTTTTCATACCCAAAGAAGAGTACCGAAGACTTATAAATAATCCCAATCCTGAAAAAACAACGAGTTCCTGCAAAAAAAAAAACCAGAAAAAGAAAAAAGACGATTCGGTGCAGTAGAAAAACACCTCCCGGGGAAATTAAAAAAAGAACAGACTGGTTATCGTATTAAAAACAAAAAAATTTAACTGTGTGTAACCCCAAAAAAAACTCGATAAAACGTATGTACAAAATAACAAAAGCATAGTGTTTTCTCTCTCTCTAGAGGTGTGCTCACAAAACTGTCTATTCAGCTTTGAAGGTTTTCATATACAGGGTCTGACTAGACCCCGATTCCAAACTCCCCAAACTTTGGGGTGTTGGGAATTTACGGAGTGTCTGTTTTCGTCGACAGCATCGCTTCAAGTTTATATAAAACAAATCTTACTTTCTCGAGTGGTCAATGGTGCTCTAGGGAATGAAACGGTGGTGATGGTGGTAGCTGCTGTAGCATCTTTATAATTTAAAAAAAAATGTATAAAACGTAGCTTGGGGTGACAAAGAAAAACAATGTCATAGACTTTCGTTGTTTTAGTGTTTACTTACTCATCGAAGTCCAGTTGATTTCCTCGGTGCTGTTTGCAATCGTAGTGATGGGGGTAGTTGCTGTCATAGAAGTGGGGGTGGTTGCAGTCGTAGTGGTGGAGGGTTTTTTCTTGTAACTTTTGGTTTTTTAGGGGTAGTAGAAGTGGTCATCATAGTAGTAGCAGTGGTCGTTTCATTTTGCGCTTCAGTCTACCAACAATAAAAATAACATAAACAAAAAAGATGTAAATATGGTTTGATTTTTTTTTTTTTTGGGGGGGGGTGCTATTTTATTTAAAAAAAAACCCCGAAACAAAACAAAAACAAAACTAACCGTGTCTGCGATACAACTTTGATTATTGATGATTGTGATCGTCTGGAGTTCCTTGAAGTCTTTGCAAACCAAATTTCTTGATCTTTCAACCATGATGTTCTTCAGCTGGGGTAGACACGCTGGAGACAGATCGATCCCTGACAGATAAACCCTGCGTAGTACCAAGACTTCGACACTTCTGATGTCCTCCGGGATGTCCCTGCAGGTTAAGTTTCCTCTACTCCCTTTACATTCAACTCGTTTTTGAATGTGAATGCATTTGTGCCACACGTTCGCCTCCACAAGTAAAACCACTAACATAAAAATCGCCCTCATCTTGCTGGTTGGTAGGGGATGGCGGGAAAATTTCTTTTTAGGTGGGATCAATTAAAAATGGGGGGGGGGGACAGGTTTACCAATTTTTTTTAAAAACTGTTTAAAAGCCACACAGGGGAATAAAACTTTTTACCTATACTTTAGCAAAAAAAAAAAAAAAAAATTGGTCATTCCTTCAAAACCCCGTTATATGAAATAACACCACGAAAGGCTCAGACGATTCCATTTTAATCCCACGGCGAGAGTGTAATATCTAAAAAGGTGGTTGATGTGCCGTCCGAGAGGACTTTTCGCTTTGGGTAAAAAGAGGTCAGACCCTGCCTGTGCTGCGTGTATGTGAAAACAGTGTTATTTAATGCGCGAAAACCGCGATTTGTTTCTCCCGCTGAAGAATTGTCATTTAAAACTCGGTTATATAAAGCTAATGGATGTGTGAAATTTCGTTTATTTAAACCTTTGCAACTGAATTTACTTTTTTAAATCTCCGCTTTGTTTTCTGCGCAATATGTTTTACTGCAAAGAGCCACCATTGATGTACCTACAAATTCTTCTTTAAATAAACCAGGTTCCCGACGATCAAATGCGACGGCCTCGGGGGGATTAGTTCTAGGGAACCAAGGTCGCTTTTCTTGGTTAAAATTATTTCTCATATCGGGTTTAATAATATCTGTTAAAACTTCCCCAGACATTGCCATATATAAAGAATCAGTATCCATAGACATCAGTTCAAAATTTTCCCTATTACAATACTTATCGAGGCAATCATAATAAAATTCAAACATACGTAACTTTGCGTACTGAAGTATAAAATAACCAATTTGAATAGGGAGGTCCAAAGTGATGCGGGACTTTGCTAACTCAATTTCAAAGTAATTATTATCAAGTTCTGTTAAATTTCTAAACCGATTTTTAGATACAAAGTAACTGGATTTTTCTTTTGATCCACAATAAGTAATATCTACGTGTTTTTCTGTATTCATAATCATTGATCCGTACGCGCTATTTCCTATAAGTTTCATCGTTTCAGCAAAAATTTCAAAGGCTGAATCGGTGTCTCCGCGGCGGCGCGCATTACTTACATCTTCCGTAAACATCTCAAAACACGGATTCGGAGAAAATTTAACAATTTGATAAATCCGCGAAACAGTTAATCCGTGATCTAAATACCACTTTAACAGCGGTGTTGCCAATAAAATTTTACGGGCGCGCATTCCGCCTACTAGTAATCGTCTGGGAGTTTGGGACACATTTAAGCGTTTTCCCGTTTCCTGTGTATAAGCACCGAGGAATTCAAAAGAAATTCGCGAGTTACAAAATATGGGAGACATTTCGGAAAATTTTTCGTACAAATGATCGAGAACCTGTATATCTACTTCGACGGCTCCAAATATTTTTTCTTCGCGAACGACCGATATAATTTCCGATGTCGTTAATGTGGACCGATGCTCTAAAGGACGCTGCATTTGCTTATTTTCGATAAATGTTTTAAAATCGGGGGAGGTTTTACGCAAGTTTTCGTATTCACATTCCCAAAATATTTCTATTTCGTACCCCTGTCTTGATATGTACTCAATTCGTTCTTGTTCGCGTTTTTTAATTTTTTTTTCTCTCTTTTAACCATTTTTGATCCGCAATATGTCTGGTAATGGCGCAATCGTGGTGATGAAAATAACACCCATTGAATTCATATACTTTTTTTTCATTTCTTGAAAACCCGTCTACCAAATAGAGCCCTATTCTAAACTCTTTACCCTTGTTAAAATAATGATCTATATCAACCCCCGTGTCATATCGTAACCACTCTAAATAATAAAACGCTTTTAGATAACGATCCCGTTCAATAAGGCGAAACCCGTTTTCTTCTTTCCTTATGGTAAAAGGTCCAGTGGGCATTTGTTGTTTAAGGGCCCATAAATAAAGAGCATTAGCGTCATATCCAACAATTTTTTTTGCACATTTTTGTTTTTGTTTTGTCGAATAAAAGTTGCGTCTCGCTCGTGGTACCTCTTAAAAATAATCGCAGACCCCCCACACATTCCTTTCCGAAATACTTCATATAAATATTTATTTTGTTTAACAAAACAAGCAAAATGCGCGTTTCCCGCGGAAGATTGAAATACCAATTCCCTGGCGACCCCTGGGACGCTGATGCAGGTCTTAAATAAATCAATATTTCGCGTCATATAAAATTGAAGCATTTTAGACACCGCTTGACAAAAGGGAAGAACATCTAAATTGTTATAATATTTTAAATAGTCTACCATGTTGCGCATGCCCTGATCCTGCCATATTTTAAGAAGTTGTTGATAATTTTCTTGTCCGGTGCGAGGTTTCTCTTTTAAGTTCATCGTTTTAAGGGCCAAAGGCATCGGGACCTTTTCGACTTTAACTAATTGTCTATACCGAGAAAATTCCTCTTCAAGAACATTGCAGTTTTTAAGGGAAGAAAAGAATGCTTCGTACGGTGGAAGTTCCGTATGCTCAAGCTTATTATAATCAGAACAAAATTCATAAGGAAAATAGGATTTGTGTAGTTCAATTTCATAGGATTTTATAAACTTATCGTATGAAAACCCGGGTGCCACAAAATTACTGATGTCTAAAAATTTAAATTTACCGTTACTGATACACATATACTGATTGCATTTCTTCACAATAAAATTTTTTTTAGAATTGACGAGATCTAAGCATTCGGCAAGTTTTGATTTGATTAAATTTAGGTCATATTTTGAACTGTTATAACCTAAAACCGGAATTTCGTTTACATAGGTCTCGAGTTTTTCTTGAATGCGTTTTATATGATTTAAAAGAGGAGTATTGACCGCTCTTTGCCTATCATTATCATCATCATCATCATCGTCGTTGTCTGTATCCTCCTCCTCGTCTAATATTTCCTCAGATAATTCTTGCAGTTTTTTCGTTTCTAATAAAAGCTTTTTAAATACATTGCAAAAACGAGCTTTCATATACCTTTGTGCTGTTATTTGAATTTCCGTTGCTCTTTTAACAAACTTTTTAAGAAGATTTTCCACATTAACGTCAATTTCAAAAACGGGTTCAAGATGATTAGGGACATTTGAGCACATTGAAAAGGAGACCGGATGATGTTCATGAGTCCAGGACAATTTTTGTGTATTGTTCGGTAAGTCATTCGTCAGTAACAATGATTCGAAATCATAAGTTATAAAATAAGGATAAAAGCGTAAATCATCCTCTACTTTAATATCTAAATATTCTAATTCTTCAAATATATGTTGAGGCCGCGCATAGTAACCACCGGGAAAAATATATCTGGTAGCTTCTTTACAGCGTTTTTCATGACGCATAACTCTCACGTGTGTAGGAAACAAGGTTTTACAGTTTCTGCATTCATATTTTTTGGAATAAACATTCATATGAGAAATGTAACTTAAATGCTCATCGTATAAATTAAGATTCATTGTCTCCATATTTTTACCTCTTGATCGATAAATATTAACACAGCTATCGTCTTCAAATAATTGAAAAATATTCACATTAATGTCGAAAGTATTTTCAAATTTAGGAATGTCGTCTAAACAAAGCCCTCTAAATTTAGTTCTTTTAGAAAGTCGTTCTCCAAAATATTCTCTAAATAACCTTATCGTTTCTCTCTCTAGTCCGCGTCTATTTTTCAATTTGTGATAGGCAAGACATCGAAATGCGCATAAATTATCTTCTATTATCGCGCCGTCATTACTTCTAGTGTCTAGAGTAATAATAGATCGTTTCTTTCTAATATAGTTGGGGAGTTTTCTCGCGGTTCCTAAAATATAATTTGTCCTGGTTACGACCCATCTTATATTTGTGATCACATACACGCTCCATTTTGAATTTGGCCGGGACTGTAATGCGGTTTGAACTAAATCTAAATGTCTTAAACGTAATATAAGAGCATCAATGTCAGATTTTTTGGATATCTGAAAGGGTTCATCTAGACTACTTTCGTTTCCGGAGGCGTAAAAATAGCGAAGTTCTCCGTCGTTATTTCTTAATACAATTCCAAAGGAAAAATTTATTTTAAAAGCATGGTTTTCGTTTTGATAAATTTGGTTTAATTGCTCTTCAATTTCTTCGTAACTTAGTTGAAAATTTTCAAGTGTAAAATTATATTCTTTTTGAAGTATGCCTTCGTGGTGTTCTCTATTAATTATTTTGTTATATTTTTTTAAAAGTTTGTCTAAGGCCGGGTCGTTAGGTGGATGGGAGGAAGAGGGACCTGGGTTAGAAGGACCTGGGATATCATCGTCTAATCGATTTCGATGTAGTTCAGTGGTTTTACTAGTTGTGTTTTTGTAGTTTTCTATTAAAAAAAAAAAAAAAAAAATTAAATGATCCCCATTCCTTAATTATAATCCTTATAACTGAAAAAATATATATGTATACATACTTTCTTTCTTTTTTTTCTTTCCTTTTCCTTTGCCTTTTTTAGAGGGCTGTAAAACAATTTAAAAAAATGTTTAAAAAAAATAGAACAACAAATGAACGAGCTATTTTATTCTTTTTTATATAAAATACTTACTACACTTTTCTTTTCTTTTGCTTCTTCTTCCTCTGTTTCCTGGGAAGCAGTTTGCGGTGTTTCTGTTGGCTAATTCATTAATCTCATTGTATTAAATAATATCAAAACACGTATATATAAATCCTAATTTCGTTGGATAAACAATCTAATTACCTCCTCCGTTTCTATCTGTTCATCTTCGGGGGGTTCTTTGTGTTCTTTACTTGAGGGCTTTAAATAATTTTAGATTTTAAAATAAAATTAAGTTATTCAAATAAGAGGCATTACAGTTATTCCTTATTGCAGAAAAAAAAACCAAAACTTACTGACTCTTTAGGTTCTATTATAAAAAAACCAACTCGTCTTGGTTTTCTTTTTTCCTTTAAAAAAATAT
>WFKH01011926.1:46196624-46209283 GCA_016163765.1 Magallana hongkongensis | reverse complement strand
TCGCCTATATTACTTACATGTATAAACTTCTGATGCATTTTGCTACATTGTATCTTTTATATTCAAGTAATTTTTTGTTAATTTGTGAAACTATTCCAAGGTGTAGTAAGTCAGTTAAATACAAGTACCTGACGGCTTCCATTGGTTATTCACCAAAGTACAAGAACTGAAAAAAAATTCTAAAGCTTTTATAACCTTTCTGATCATAATTTTTAATTTTAAATGCATGAACAATGAACTCGAAGAACGTAAGGGAAAAGAGGGGGAGCCTCGACTGTCAGCCTAAATTAAAAATATCATTGAATGAAAAAGAAATGGAAACGGGAATGATTGGACTCGACTCGGAAGATGTAAAAAAAAGTTGGATCTGTTCATGTTTCACAATATTGTTTGCACACACATATACACTCAGAGAGAGAGAGAGAGAGAGAGAGAGAGAGAGAGAGAGAGAGAGAGAGAGAGAGAAAGAAAGAGTGTTACACGTGTAGTTTTCTGTTTAAACAACGTAGTATATAAATCAACTTTCACACACTCAGTGTGATAGAATCATATTATACATTAACAACACTGTAAAATACTTTATTGTTAATATTTCTATTTTCTTCGGACTTGAAAAACTTTATCATGGAAGGTGCACGTGGTGCATCTTGCGGGCTGACTTGATTGACAGGTCTAGCACGTGGACTCTGAGTGAAACTGCTTTGTTGGATTCTATCACAATGTGCATTTATTAAACAATAAAAGGGTTATTTATATATGGGAACTGAATTAAAAACAATGTCTCATATTAGTGAATGACAAGTGAAATGTACCCTCCTCTCTCTCTGTTTCTCTCTCTGTCTCTCTCTCTCTCTCTGTTTCTCTCTCTCTCTCCCACTCTCTCTTAAATTCTTCAAACAAATAATGTCTAAACAAAATGTTTAAAGTGTCTTTATCTACCGATCCAATGATTCTACGCGCTATAAAAATGAATATACTAGTACGAGGGTCGATCAAAAAGTAATGTCACAGATGCGATAAAGTCGTGAAACATCGGCGTAAAGTGACAAGAATTCGTGCTGTGAGATATCCACTTATTTCAATTCAGATCTGAAAATTTTAATGCATTATGATAAATATTTCTGAAGAAAATAAATTTTGTAGAGTGTGAGGTAAGAATAGTCGCCGCACGCTAGCTACGTCATTTCTAAATCTTTGGCGTTCTGGTAGAATTTCGTAATTTAGAACTTTAATTCAAAATTGGCCACGATGCCCTATGTTACATTTTATTTATCATTTTTTAAAAAAATAAAGTAACTAATTACTCTTTTTGTAATCGATTGAGTAGTATATTGGATTATTTAATGGTGCGCTCAGTTTGTCGAGGTCTCTTTAAGAAGTCGTGATTGTAGCTTTATAATATAGCTCATGACGTAAGAACCTAGCTTTAACTTTCCTTCAGAGCGTATGTCTTCTGTCTATCTAGTTTATTTATTAAGATCACATATGCTTTTATAAGATATTGGAACTACGTTAAGGGTGCCCTGTTCACCCGCTCTCAACTTTAGGTTTATATATCAATTCCAGTACATTTTCTAGTGATTTCTATCCATCGAAGCAAAAAATGCATGGTATTACTATTCGCATGTCAAGCCTTTTTATTCTTTCATCTAGAGACAAAAGACATTGTATAGATATCCGAAATGGACGTTAACGTTCCTATTTTGTTTTAAAACATTTAAAAAAAGTCAATGTATTATATCTGTTTTTAAAAATTATGTTGTTTGGGGCTTTTTTAAATTTTGAAGCATGTAATTTATTCATAAATACACACCTTAAAAAAGACGTAAATTCATGACGCGGCGATGTCACGTATATATCATGCTATAAACATCAATATCTTGATAAGTGTTCAACGAAATTTAATCAACATTTTAATTCGGATTAGAATTTTGATAAGGACAATCTTGATATAACATTTTAAACAATATAGCGCCAGTGAGAAGCGCGGTGCATAGTGTGACCTTTCTTTTGGATCAACCCTTGTACCATGCACAGTGTAGGAACGGACGTGTACAGTTTTGGATAGGAAGCGAATTAACAAATAGAAGACGTAGCTCTGCGAACAGTCGAAGATTTTAATCAAATGAAATGACAAGTTGCTGTCCTTTAAAAAAGGACTGCAATACGTGGACCATATGCATGTGTTTCTAACGGAAACGCGAAAGCCTTAAGATTATCAGAGATTCCACCGACTCTAGCTCCCTGCTTTATATAAAGACATCTACGGGGAGACCTGTGATTGCAAAAGTGTTATGATGAATTAATATTATAGTAGCAAGCCTGGATATAGTGCCTTTAACCACTGAATGTGTACGTTGTATCACGTAGAGCCCTGACCTTTTACCTCAGAATTTAAACACAATTATGAATTATATTAATGAAGACATTAATGAAGATACTATACATGTATAGTATTAGGCGTTCAGCGAATTTCACTATTTGCGTACTACTTTGTTTACTATGTAAATTGATTTCGTATTTTGATGCATTTCTCTTGAAATTTAAACTTTCATACAGTGACATAATTATTCAATGATGTATTATATACAGTCACATAATTATTAAATCATGCTTAAATGCGCAATTGTTTTTTAATCGGGAAGTACACTGCCTCGTCGTATTGGGTCTTCCCATAAACTAGAGTTATCGTTACTGAAAGAGTTATCTTCCCCTTATAGCAGGTATGCATTACTTCCGGTTATTCAAATAAGAGTAAGCAGTGCGGGAGTTTACATAAAAACGACATCTATTACAACAGAAACATTTGATAATATTTGAGTTACCAAACAGAAAACAGTTATCTATAATTAAATGACAAATTAAAGTGAACGCAAATAATGCGTTTGATTACAATCAATAACATGTATAACGTGATATACCTATTTTTTTTTTATTAATCAGCAAACATTGCGAGTGAAAGACATTTGGATTCTTATTTTTGGGACAATTACTCCTTTTGTCAATTTCAGAGCTAGCGGATGGATGGTGGTATAGTGATTTCTCTGGTAAAATGAACCAACCCTGTTCCGCAAAAATGAAAGATGTTATAAATATTAGAGAGGGCTGGAGTTGAAAAGCGGACTTTTTTTTTTCTAGAAATCAAATATAGAAATATAAATTCGATATAAATTGAAATGTCATGCTTTCCTGAACAAAAAAAAAAATACACACGCTGTGGGTATACTATTCGTATCTACCCAGACACCGACGGTCATCAATTCAGGCAGCTGTACCTGTCATGCAGGATGTTTAATTAATGACAACCATTTTAATTTCTAAACAAAACAGATTCGTTGTATACACGTAATATAGATATTATAGGTTTAAGAGGAATGACAGCGTTGAAATTAGAGCGCAGTGCTTTATAATATAGATTTCATCGAAATTAGAATTTGTTTTCAGTTTAAAATAATAGATCCTTTTTTTCAAGCCTCTGATGAGATTGCTTAAACACATTTTTTGTGTATGTTTGTTTGTTCGTTTTACTTTTAGTACCTTTATTACTTTTATCATTTATCTCAGCGCCCTTTATATAATTGAATTGTACTTTATTTACGTACCATCTATAGCAAACACCATGTTAGTGAATAAACATTTCATGAAAACTTATGAATGGAATGAACTATATAAATATAAACGTGAATGTTGACGATCAAAATCGCAACGCAACTTTAAAAGAAAACATGATAGCATGTCACATGCGACGCAAAAGCTAGGTTGCAAATGTTTTTATCCATTATCTCTTAAACCATGATAATGAAATTGAAATTAGTCATTAATTAATCTAAATAAAATCCATCAAGAGGAAGTATAGTAACGTCCGCCAATGATCAGTGCAGATACGTAGGTATAATGCATATCTTTGTACCTCGACCTACTGATAGAATAAAACTTTCTCTTTAGAGAGGTGGACAAACAAAACCATCCATGTCTGTATGACAGCTTTGCATGTCCACTTCTCTTGATAATACAATGAACGTCATGTACATGTATCAGCTGCGCTCTCCTGAAACCACGCACTTCACCGGCAGCAACTGCATAAATTATTGGTAGATGGCAGATGGTAGATGGCAGGTCCCCCCCCCCCCAACTTCTTCTTGCAGCAGATATTTTTGTGATCGACTTCGTTGTGATCGGTTTCGGCCGGTCACTGTTGTGTCCATATGAGGCATCCGGCAAATGCTTCCACGTGCGCACACATTCCGCTTGCATAAGTAGTTCTTATAAAAACTTAAAGTTTGGTTTAGTATTTATATAACATTTTACTCGGTTTTATTTCAATTCATTTACCTTAAGAGATGCAAACATACATAAAATGCAGTTCGACCTGTTAAGGTTTTTCCACCCTTGATGTTTTTATGGTTTAATCCGTGTAATTTTTGTTTAAATTGAAGATTAATATGTAAACATTCAAATTGAACTTCAATATTGGTATGTTGCAAATATTTTGTTCATGCTGTAGAAGCTAACACAGGTACACTATCAGGGCAATTATAGCGACGACTGCTCTCCAATCAAACATCACATTTTTTTTTTTACTTTTTTTATATAATAAAGCAATTTTTAAAGAAATTAATCGCAATCCTTTATTTTATGTATTTTAACATTTTAAGCCCATTCAAACTTGCCAGCATGAAAGCTATCACCTTTACGGTGCATTTTGATACAATTTTTCAACCATGAATAAGTACAGTTTAGCAACATAAAACGTCTATAACTTTTGAAATAATGGTTCAAACTCACTAAAAATTGGTACATTTGTAACTCATTATATATCCTATTGAAATCTGCAAAGAAATGTTTACCTTGCCAGGTAAAAAATTATGAATTGTAGTCTCTGTCAAGTTTGCATATGTACTGTTTTATCAGTTTTTCATTGAATTCAGCGATTTCAACTCAAACAACTCTCTATAAATTGTTAAACATTAGTGTCATTTCACTTTACATAGCTTAAATTGTGCTAAACACAAGTATAAATCAAGAAATATTGGCAAAATCGTGCATCACATAACACTAATATTATAACCGATAACGGTAAATTATTCCGGAATGCTCACAATGACGTCACGCGACAATCGAAAGACCTTAATTCAAGAATGCACATTTTGTCTCACGCGTAAGAATTTCGATCGAAAGATTCATTCAGTAATGCAGTTGACCTCTATGAACTGACCTCAATCATAAGAAGATGCTCCATGAACTGACCTCGATCTATTGATGTTGCATAATAGTAACTAGGAAAACGGCTTGATTTATAAACAAGGTTACGTTATAATGCGACCTCAATAGCAAGTTATGATGGCATTCAATGTTTTTCAGTCGCATTAAATTATTTTAATACAACTCTTTCTTTGTTAATGTGTTAATGCTCTTTGAAGAGCCCTACTCAGTATTCTGAAGAAGAAGATACATTAACATTTAATAATTACGTTAAAAATATAAAATTAGACAAGAAGTTTACGAACGGCTTTTCCCAAATTTATTTCAAAATTAAATTTGTTGACGGTTTATAACAATGAAATTATGGTGTACAGATTCAAAATATTCTATATTTTGAAAAAAAAGTACTCTTTTATTACTTTACATCAAACTGATCTTGTTAATTGCTTCTAGCTATCAATATATCATTATTGCCGACCATTCCTTTAAAAGGAATACTTGTTTAAATTACATATAAAGAAGTGAATAAACATGAAGTTGCCCCCACCACTTTTTTGGGATCAAGTAAAAAAATTGTGAAATTGTGAAAAGAAGGAAATGAATAGTGAGTCCCTCCCATCCACTTTCGAAAACCATATGGTACGAGCTTGGATGGTACAATTAAACGCGCTCGTCAAATCTCCCTACTGTTTTTTTTTTAGTATCAGCATCCTTTAATTGCACAATCGTTTTTTTACAATGACAATTTAAATCAATAACCGATTAAACAAGACAAAAAACGTTTATTTCAACCATTTGTTTATACTGGTTACATAGCGCTATACCTGCTCTAATGGAGAGATAACTCGTGTTACGAACGATAACTCCAGGTTATGAAAATCCCGAATAGTTAAGCTATTTCGGAAAACAATAAAACATCGCGATGTATGCCATTAAATGTATGTTGTAGTTTCGGCATAATATTAACCTATTCCATGATGCTGATAATTCATATCACATGTCGATCATTTCTTTAAAAGAAATACTTCAGTTTGTTTCTGTACTGTTCACCGACAACTTTACAAATACAATGAACATGTGCATATATGACATGAAATCCCGATCCCGATTCAGATACACGTGTGTTAGCCTGGTTCCCTTAGCTACCCATAATGTCGCGCAGGAACCAGATTAGCTCATGCGCAAGCTAAATTTTCCCCAGTGCATCCGGTTTAACCTCCCTTATATATTTTCTGCGTGGACCCTTGAAATGGTTATTATATACGAAATGCAATAATTTCGACTGAATAGGGGACTTGTAGAGGTAGATATATACATCAAGAGAGTAATCTGACCTGGAGTTTTATGTCATTGCAAATAAAAGTAGAAAAATCCTCAGAATATCATGAGTTGTCATTATTTCATTCTGTACCCCTAGCGCAATTTTACGCATAATATATTATATTTAGAATTTTACTGTACGCATAGTTCTACTATTAAGCATTGGTTTCGAATGGTAAGTAAACTCAATAGAATGACCATTGTATGAATGGACTCATATAAAAAAAAAATAATTCAATGATGAAAAACAAATATTTTTGCTGGGATTATTTTTGTAATTAGTAGTTTTTAATCGGCCTTGCACATCC
This sequence comes from Magallana hongkongensis, assembly GCA_016163765.1. NCBI lineage: Eukaryota > Metazoa > Mollusca > Bivalvia > Ostreida > Ostreidae > Magallana > Magallana hongkongensis. The sequence goes on along the minus strand of WFKH01011926.1, from coordinate 46,202,453 downwards.
TTTTAAAAAGCTGTCATATGCACATGATTGCTAAACTGAAGACAACTATATAGGTTTTGGATTAATGAAATTTTAAAGAGGAGTACTAGTATAAGTATTTAGATACATGTATTTATATTGACAAGTGGACCAGGAACTTTATATAAAATATACTTGCAGTTTACGCGATTCATATCAACACCCTTAATATAGAAAATAACTAGATGACATCCCACGCAAGCGCGGGAAATAACACTTTACAAATTAAGGTGGAATAACACAGCATCACAAAATAGCTGACCTCTAATGGAAACGACATTTCGTTTTATTAAAAGGATTTTATCGACAGCAACATATATCTTACTCCATAGCTAAGTGGATAGTTTCGGGCTTGTGATCCGTACATCCCGAGTTCGAATCCCGCAGGGGCTTTTGTTGTTACTTACTGAATTGAGCTTTTTAGCTCACCTGAGCTGAAAGCTCAAGTGAGCTTTTCTGATCACATTTTGTCTGTCGTCCGTCTGTCCGTCTGTCTGTAAACTTTTCACATTTTCGACATCTTCTCCAGAACCACTGGGCCAATTTCAACCAAACTTGGCACAAAGCACCTTTAGGCAAAGAGGATTCAAAGTTGTGAAAATTAAGGTCCACGCCCATTTACAAAGGGAAATAATTAGAAATTATTGAAAATTTTCGTGAAATTTTCAAAAATCTTCTTCTCAAGAACCATTCAGCCAGGAAAGCTGAAACTTGTGTGGAAGCATCCTCAGGTAGTGTAGATGCAAAGTTGTAAAAATCATAACCCCCGGGGGTAGGGTGGGGCCACAATGGGGGGTCGAATTTTTACATAGGAATATAAATAGTAAATCTTTAAAAATCTTCTTGTCAGAAACTAATCAGCCAAGAAAGCTGATACTTATGTGAAAGCATCCCCAGGTAGTGTTGATCCAAAGTTGTGAAAATCATGACCCCCGAGGGTAGGGTGAAGCCACAATGGGGGGTTGAATTTTTACATAGGAATATATAGAGTAAATCTTTAAAAATCTTATTCTCAGACATCAATCAGCCAGGAAAGCTGAAACTTGTGGGGAAGCATCCTCAGGTAGTGTAGATAAACAAATTGTGAAAATCATGACCCCCGGGGGTAGGGTGGGGCCACAATGGGGGGTTGAATTTTTACATAGGAATATATAGAGAAAATCTTTAAAAATCTTATTCTCAGACACCAATCAGCCAGCTTGTGTGGAAGTATCCTCAGGTAGTGTAGATCGAAAGTTGTGAAAATCATGACCCCGGGGGTAGAGTGGGGCCACAATGGGGGATCGAATTTTATTTTGGAATATATAGAGTAAATCTTGGAAAATCTTCTTCTCAGACACCAATCAGCCAGGAAAGCTGAAACTTGTTTGGAAGTATCCCCAGGTAGTGTTAATTTAAAGTTGTGAAAATCATGACCCCCGGGGGTAGGGTGGGGCCTCAATGGGGGGGGGGGGGTGGTTGAATTTTTACATAGGAATATACATGTATATAGTAAATCTTTGAAAATATTCTCAGACACCAATCAGCCAGAAAAGCTGAAACTTTTGTGTAAGCATCCTCGGGTAGTGTAAATTCAAAGTTGTGAAAAAAGTGACCCCCAGGGGTAGGGTGGGGTCACAATGGGGGGTTGAATTTTTACATAGGAATATATAGAGTAACTGTTTAAAAATCTTCTCAGAAACCAGTGAGACAGGAAATCTGAAACTTACGTGGAAGCTTCTTCAGGTAGTGTAGATTAAAAGTTTTGAAAATCATGATCCTTGGGGGTAAGGTGGGGCCACAATGGGGGGTCAAACTTTTACATAGGAATATATAGATTAAAGTTTTTAAAAATCTTCTTCTCAGACACTAATTGGCCAGAAAAGCTGAAACTTGTGTGAAGCATATGGTTTTACTTATATGCAAGCATTTTGACATATTGCTGATTCTTTAAAATTGTTTAGACTCTGGCCCCTGGACGATTCTTGGACCTCACAAGGGGTTCAGAGTTTGATGTAGTTTTATATCCCATATATAATCAATTGTTTAGGATCTTGTTTAAAACTGCAATGCTCAACATGTGATATGACTATAAAATCATCCTGTTAGAAAAGTGACTTGATTATAAACATAAGAATATTCAAGGGGAAAATGAATTTTTATTTATACAGGATCGACACGTATTATACCACATTGTCCAGATATTTTATATTATGACTCCATTAAGCTGATTTTATCATGCCTATTGTTACTCAGGTGAGAGATGTGGCCCATGGGCCTCTTGTTTACCTATTTATTTTTTATCCCCACACTACAAATTTTTCGCTTATTTGACATATGTACAGTTTATTTGTCAAAATATCTTTCATAATCAAATAATTTACTGTTAATTTGAGTGACTTTTTCCAGGTGTCATTTCCACCTTAATGGGTTTTGTGTTTTTTGTACACATTTATTTGTGTCCGATTTTTTTTCTTCATAGGTAAAAAAAACCCCCAAAAACCTTCAAATTCAAAGAATGTATTGCTTCCTTCATATATGTAGTTTTTTGTCTGAAAGATATCATACTGGGGAAATATTTTCACGACAAGAAACAATATTTTTTTGTCAAAGAAATTTTGATTCAATTTCCTATCGAATATTTGCACAATTTTGATCCAATAAAAAATTTTCCAAAGAGAAATTTTAAGATTATTGAATATCTGCACAGTTTTGATCCAATAAAAATATTTTCCAAAGAGAAATTTTAAGATTTTAAGATTGATATGACGAGTATAAACTTATTCTAGTTTACTACCGTATAAAAAACGAGATACTGTCCATCCAGATATTAGTTATTGACGTATTTTCCATCTACAATCAAAATACCGTACGCAGCGCAACTTGATCTCTCGCTTCGACAAACAGCGCTACCCAAAACTGTACACTTCCGTTCCTGTGACATGAACATGTACATCACAAACATGTAAAGCAGTATTATGAAACAAAAAAATTAAAATTACACAAAATATAAAACCAAATATTATTCTTTTTGAGAAAGTACAATTGTTTTCATGAGCCGTTTAGATTTGATTTCGTTGAATAGAGTTAGTGAGAAAAGATTACGGCAGACAATATTTGTTCTGACTTGATTGATTGGTGTAGCACGTGGACTCTGAGTGAAACTTTGATAACCATGGTTATGTAAAAAAGACGAATTTGCTGTTTTATGTAACGTGATGATCGACAATACCTCATTTTACGTATTATACCTTCTTGTAGGCCCTATGCACATACAGACTAATAGTTAAAAATAAAAACAGAGATATATGTACATACATGTATATACAGAAACTTTTTTTTTTGGGGGGGGGGGGGGCTACTCTGAATGCGATCATTGCAAACAATTGTTGTGTGCAAGATCATTAATCATTGTTCTTGTATAAAACACCAACGAAGGCATCATAGCATGCGTGTATTTGATCGAAGTGTAGGAAACAGCGACACATGCCTGGTAACCCTCAATATATTTAACGAGGCACCTGTTAAATATGTTCATGCAATTATCTTTATTGTTCGCAATGGATAAAAATGCTTCTTTATGAATGTAATACTTTCTGATAATGCGTTTCATGCGCGGATCCAGAAAATTTGTTGCGGGGGGTCCGAGGAATAATTGTGTTTGCCGTGGGGGGGGGGGGGGGTTCCAAGGGTTGGACCACCCGACCCCCCTCTAGATCCGCGCATGCGTTTGAGGGCTGGATTAATTATTCTATAAATGGTAAACACATGCGCGGCGATACGGATTAGTCACAAATAATAAATTATAATTTATGTATTGCAGTGAACACGATAAATTTTATTAAAATGTAAGAGAGAATACAATGAGTTAAAATTAATGATTTTCCAATGACAGTTTAAAACACAATAACGTTTAATACCATGCACGCTGTGGTAAATGCGTTCGATTCCAGCATAGACGCGACAATTCGTGCACCAATAACAACTCGGTTACTGGGGATGATTTTTGTGATCGGCTTCGGCCGATCACAGTTGTGTCCATATGAGGCATCCGGCAAATTTAATTTTTTGCACACGCATTGCGCCTTGCACTACTTTATTTACTAAGCACTGAGAGCTTCATTTAAATCTTAACTGCATGTAAATTACCAAAAAAAAAACCCTCAGTTCTCTAATGAGTTTGCCTTGATACTAAAACATCTACACACTTAGATGAAGATAAAAATCATGTTTTTCTTTACATGTGTAAGGATACTTAGTATTAACCGAAAAAAACCCAATTCCCCTACCAAGAGTAAAGTTTATTCATGCCTTGCTATTTCGGAAATCGACAACACGATGGGATATATCTTTAAAAGGAATACTTGTTATTTACTTCAGTGGTGTCTTTTAAAGACCCAGCTAGATCCGTTGGATTCCTAGTACCGGTTTGTGGTCTATCTCAAATTATCCCCTGATAGTTGTGTTATACTATGGAAGGCAGGTTAGAGTAAGGACCCGAACCAGAACTAGATTTCCTTCTTCGTCCGTGGCACTCACTCTTGAAAGTGGTATACTGCAGGTCTATTCCCACCACAGTCACATGGGGGAGAGGGGTGTATCCCTAGCAGTTTTTCCTGGGTTACACTGGAGTATTTACCTTTGTGGATAATTAAGTTATTTGTAGATTGTGACAATCACTTGCCAATAAATGTAATTTATATTTTTTCTATAAAACGTCATTTAACTTTTTGTCTGTTCACACCACAGTCGTGTTAGGAGTGGGGGAGCAATATTTCTTTTTTAAGTTATTTTCTACTTATATTTGAGGTGAAGGCATAATTGAGAATGTATATGATACTTATATGAATCACAACTTTTAATCTTCTAAGTCATTTCAACTATTTGTACTTTTTTTTTATTTTCAAGAGGCAAACATGTCACGGGTTTAACGAATATACGGGATATTTCATACGTAGAACTTTATCTACAACAAATGTTAAGCATATATATAAATTAAAATTTAAAATAATTTATGGGAAGGCGAAGGTAAAACAAGAAGGTATTGACGATGCACATATCAAGGACTACATACATGCAAACATTTTGTTTATTCCACTGCTTATCTTTTTTTTACTACCTACACACCATTCCAAATGAATTCCATTAATATATTTTTGGGTTTTTTTTTTTGCAGAGCGTGTTGCATCCATTATATAATTGTTAAAATAACGACTCCTCAGAGCAATGAAGATATTGTTTAATTAATCTAGCTTCTTTTATCAGTTCATTTTTGATCGTGATTCCTTTTGTAGAGTTTTATGGTTGGTTGTCAAAGTACTACCTTGGATTTTCGGTGTACGTCTCCAATACAACAGACAGATTACAGGGAACACTGTGTTACAAGGACGACAACTTTACACGGGACACCATACCTGCTGTCTTCAACACCACCTGTCCTGTACATGGACAGTACGTTATCTACTACAATGAGAGACTACCAAGAGTTACCTACCCTATAGGGTACTCTACATCTGTTATCAGTTACCTCTGTGAAGTGGAGGTGTATGGTGAGTGTTTCTTATTTCTAGAATTCAACCTCGAATGATGATGCTATGGAAGTTGATTTGTTATTATAATCTGTACATGTATGCTTTGTTTTATTTATATTACACGTATACTAGATTTAACTTGTGCAAGAACTGGTTAATTAACTAAGATGAAGAAAATTTTTAAAAAATGATTCGATAAAAGTGTCACCGCAATCACGGCCTTCTAACATCTTTTATCTCGAAAATATTTTTCTTTATATATAGACTATATGGGTATATGGGCAAATATTTTTAAATAGAG
>WFKH01011926.1:46182094-46194716 GCA_016163765.1 Magallana hongkongensis | reverse complement strand
AGTGTGTTACATGTTTGAAAATTTTCTTTCATTCTATATGTCATTTTATATTTATAAATCACAAATGATACATATGATATAATTGTATTTAAAAATACAGTTTTAACATTTTTTTCTAAATAGAACCCTATAATGATGTTTTTCCAGCATATATCGAAATTCAAAATACTATTCAATTTTTGCCACAATCTTTGTACAGAAAGGCAATCAAATAAGAGCTGCTTAATATCATCCTTTTCACACAGACAGAATTCACATTTTGCATCAGACCTAGATTTACATTTGTACTGAAAGGAATTGCAATTCAAAATATTATTTAACAACTTATAATTAAATTCACTAAGTCTTTTGTAATAGATGTTTTTTACCTTGCTTTCATAAATATCTTTCCAATTTTCTTTGCCAATATTAAATAATTTGTTTAATACAGATTGGTAGTAAGGTGGTTTGAATTTTTTATGGAACAAGTTTACATAGTAAAATTTACATCTCTTATCGAATATATCAAATGTTCCCTTATGAAAATTATAAAAATTTCTTTTCAGTATTTTTGTATAAAAACAACACTTCATATCAAAACGCTCACTTTTTTTCTTGATTATTTTCTTTAATAAATTGTATTCACACTAATTGTTTTTCTTCTTTAAATCATTTGAAATTCCTTGCAGTGTTTTGAATTCACCATTTTTGTTAAATAAATCTTTGACATACAAAATTTTACTCATTACCCAGTTTTTAAAAAAATAACGATTTTCCCTTATGTTCAAACAGAATATTATTCCACAATGGTTGTTGTGCAAATGTCACATTTGAAAGTTCAGATATATTAATTAACCTTTTACATTCATTAAAACAACACAGCATGTCTTTATACACAGTAGGTAGATTTAAAAAACATCCAACATTTTCTATTTTTCTTTCAGACATTGATAGTTAATAATCTAAATCTAATTTCGTGTTTTTTATATACCCTTTAAATATATTATTAAGCATACAAGATTCATCTACACGTCTTTTTACCCATGATGCTTTTATAGCCTTAAGTTTCAGTTCTATATCTACCAGACCAACACCTCCGTCCTCAATTTTTGTATCTCGTTTTATTCTATCTCTTTTATCCCAAATAAAATTAAAAATGCTTCATTTGATCTTTTTCAAAAAATCTTGATTAGGGATAGGTAAAATCGATCCTACATAAATCAATTTTGAAATAGCTAGAAAATTTACTATACAAGTTTTTCCAAAAGTAGTAAGCTTTCTTTTTTTCCAGGATTCAAAAAGTTTTTCCATATCATCGTTCTTTTTTTCCCAATTCAAATCAAAACATTGTTCTTTGTCATGTCCAATAAAACTTCCTAGACATCTTACAGCGTCGTATGTGACATTAATCTCGCCAATACTGTTATGTTTATCTTTAAGTTTTCCAAGAAGTATACATTGTGTTTTGTTTAAGTTAACTTTAGATCCAGCATGATCACATAAAGAGTTTACTGTTTCTACGGCTTTGTCTAAGGAAAGCATGTCTCTAAGTGGTAAGGTAACATCATCTGCATGTTGCAGATTTTTTATTTCTGTACTCATATTAGCAATTTTTATACTCTTTATATCATTATTAGTTTTAAGTTTTATAGCTAAAATTTCTGCAATAAATAAATACAATAAAGATAAAATAGGACATCCCTGTCTTATACCACGGGACATTTCACATGTTTTTGAAATCCTGCCATTGTTTTTTATTCTAAAAATTGGATTAGTATACAGTATTTTTACCCATGAAATAAAATTATCTCCAAAATCAAATTATTTAAGCACTTTAAATAAAAAGTTTCATTCTACCAAATCAAATGCTTTTTCGAAATCTAAAAACAATAATAATCCGTCTTTATCATTCTCCATACAGTACTCGTATATATCTAAAACAGTTCTGGCATTGGCACCAATAAAACGACCTTTGATGTATGCAGTTTGTTCGTTACCGATTAAATTATTAATTAGTTTTTGTAGCCTCCTTGCTAATAAAAATGCAATAATTTTGTAGTCAGTGTTTGTCAAACTAAGAGGTCTGTAATTTTTTAGGTTTTTCGTATCTCCTTTTTTGAAAAGAACAGTAATTAATGCTAAACGTTGTGAGAATGACAGTTCTCGCCTTTCAAATATTTACATTAGCATATCATAAAATAAAGGACTAATAAGTTTCCAAAAACATTTATAAAACTCAGTTGGTAATCCATCTAACTCAGGAGATTTGTTATTTTTCATGTTATCTATAGCTTCTTTGCATTCTGCGAGTATAGGTATATAATCTAGTATATCTTTTTATTTTTTTTTAATTTTGGACAGTTCAAATCCTCTAAATAATCACATTTTTTCGTCTTCAATTTTTTTAGTTTGATAAAGATTTTCATAAAATTTAGACATTTCTTCTGAAATATCAGAGTTAGATGTAACGGTTTCATTTCCTCTATTTAACTCGTATATGGTATTATTAGTTTGGTGTTTTTTTTCTAGTCCTTTTTCACCTTCACTTATACATTTTGTTCTAGATCTAATTTGTGCTCCCTTAGCTATTTCATTATATAATACATCTAAATCTGATTCCAATCTTTTTTTTTAAATTCATATCTATCTCTGAACTAGGTAAGTTTTCAATATAATCTATTTCTTTTTCTGTTGATTTTATCTTATATTTTAAGTTGTTTTTAGACTGTTTGGCATATATCATAGAGAAATCCCGAACTTTTACTTTAAATAGTTCCCATTTCGAAGAAGCATCTAGAGTATCATCTAACTGAGTAAAGATAGAATTAATACCTTCTTTATAATCTTCTTTTTCTAGGTGAGAGATATTTAATTTCCAGTAGCCCGAGTCTCGTTCTAATGTATTGAAATTGACACATATTTTAAAATATCTATGGTCACTCATTCTTGTGTTATTATTATGCGTTCCCGACACGTGCCTTACAACAAAAGTTTTTAACTGGTTCAGAGTAACATTTTTAGCAAAGATATAATCAATTCTGCTTTTGGGAGTATTGTCAGCAAGTTTGATAAGCAACCTCAATTAAAAAATATCATTGAATGAAAAAGAAATGTAAATAGGAATGATTGATGATTGGACTGGACTCGGAAGATGTTAAAACAAATTGGATCTGTTCATGTTTCACAATATTGTTTGCACACACATATACACTCAGAGAGAGAGAGAGAGAGAGAGAGAGAGAGAGAGAGAGAGAGAGAGAGAAAGAGTGTGTGTTACAAGTGTAGTTTTCTGTTTAAACAACGTAGTATATAAATCAACTTTCACACACTCAGTGTGATAGAATCATTTTATACATTAACAACACTGTAAAATACTTTATTGTTAATATTTCTATTTTCTTCGGACTTTAAAAATTTATTATGGAAGGTGTACGTGGTGCATTTTGCGGGTCGACTTGATTGACAGGTGTAGCACGTGGACTCTGAGTGAAACTGATTTGTTGGATTTTATCACAATGTGCAATACTTAAACGATAAAAGGGTTGTTTATATATGGAAACTGAACTAAAAAACAATGTCTCATATTAGTGAATGCCATGTGAAATGTACCCTCCTTTCTCTCTCTCTCTCTCTCTCTCTCTCTCTCTCTCTCTCTCTCTCTCTCTGTTTCTCTCTCCCTCACTTTCTCTTAAATTCTTCAAACAAATAATGTCTTAACAAAATGTTTAAAGTGTTTTTATCTACCGATCCACTGATTCTACGCGCTATAAAAATGAATATACTACCATGCACAGTGTAGGAACAAAAGCGTACAGTTTTGGGTAGCGCTGTTTGTCGAAGCGAATTAACAAATAGAAGACGTAGCTCTGCGAACAGTCGAAACTTTTAATCAAATGAAATGATAAATTGATGTAAAAAAAAACTTCCTTAACAATTCAATACGTTATCGATAATAAACTGGCACAAGTATAAACATTTGCATCCCTTTTGCAACATGATTTTCAATGACATTTTGACAGTCACATTCTAAAATTGAAATGATTATTATATACGAAATGCAATCATTTCGACTGAATAGGGGACCTGTAGAGGTAGATATATACATCAAGAGAGTTATCTGACCTGGAGTTTGATGTCATTGCAAATAAAAGTAGAAAAAATCCTCAGAATATCATGAGTTGTCATTATTTCATTCTGTACGCCTAGCGCAATTTTAGGCATATATTTAGAATTTTACTGTAGGCATAGTTCTCTGATTAAGCATTGGTTTTCAATGGTAAATGACCATTGTATGAATGGACTTATAAAAAAAATAATTCAATGATAAAAAACAAATATTTTTGCTGGGATTATTTTTGTAATAAGTAGTTTCTAATCGGCCTTGCACATCCTTTTAAAAAGCTGTCATATGCACATGAGTGCTAAACTGAAGACAACTATAATAAGTTTTGGATTAATAAGGTTTAAAAGCGGAATACTAGTCTAATTTGCATACGGCCGCCATCTTGAATTGATGCTGTAACTATTTCAAAGTAATGTATAATGAGCATTTAAAATTTCTGAAATAACTCGGAAACGCTTACGGCGAAACTTTTTGCCATGGTATGAATCTCACCTACACACCGGTAAAAAAATGATGCTATTCGATTAAAAATTGATTAATTTTTTATTGTGCCGTTTGAATATGAAAATTCGAAGCGAGAAATGAACCATTTACATAATAAAATAGTGAACTAAGTTGATAATTGCCAATTTCGACACAGAAGTTCGATTTTTTTAAATTGATATAAGCGAGTTGCCATGGTGCTTCCTAGTATTTGATATTTCATACTTTGAATTAATGTACATTTTTATTTCTTCCTAATTAAAATGAATGTGCCAATTAGTTTTAAAAATTGTCTTTTTGCGGGTGGTTGCTTGTAGGTAAAGAGGCACAAACCTGCAAACCTCTGTAATATATATTTGATTTAAGCGACATTTCAGGGACAAACAAAGGGTGTTTTAACTAGCTTTTGTTTTTATAGACAGAGCACATGGATGTTTACTTTTATTATCCTCTTCTGTGTGAAAATTTCCCTCCGACAAATTTCTAAAGTCAATACTCGGACTTTGGCGCACTTTGAATTATATGCATTGTGACGTCAGGATATACGTAGTGTGGTTAATGAATATTAATGAAAAAAATCAGACTTATTTCTTCATATGACCGAATTGTCCACGAATTTTTCTCCGTTTTTTCCGATCATGATATTTTTCCCTAATTACGACATTTACCCCGATAATGACACTTTTACCAATATCACATTGAGCGCACGGCGGGTGTGACCGGTCAGCAGAGGATGCTTACTCCTCCATGGCACCTGATCCTACCTCTATCTTGGAGGTCCGGGTGCTCTGCTTTGAATTTGTATTTCGTTTCATGGATTTTTGAGATGGTTGACGGTTTATTATTGTCATTTTTTTCATGTATTTATATGGACAAGCAGACCAGAAACTTTCTATAAAATATATTTGCAGTTTACGCGATTGATATCAACACCCTTAATATAAAAAATAACTAGATGACATCGCATGCATGCGCGGGAAATAACACTTTACAAATTAAGGTGGAATAACACAGCATCACAAAGTAGCTGACCTTTGATGGAAACGACATTTCGTTTTATTCAAAGGATTTTATCGATAGCAACATGTGACTTACTCGATAGCTAAGTGGATAGTTTCGGGCTTGTGATCCGTACATTCCGAGTTCGAATCCCGCAGGGGTTTTTGTTGTTACTTACTGAATTAAAAATTTTTACATATTCATTTTTTATCCCCACACTACAAATTTGTCGCTTATTTGACATATGTACAGTTTATTTGTCATAATATCTTTTATGTTAAAACCCCTTCTTAACTTATCAAGGCAACATTGACGCTTGTTTGATTCCCTTTGAATAAAGACAGTAACACCTCTTGATTGTTAAAATATTGTCATTTATTTAAAAATGACGCAAAAATTATAGAACATATAAACATAAACAAAAGTGGCTGGAAGATCCACATACATTTGACTAGAAAACAAATTGGAGAGTATAGAACAAAAGGGGTCTCCCAGCCGCAAAATTGCTAAAACTAGTTCACATGCTAAAAAACTACCATTAATGAAATACAATGGAAACAAAAGGGGTGCATAAAAAAGGCCGTTCACATGCTAAAAAACTACCATTAATGAAATACAATGGAAACAAAAGTGGTGCATAAAAAAAAATGGTGGCTGGATGGGGAGGTTGGAGGTGTCTTGAACGATCAACAATATCTGTGCAGCTTCCCCTAGCATAAACAAAGAATGTAAAAAAAGCCCCAGAGTTTGCGGCTTTCTGATTGGCTGATCGGTGATAGAATTTGCATACGGTGATGGAAAATCTTTAAGACCGGATAAAAACGGTGATGTACAACAATAAAATTATGCAAGTCCCCAAAAATGTTACACAAGTATAATAACATGGTATGTAATTAAAAACATAAGATATAATAATTAACAAATCAAGGATTAACATAAATTGCTTTATTTACAAAATAAACCCTATTTTATGTTAAAGCCCTTTCTTAACTTATCAAGGCAATATTGACGCTTGTTTGTTTCCCTTTGAATAAAGACAGTAACACCTCTTGATTGTTAAAATATTGTCATTTATTAAAAAATGACGCAAAAATTATAGAACATATAAACAAAAGTGGCTGGAAGATCTACATACATTTGACTAGAAAACAAATTGGAGAGTATAGAACAAAAGGGGTCTCCCAGCCGAAAAATTGCTAAAACTAATTCACATGCTAAAAAACTACCATTAATACCATTAATGAAATACCATGGAAACAAAAGTGGTGCATAAAAAAGGCCATCAACCTGAAAGGCTGAAGCACCACTCAAAATGTTGCCTTGGTAAAATATTGAGTACCATTGTAAAAAGTTAATACATACAGCACCAAAAATATATACGAGTAGCAAAGTCAGACAGGCAATTGCTGAACCTGACACCCATGGAAAACAATGCACAATGGAAAGCAAAATACAACAATGGCATACATCAAAAATGAAAGGAATATAAAATATATAGTTTCCTAGCCATCTGGAAAAATGATGAAAATATCAAGTTGTAAGCAGATTATAGTTCTTAAAATTGTAGACTAGACTTTTACAAATAACCAAAGATAATATAACCTGAAATTTGATGCAGACAATTGCTGAATATGATATATAAACATAGATAATAAAAACATCAGCTGCATTAAACTGACAGACACACAATTAAGGTAAAAACAAGTCAATAGTTTGATGCAGACAATTGCTGAACATGATATACAAACGTAGAATAATAAAACAGGAACTACAATGGATTGAAAGATACACAATTTAGGTATAGACAAGTCGAATACTTTGATGCAGACAATTGCTGAACATCAAAAACACAAATCACAATTGGATTGGACGGCAAGTCAGCAACCTAAATGAACACTGGAATAGGACAAGGAAACTAACAAAGTAGGGAATTAATGCGAATATATTTTTGTACAGCATCTGATTTCCACCTGCCAAGTTTTTGAATTTCAATTTGAGAAAGTCCTCGCTTAGCTGCCTCAGTGGCTGCCCCTATTTGAAAACTGTGACCTTTGTACCATTGTGAATTTAGCCCTATAAACTTCACAGTGTTTTGAAGGTTAGTTGACTCAAAATAATAAGATACCGGGGAACCTGAATGAAATTGAAATAAGGGTCAATTTCTGTGTTTGTGAGCGGACAAATATAGTTGGAAGGTTGTGACTGGGCAAACTTGTGGTGGGGATACTTTAGAGAGAGATATGGTTATAGTGTGGGTATTATGCATGGTTTTTGAATGTCTCAATATAATTTCAACTGAAGAGTTTCCATTGAAACTAACATCTTTCCGTTGAATTATGCATGCATTATTTGATGATGTTTTAGCAATCAGTTCCCCCATGCGAAAAAACCCATGAAAAGCTACAGAAAAAGACATTTTAGCAAGAGTCTATTGAAAAAAATTGGAATAGTAAATTGCAGGGCATTAACTAGTTTGACTAAAATTGAAGATGTGATTGGTAGTCTGTAATCAAGTGCTTTTGCTGCCCCAAAAATAATTTTTCTGACTAAAAATGATTGGGAATGGTCCGGTATGTTAAAACTTTTGTGAACATAGCTAATAGCTGACACCATGGAGGCAATCGAAGATGGGCTATAGTTTTGTTCAAAAAGATGAGCAATAAAATTGCAAAGAGTTATTTCAGATATTGGTAATTTATTGCTTACATTTCCTTGTAAACAAAACTGTTGAAAAAGCATCCAGCTGCGCTTATACGAAGCCTTTGTTGACTCTGAAAGTGAGAAACGAAGCAAAGCTAGGGCTGTGGTACTCAAATGTGAAGTCGGTTGGCTGGAATTTGCAATGGTGTTTTGTTTAGCCATGGTGCAAGAATTAGCGCTTCCTGAAATTCGAGGCGAGACAACCTGTCAGCTAAAACATTGAATTTTCCAGGGACATGTTTTGCTTTGAAAAAAATGTTATTTTGTAAACAAGAAATAACTAATATCCTTACTAACTTTATGATTGTTTTGTCTTTATTTGAAGTTTTATTGATAATTGCCACCACTGCTTCATTGTCAGTGAGAAATAAAATTTTGTGGTTTTGAAATTGGGAACCCCACATCTCAAGAGCTAGCACAATTGGTAAAAGTTCTAACACTGTGATGTGAAACTGTTTGAATGGTTCTAACCATTCAGATGCAAACTAAGTTGAACCTAAAATGGCTGCATAGCCTTTTGAAGATGCAGCATCCGTATGCAAGGTAAGATGGTCAGAGGAGGACCATGTGTCATTCAGAAAGACAGACTTGCCATTAAAATGTGAAATGAACTGAAGCCAACATTGAATGTCTGCTCTGGCTTCACATGTGAGGAGGATGAAATGCCGAGGATTAGTAACCTTTACAGTCAGGTCTATTAACCTACGTAGAAAAGCCCTACCAGGTGCAATTACTATACATGCAAAATTGAGCAAACCAATGAGAGATTGTAAGTCATGCAAAGTGACTTTTTTTAAGATGAGACATGTTTGTTAAATGGGTTTGAATTTTCAATACTTTATCATTCGGTAAACGACATTCCAATGCAATAGAGTCAACTTCAATACCATAAATGATAATATTTGTGTTTGGGAGACAAGTTTATCTGGGTTCAAAGGGAGTCCTATTCTGTCACCAAGAGTAATGGAATTGTTTAAATCATGAAACAGCTTTTGGATGCAGGAGGGCCAATAAAGAAAAAGTCATCAATCATATGAGACATGCCCTTGGCCAAAAAATTGTTGAGCATAATCCACTGTAAAGAACTGCTTAGTTTTTCAAAAATATGACAGGAGCTACTGGCACCCATAGGGAGACACTTGTTATAATAATACAAATTATCCCACATAAAACCCAGTAAATGATAATCATTGGGCTGTATGGGAATATTCCTAAATCCATCCTGAATGTCACACTTTGACATCAAGGCTCCACTTCCAAACTGTTTGACAAGGTTTATAACTGAGTCGATTGAGTCATAGGAGACCTGGCTGTTAACTGCAGGTATTTGAGAATTAACAGAGTTATTTTCAGGATAGGATAAATCATGAATCAAACGAAATTGGCCTTGAATTTTTTTAGGGACCACTCCCAGTGGGGAGATGACCAGATTTGGGTATTGGGGATTTGGAGATGCCTCGGATATTCGACCATAACTTTGTTCTTTCTTAATTTTGTTAAGAACAATTTCAAGATGTTTATAAGTTGACCCATGGTTTTTGGAAGGGGTTGAAGAAGGGGTATTAAGGCAGCCTAAATGAAAACCATAAGTAAAACCTGAAATGAGGTAGTTTGCCAAGTCTTGCTCATAACCCTCTATGTTATGCTCATAACCCTCTATGTTTTAAGAATTTCTGGCTTTACTGGAGTTGGTATTTTTTTAAGGGTAACCGTTCCTCATTTGAGGGGAGTTTGGGACACTTGAACCGAGGGTGCTGCTCTTTACATTGATACAGTCATCTATATTAGTTCATTTTTGATCGTGATTCCTCACAGGATGAATCTCTACCATTCAGTCAACTGAATGTTAACTGAATGGTCTGGAAAGGTGACTGAATGGCATAGCTATGCCATTCAGCCACCTTTCAGTTACCTTTCAGTCACATTTCAGTTGACTGAATGGCAGATATTCATCCTGTGCCTTTTTTAGGATTCTATGGTGGGTTGTCAAATTACTTACTTGGATTCTCGGTGTACGTCTCCAATACAACAGAGAGACTACAGGGAACACTGTGTTACAAGGACGACAACTTTACACTAGACACCATACCTGCTGTCTTCAACACCACCTGTCCTGTACATGGACAGTACGTCATCTACTACAACGAGAGACTACCAGGCGTTATCTGCCCTAGAGGGTACTCCTCTAGAGTTGACAGTTTCCTCTGTGAAGTGGAGGTGTATGGTGAGTGTTCATTATTTGTAGAATTCAACCTCGAATAATGATGCAATGGAAGTTGATTTGTTATTATAATTTGTACATGTATGCTTTGTTTTATTTATATTACACGTATACTAGATTTAACTTGTGCAAGAACTGGTTAATTAACTAAGATGAAGAAAATTTGAAAAAAAATGATACGATTAAAGTGTTACCGCAATCACGCCCTTCTACCATCTTTTGTCTCGAAAATATTTTTCATTATATATAGACTATATGGGTATATGGGCAAATATTTTTAAATAGAGTCCCCATTTCCTGGGTTTGATGGTCTTCACCCCCCCCCCTCCCCCCACTCCCTCGATTATTATTTTAATGTATTATTTAATTTTTTGTTTAAAATTAAAGTAAGATATGCGCTAATGTGGGATATATATATATTTCTTTTCGATCGCTTTTCGTAACAGTTCAATTTGTCAAACTAAGATGTGTATTATCATGAGTATGATTAAACATACGTCACCTTGTGTAGATTTTTAGAAAACAAGAATGCGGTGAGCATTGATAAATTCATATTTTGAATGTTTATTTATTTTTTTTAAATTGATTTGGAAAAAAAACCAATATTTTTTTTTCTGAAAATATACCCGTATTTCACTCACTTCTATGCAATATATGCATATTATTAGGACCTAGATATGAACAAAGCACATTCTTCTATCAATACCCCTTTAGCATTACCCTCACCCTTAATTACACTTGTTTAGACGTACATATCTGTACCATTTCAATATTATATGAAGTTACAGTATTACGAAACGTCGAAACACGCAGAACAAGCTGTGTTTTACATAAAAATGAAAACAAATAACCTATTCCATGGCAAATATGTGTGAAAGCAGAATTGCATCATCAGCCTTTTTATGATTTTCTATTCCCTTGATTTATTCTGAGTATCTTTTTTCAAATACATTTATTTAAAAGTCTTTCCGCAGAGTTACAAATGTAGTTTATGTTGTAAAAAATGTGGCTTTAAAACGAGTTAAAATAAATGCTCTTTACTATTAAAATAACCTTAGATTTTTAGCTCAGTTTAATAAAAATACAGGGTTCCTAATGGGTTTAATTTTTTCTTGTTGTGTCCAACATGGCCATGATAGCCGACAGAAACATATGTTACATACATATACTATTTACCAACAATATATCTAATTGACACTAGGCAATATTAAATTTACGAGAATGCTACAATATTACTACGCCGACCAATCACACGATCACACTACGCCCGACCCTTAACGTTATTACACTACACTTGACTTTTTACCCTATTACACTACGTCCCACCCTTAACCTTATTACACTACACCCGACCCTTAATCCAATTACACTACGCCCAACCCTAAACCGTATTACTCTATGACTGACCCTTCAACCTATTACACTACACCTGCCACTCAACCCTATAACATTTCGCCCGCCCTTAACCTTATTACACTATGCCTGACCCTTGACCCTATTACACTACGCCCGACCCTTTACCCTATTTCACTACCCCGATACTCAACCCTATAACAATACGCCCCGACCTTTTACTCTATTACACTACGCTTGACCCTTTAACCTATTACTACATGCCCAACCCTTAACCTTAATACACTACACCCGACCCTTAACCGTTTTACACTACACCTGACCCTTAACCGTATTACACTACACCCGACATTAAACCCTTTGACTCTGCGCTCCACACTAAACCTTATTACACTACATCCGACACTTCACCCAATTACACGAAAATAAAATCAACTTTTTCGTATAATAGACAACATAGTTCGCATGTTTTTGAATAGAAAATATTTCCAAGAACTCTATTAGCATTATACTATCTGAAACCTAAAGCATTTATATTGTATCGAACCCACTCTTCATAGCATTATATTATCTTGAACATATTCTTTAGTATAAGTTGAAAATCAGAGACATGCGTGTGTGTGTGTGTGTGTGTGTGTGTGTGTGTGTGTGTGTGTGTGTGTGTGTGTGTGTGTGTGTGTGTGTGCGTGCGTGCGTGCGTGCGTGCGTGCGTGCGTGCGTGCGTGCGTGCGTGCGTGCGTGCGTGCGTGCGTGCGTGCGTGCGT
>WFKH01011926.1:46153821-46167628 GCA_016163765.1 Magallana hongkongensis | reverse complement strand
AAATTTTTAATATCTCGGGACCGGAAGTGACGACCAAAAAATTCTCGTGTAATTTTCTTACAAATTTTGTCATAAATAAGATCTGAAAATTTCATCAAAATCGGCTGAAGCGTTTTTGAGAAAACGTGGGAGAAAAAAAAATTAATAATAATAATAAAAGAGGAAAAGAAACAAAGCAATAACAATAAGGTCTTCCGTTGGAAACGGAAGACCTTAATAATAATAGAAAAAAAGAAACAAAGCAATAACAATAAGGTCTTCCGTTGGAAACGGAAGACCTTAATTACTGCCGATTTTAATAACAGTACGCCTATTAATGTTCCACGTCGCACAGTTCAAAAAGCATTCCATTATATGGGATATACAAAGAGATATTCTAGGAAATTCATTGGAATTCGAAACGTTAACAAATTGAAACACCAAGTTGCATTTGACTGTTAATAACCAGTAGAAGAAGGTGTTGTTTACGGATGAAATGATGGTTGTTATTAAACCCAACGGAAAGTTTAAAGTCTTGAGAGAGGACCCCTAGTGTGTCGGCAATATTGCTCCAATACATTACCATAAGAACGCTTTTTAAAAGCAGGTTAATAAGGATATCTACTCAAAAGTCAAGTCTTTTAACACGTAATTACACGTAACAACATTGACAAATTTTCATATCTTCATTATAGCTTTACAAATTATGTTTACATATTAACACTTTACAACAAAGGGATAAGACAAAAATATCAACCCCCTTTGAAGAAATTCAACAATCTTTATGGAAGTAAAGGTTTCGTATGACTGATGGTGAACTTTGGCTGATGAGAGTTGTTTTGATAAATATCTACATCCGAACTGTTCGTAAAAAAAAAACAATATGCAAAACAAATCAAATAAATAAACGTGACTGAAGCAGCTGTAAATAACGTTAAAAAACTGAACCCTACCTCCGATTAAAAAAAAATATGTGGTGGGTAAAACAAAGAACAGAGCAATGGTTTTTTTTTTTATTATTCCGAACGTATATCTAGCTTATCGAAACAGGAAAAACAGAATATATGTTGCGATGCCTTATCAAAATAACATGATCATCTCCGAAAACTAATGTTCACGCTTCTTGTGAAAAATACTATCGCGAGCGAGTGTTTCGAATGAATCCGGTTTGTATAAAACAAACAACACGGCGTTGTTTTCTCAGGTGGTAAGTAGCGATATTTTGTTTACATTTTTTTAATTTGTTTTGAGTAATGATAACAGCAATCTAATAGCTTTGTAAATATAATGATATTGAAAGAGTCCTATCGTGTCTGAATCGGAAAGAACTACCTTATTTTTTTTTAATTTGCTACAAGTTGATTCTAGCCTGTTTTTATTTACTTCTATAACTCTTATTTAGGATTCATTTGATACTACTCATTCTTTAGAGTCATGATATAGAATAATTATTCTTAATTAGCATCACATAGCCTACAATCCAGTTTAGGTATAATTTGTTGTATTATTACATTTGTTCATTGTTATTTTCGATTGATTCACACTCTTGTTTATCGTAAAGTTATCAACTTTAAATAAAATATATGTTAACCAGGTGTAATTTGTTATTAACAGCTCGAATTCAGGAGAAAAGCTAAAACTGAACATTTAACTGATTTATATTTATTTGAGTTATTTGCAGAAAATGAAGAAATTGATGCCGCATCTCCGATGAAAATCATCTTCTTTTAAAAGGAAAACGAGCTACATTAGTGATTTTTTGCAGCAGTAGTTCCAATTTAAATTCTGCGATGACAGAAATATTGTATCTATTGCAAAGATGTCTTGTATGCATCTAACAAAACTGTTTATTTAAAGAATCTTCTACACAACAATGCTTTTTTTAACCCGAAAAAGATATGGCAAAATCATTTTTGCAGGCTGGGATATAATCAAATATTACTTACTTGTTGTTACTATTATAACTTTTTTTTTTTTTTCGTAATTGTAATTATTTTCAATTATTACCATTATTTTGGTCTAACACAGATCTTTTATTTCTGATAGTTCTAGACCAATATTACCTACAAAGCATTGGGCAGCAGACAAGACAGACCTACACACTTTCATTAGTGATTGGCGTTGTGTATACGACAGGTTATGAAGCAGGTATAATGTGGGGTAAATAAAATTCCAATGTTTTAAATTGTATATTTGATGTGTAAAATGCATCGTTATTTTATACCGCAGAGATGAAAACATCCAAAACATTACTTTGCATTTTGTTTAAAAAAAACGTTTATTTGTTGGATAAGGATCAATGACAATAGATTCTTTTGAATAAATTCCAATCGGACGTTTACAATTTTAACTTGACCATGTGCCTGTTTTTAGCTACAGGGTTTTTTTATTTTAAAGATAAAGTTTTATCTTACTTCTAAAACAGTTTTGACTGCCTGTTTCAAAGACTTTTTAGCTCACCTAAGCTAAAAGCTCAAGTCAGCTTTTCTGATCAATTTTTGTCAGGCGCCTCTCTGCCCGTCTGACTGTCTGTCGTTCTGTGCGTAAACTTTTATATTTTCATCTTCTTCACGAAAACCACTACGCGGATTTCAACTAAAGTTGGCACAAAGTATCCTTAAGTAAAGGGAAATTCAAGTTTATTTAAATGAAGGACCACTCTCTCTTTATAGGTGAGATAATTTAAATCATTTAAAACTTGTTGGTATTTTTCAATAATGTTCTTCTAAAAACTATTTGGCCGGAAAAGCTGAAACTTGTTTGGAAGCATTCTCAGAAAGGGTAGATTAAAGTTTGTTCATATCATGATCCCTAGAGGTAGGGTGGAGCCACAATTAGGGGTCAATTATTTACATAAGACTATATCTCTGAAACCGATCAGCCAAAAAAGCTGTAATGTGTGTAGAAGCATCCTCAGGTATAGTTAATTCAAGTTTATTCAAATCCTGATTCCCAGGGGTAGAACGGGGCCACAACAGAGGGTTTAATATTTTCATAGGAATATATAAGGAAGATCTTTTTAAAACTTCTTTTCAGAAACAGATCGGCCAGACAGCTATCACTCATGTTGAAACATCCACACCTAGAGTAGTTTCAAGTTTGTTTAAATCATGATCCAAAAGGGACAGAGTGGGGGTACCATCAGGGTCATTGTTTTTATCTAGGAATAAATAGAGAACATTCTTTAAAAATGTTCTTCTCAGAAACCGATAAACCAGAAACGCTTACACTGGTGTGACACCATCCTCGGTTAGTGTTGTTTCAAATGTATTCAAATCATGATCTCCAAGGGGTAGGATGGGGGATCAAATTTTACCTATGAAAATGTAGAGAAAAATCCTTAAAAATATTATTCTCAGAATTTAATCAGCCAAAAAAAGCTGTCACTTGTGTGGAAACATCCTTAGGTAGGAAAAATTCAAGATTGTTCAAATAATGATCCTTGGGACAGGTTGTGGCAATAACGGGAGGGGGGGGGGGGGATTTTTACATAGGAACATATAGAAAACAATCTTCTAAATCATTTTCTAAAAAACAATTTGCCTAACATTTGCCTAAACTATAACCTTCAGGAGTTGGGTGGTGCCACACTGGGGAGGGGCTAAAATGTTTATGGTTTTACTAATATGCAAGAATTTTGACATATTGTTGATTCTCTGGCTCCTGGACAATCTTTTGGCATCATAAGGGTTTCAGAATTTGTAGTTGTATAATGCATACCGGTATATTAACAGTTCTTTAAGATCTTTTTGAGAACTGCACTACTTAATATGAGATACAACTGTAAAGTCATCCTTTTAATCACAATGATAAACATACGGAAATGCAGAGAATTTTTTTTTATACAGGATCTATTATACGACATTGATCAGATATTTTATACCGGTTTGACTATATAAAGCTGATTTTATTATGTTTATTGTTGCTCGGATGAGCGCTGTGGCCCATATGCCTCTTGTTTTGATTAATTTTAATGGGTTTTCCCTCCATATGTTCACCCATTTGTAATTGTTCCATTGTGTCACCGTAGAGACTGAAGGATTCACTTGGTTTCACATAGCTTGGGGTAACCTTATAGAAACAAGCAATACGTATGTGGTAAGTAATAAATCACAAGACTGAAGATACTTATGAGAAACCTAAGTCGTGAAAAGAAAATATGTAAATATACAAATGCGTGAGAATTTGTCTTACAAATACAACATTGTTCTTTTGTTTTAGGTGATGACCGTGTGAAAAGTATTATGGGTTTTCCGTAGAGCCTTTAAAGAATAATAAAAGAGAAAAAGGTAAACTTTCGATTTTTTTTCTAATACGAAATTGATGATCATATGAATAAAGTGTATATTCCCTTGATTGTGGCCTATACACATTCTTTATTTCTTTTAAATAGGTATTTTCTGACAGTCTTGATCAAACTGACATGCGATAATAATCGTGACTATGATTTTTTCATCTACCAAAGGACATATTGTTCTGAATATCAAATATCAATGACAGTCAGAGACATGATGATATGCAACGCTAGAATGGACACCTATTTTTTCTACCGAAAAAGCGCCACTCAAATTTATTGTTGTAAAAATGAATTACATCATTATTTTGAAAACAACCATTCTCTTATTACATGAAATACCGGATCTGAAAAAAATGTTTGTTTTTTAATTTTTCTGATTTTTAACTCATCTGAACCAAAGGTTCAGGTCAGCTTTTCGGATCACCTACTGTCTGTCGTCCGTCCGTCTGTTTGTTCGTCTGTCCGTCTGTTCGTTCGTCTGTCCGACTTTTCACATTTTAGTCTTCTTCTCTAAAAGCACTGGGCCAAATTAAACTAAACTTTACACAAAGCATAATTATAAAAAGGGGATTTTGAATTGTTAAACAAATGCTTAACACTTTTTATAAGGGTGTCATTTGCCAAATAATGAGTTTAGGGTGTTTGTCGTAAAAATCTTCTTCTCAAGAACCACTGCATCAGAAATGCCCATTTTTACACAAAAGCTTGTATTATCAGTGGATATTTAAAATTGTAAAAATGTGACCCCTGGAACAAAACTCGGGCAACAGATGGAGTTCAAAGTTTAACATAGAAACACAACTGAACATTTTTTGAAAATCGTCTTATCAGGAACCAATGCAACAAAAATGCAAATATTTATACAGAAGCTTGTATTGTAAGTGAAAATTCTAAATTGTTAAAATCGTGACCCCAGACCAAAACTGGGGCCCGAGGAGGGGTTCAAAGTTTAAGATATGTTGGAAAAAAAATTAAATTCTTCTGTTTAATAACTACAATACAACAGTTTGGGATATTACTATGCATGCATCATCGACTAATACTGGAGGACCAAGAGGGTTAAAAATTTAACATATTCTTTATTTTATAAATTCTCTTCTCAAGAACTGCAGTGCTACAGTTTGTTATATTATTATGCAAATAGTGTAGATTCTTAATTGTTAAAGTAAACCATAAACCTCGAAACAATCCTGCGCCCAGAGAGGGGTTCAAAGTTTAAAATAGAAATAGCATATGCTACAGACAAAATGCTACAAGGAACTGTTGTTCAGGTGAGCGATGTGACCCATGGACATATTGTTTCAAATGAATTGCTCTTTACACTTTTGCAATCTTTTTTTTTTCGTTTTACCCGAATATATTACACAAGATTGGTGGATTTTTTTTAATGTTAATATCTAACGGAATAAAAATGTACCTTATTTTGAGCGAACAGTTTGCATAAAAAACCCGTTAAAACCCCTTTAGTTATTATATGTGCAACCAAATAATTGTTTTTTAAATAAACGTTGAATTGAATTGTGCATAGCATGTATTGATAAGGGGACAACTTGTATTGGAATCGACGCAACTAAGCAAAGAAATTTCCCTTAATTTACAACATTGGAAAACAAATGTAGATTTATTGAAATATGGATATTTTGAATTCCATTTATCTTTATAGTTAACACAGTGAAACATCCCCCCTAGCACATGTGTATTTATGAACTATATCTCAATACAGATATAGAGTGATGTTTTTATTTGTATATTATTGTGTGTTATAAACCTTTTATAAAACTCAAGCGACTTGACTGTTTTACTTTTCTTTAAACGTTAACTCAATTTAACTTAGTTCTTTTTAAAGTTTAAAAATGGAATAGTTCTAAAACAAGGCTGTACTGTTGTCATTGCTTTGAATTAGAAGAGTTTTATTCTTAAGATAACGTGCTATTGTAAATGCAGAAAACAACTGTATGATGGTTTATGGTATAAAATTTTAAATTGTTTGAACGACACAATGGTTACCGTGTTCTGTATGAACAATTGTTAATATCAAAGGGTTTATGATACTTCTGAATTTATAAACATGCCATTTATTTTGTTTTCAAGTATTGATTGTCTTAAGAAAATAAATTAACTTCGAAAATAAAATGTTTAATAGCATTTTTTTTTGGGGGGGGGGATGGTAAAGGACTATATGTGAAAGTGAGAGAACAAACGAACCTAATAAAAAGTGGGAAAAAAGAAACAATATAACAATTTACATGTTACACGACCAACACCTAATATCAAAATAATTGTGCAAATTATTATGAAAAATCTTCGTTGGTGGACTTGAAATGGTTTTAGGTGTGGTCTTTTTTCGCTTAAGGAACGTTACACTAATAACTTGTATGTTACGTGTTTGCCTGCTTAATGCCTATGGGTGTGTGAGAAAAAAGGAAAACATATATGATTATCGCAAAAAGCTTACATTACCAGTAAACTTAATTGATTGTACTATTTACTGTACCAGATGGATCATTGCAAAGTTATTTACATAACCAAACAAGTGCTATTTTAGTTACGTCTCACCGCAATCAGAATTGCTAACAATGATTTTTATCTTCAAACGAAATTTAAAAAAAACCCCAGCATTTTGTATGGAGGTGCGTGTAACCCATTGTCAACTTTAGTTTATATATTTATATATGCACAAAGCTATTATCCTAAATCGCACAGATTACATGTCCTTAAAGTGACACACTGAATCAAAAAGGATATACGTATTTTACTTTTAAATTATGAAAACGGAATAAATATAAGAAATTTTATAATAGTTGGCACACAATCTAAATCACTTAATATTTAGTAAAGTCGTTAAATTTCATATGAAATTGCACATGTTAGCACACCGAAATGTTTTGGACATCGAAATACGTGTCACGCGATTGCGTTTGTTGTCTGAAAATAGCCACAGTCTTAATAAGATCTTAATACGAAATCGCTCTTTTTTTTTTAAACAATAACTAAAAAGATTGCCGTATTATATTGTTGATGTTTTCAATACAAAAATTGAGAGAAAAGTAATTAAAATGTAAAACTAAAGAGTTCTCTATATTCTAGTTTAATAATGTATATATATTTTTTTAAATACGATTTTTCATTTTAACATATTTTTTAAACAGGCACACATGACCCATATAAATTATAAGACTATCATGTGTACTTAATAAAATCGATAGCTGGATGTTTTCATACCACAAAGTACCCTCTTTTCTTAAAATATAATTTGATGTGAACGGTTTTTACTATTGACTTCGAAACTTAACCTGTATTTTGTATGTTTTTCTTAAGACATAACTATTTTAAGATGCATATATTTTACACATTTCCCATATCTTAAGACACTGTTTATTGAATGAAATGGAGCATATCAAAGCAACTATTTAGCAGATGTGTACATGAAGTTTAACCATACGTAAATGTATGTTTAAATTCAAGCATAATCAAAATGCTGTAGAACCATTAGATATCGTAGTGTCTCATTTTGTGTGATATTTGTAGGTAGCCTTCTCCCAAGAATTTAAATCTTCAACTAAATATATCTTGAAAGAGTTATTTATCTTACTGAAACAGAAAACCAACGTATCCACGAAATTACATCCCCACGATTAAACAAAAACCCCAAAATCAACGAACATTGACCCCAACGAATTAAAAAAAATCACAGTAGATTAGATTCACTTATTTCTTAAAAATAAAAATAAATTATAATCTTTTCTTTACAATTAAAAGAGGGTTGTGTAAAATCTTCACGCAGTCAAAAGTCAAAAGAGCAATATTATTTTTTCAATGAATTTCTGTAAAGGTCAAACTCATTTTCGATTCTTTTAACAAAAAAAAAAAAAAATAAATAAGAATGCAAAATCCCAGGAAGGCGGGTTTCTACCATTAAGTCAATAATCTTATCAATCATCATTTTTGTAAATACTAAAACGTGTTTTACAGTAATATTATGAAATTATAAAGTATAAATACTGTCTCAACCTCCCGACATTAAATAATCTTTATTCATTGAACACCACCATTTTATTGTGTTGTTTAGTAAATAGAAAAGTCAAACTGAATAAATGACACTGTGAATACGGGTGATTCACTTAATTTTAAATTTTACATTACTTAAAAGTAATTATACTCCTCATCATTTTCTTTAAATCAAACAAAAATATATACGAGGGTCAGTAAAAACATACGAACAATTTGCCATAGCTATGTTATTAAACGTCCTATGCTTAATAAATTTAATAGACTTATTTTAGCAATTGTTTAACAAAAATTGAAATCAAAAATTTCTACGTATCCTTTATTTCGAAATTTTTTTTAGAATCTTATCCTGCAAAAATGAGGTCACTACTCACGGTCAAACTTTGTGTTCCGTCGACAAGAAATCATACTATTTTGAAAATAATATCTCAAAAAATTGAGCTTAAACCGACTAATAATGAAATCTAAAATTAAAAATTGTTATGAGTTTATATGCACTAAATAATGGCGAGATATATATATTTGTTAAACAGATATCAGTATTTAAAGACATATAGTCCCCTTTAGAATTGACTTTAAACTTTGACATCGCCGGCAGTCACGGTGCAACGATAGGTATAAACAGTATTGATGTTACTCGGAAAAAAAGCCGATAAAAACTACAAAAATGCTCAATGGTGGAAAAAATAAATCAATAATTTGCACATTTGTGTTTTAAGTTTTTCACATTTTGTGGGGGTTTTGGTAAATGTACATGTATTATGAACATCAAACAGTGCGAAGGAGAATAATATATCTGTAAATATTTGATAAAAAAAAAAATAAACAACGTCATCTGACATTCAGGGATTTTCTTACTGTAAACGAAGAGACATGCGATAAAACATAATATAAAAAAACTTCGAGGAACAAACTTCTGATTTCGAACTATTGTGAACAAATTAGATGTCAAATGATCTAGTGTCGATTAAAGTTGTATGGTGAAAAGCAAAGAAGACTCAGTGTAATATATGCATTGGGTATTTCCTTCATGTTTTCAACGATACCCTGCGCCGTGGTGACAAAACATGTTGATTATAAAATTGGGTAGCAAAAATATATTTTCATCAATTGGAATGAAACTTTGTGTATCAATAAAAAAAAAGTATTGTTGCATAAGTTAATCTTTTAGTTATGACTTTAATAAAAATATATAATAGACAGCCACATTGTCTTCGTATATTTTAATTAACCCTCGTACAAGTATATTTAAATCAGAATGTTTTTGGTATTTAGGTTTGCATTTTTTTTTTTACTAAAATAGGAATGCATATATATCTTTTTGACAAAAAATGTCCATTGGATATAAAATATGTGTATTAATGAGAGTAAAATCTAAAATTTTAAAATGCTTTTATTATTCTTATGACATTTTTGGTCGATAAAATGTAAAAAATTTAAATATAAAATTGTTTTATTTAAAAAAAAAAGTAGGAATTACAAACTTGAGGAAAAAATCTGTTTGATAAAACATTACCATGTAAATCGCCGATATTCAATTAACTAAACGTTTGCATCATAATAAAAAATGATGATTAATATTCTTTGCTATTTCAAAGGCTAAAATACTTGATCGACAATCAGCGTATTGTGTGTTCCATGTAGTTTAAACGAAATGAGTTAAAAATATATTTACACATGGGCACGAACATACCAATAATTGTACTCCTAGGACAGTATCTTCAATAGGAGAAAAAGCCGTTTGAAATCAAATAATTTTCAGAAAATAGGGAGTTTAAAGAAAACAATATTGCCATGAAATGTTTGTCAGACATTTTCGTCAGCAATCCCTTGGTTGTTTATTCATTGTATGTGATTGGTGGTAAAGGAAACTTTGGAACGTGAGATAAGAAACCAAGTCATAGTAAAACAGAAAAATCATTGATAATGCTAAACAGCTACTATCGTTTTATGTAAAATATATGAGTGGGTTACACTGAAAAATCTCTATGTTGCACGTAGGCAGTATGAACTTCCAAGTTATCAGTTCAATGTGTGTTGGTGTGTTTGTAAAGAAACAACGTTTTTATGTTTTAATTTAGACTTGGTTCTCGCGAAAAACAGGACAAGTCCCCAGTGATCTTACTTTGATCTAGTATATCTCGTTTCTACAAACGTGACCAGTACAATATATAATAGTTATAACCAAGAGAAAGTTTTTCACCAGTTATTTTATTTTCCTTTGTAATAGATCTCAAAGCGTTTCATAATGGGTCAATAAAGCACAATAATTATTGTTCTGGTGGTACACATGTTATATGTTGTTTTACTTTGTGTTTTTTTTTAATTTAAAACATTAACGGAAGTTCATAATTCTAATTCATTTTTCTATGTATAATAATTTTGATGTACCGTATTTGTAGCTACCCCTGTATACTGGTCATTTAAATGAACACTTTGAATAGTTATAGGGAAGATAGGGACAGCATAATTAAACCTACTATTAATATACA
Source organism: Magallana hongkongensis (assembly GCA_016163765.1). Lineage (NCBI taxonomy): Eukaryota > Metazoa > Mollusca > Bivalvia > Ostreida > Ostreidae > Magallana > Magallana hongkongensis. The sequence goes on along the minus strand of WFKH01011926.1, from coordinate 46,156,852 downwards.
GCATATTTTATGTACTTGTCAAATAACCTGAATATTATGTAAAAATATTTATGAACATAATAATATTAAAACTTGTCTTCGAAAAAGACAATATTAAGAAAGTGTGTTTTTTATATAAAGAAAACGGGTATTAAGTTTTATTTATTATCGAATTAATAATCAATAATATCAACATTGTTCAAACAATACTCAACTGAAAGAATAACACGACTATGAAACCACGTGATACTCAAAATAGGTCAAACACTGTTTTAATATTCTTTATATTCAGAAACTATGTGTATTTTGCGTTAAAAAAACAACAATAACAGACCGTCAATCATCTCAAAAATCCATAAAACGAATTTGTTTCTTATCATCATTTTTTTCTGAAAAAGTATTTCTTTTAACCCACATATTGTTTGGCCACTATCTCAAGTCAATGTAATATCTTAATTAAAACTCACAAACAGCTCATATATATATATATTATCGCTTGACAAATCGACCAAAAACAAAGATTTACTGAATTTTATTGTTTTAATTTAATTTTCACAATATCAACACAAACGAAATATTACTTTAGGATAACAGTAATTAGACTCAGTCTAAATTTCAGTTAATCGTAACAAAACTACATTTTCATTGATCTTTAAGCAAATCATATTAAGACTAAGGCGTATGTAACACAAGAGTGATAACTCTTGATCTATGCGATCAATACTTATTGTGTTGTGGATAATAGAATAGGTTTGGTTTTCAAATATTATAACAACATTAGTAAAAAAGGTATCAACTACATGTGTTATGTTATGAGAAAATAATAAAAAAGTACTGGTGTTGGTGTTTTGAAATTAAAATTAATCAATTAATTAATTAATTAATTAAAATTCGGTTTTCATTTCTTTTCTTACGAGGTATCTTCGTAGTATCTTTTGAAGAGAAAGAAATATATTAAGAAATGCTTGTCAGAAAATGAAAACTGCTAAAAGAAAAAGAAAAATAGTGAAATGAAATACTTGTCAGACATTCCCTCCAGTTTCGACAGGTTAATTATTTATTTTTCGGAATAGACGGTAAAGGAAAACAAGGAAAGTAAGATAAGAGCCTGAGCCATAGTAAACAATGCAATCATTGATATGACAGCTATAGTCGTTTTATGTAAAACATTTAAGTGGGTTACAATAACCTCTTTCTATGTTGCACGTAGGCAGAACATACTTCCAATTTGGACGTTTTCCAGTTCAATGTGTTCAATTGTAGAGTTGATTATTAACTACATTTATAAAGTAGAGTGAACTAGATTTATATTGATAAGTAAACACTTCTTGTTTAAAATAGACCAATTGGACATGTTCACAACTTGGCCATTAGCAAAACCGCGAAACAACATAATACTAAACCGGATAGCAAAAACTCTTTAAGTTAAGAGTACTTATATCTGCCTTTATAAATTTTATGTGTTGTGTGTGGGCTTTTGTTACTTTTTCGAAAGTCGTATTTTTTCCAGCAAAGTTTTTTCCCACATAACTCAATTCAGGGTAATGTCTTAATTGAAGTCGCAAATATTTCGAACTTTTGACAAAGCTATATGCATATTAACACAGCTGAATATGTTGCGTATGTTTAACATATTATTTACATGATCAGCATAGTCATATAGTAAAAGAAATCTGCATATTGACATGAATAATATTTTAATGCATGCATGCACAACAAATATTTATACTATATGTTCCTTAACGTCTTTAAGGAATGAACATTTTATTGGAATAATATTAATGCAAAAAGAAATAAAATAAATTGATATTCTGGGTTTTTAATATCACGCAATGTAAAATAAAATTAAACGTCACTTCAAAAGGTATTAATTAAATCAAATCTGACTACTTATAGTTAAAGGGGTTACCCTAACATTTACCATAAGAGTGAATATGTAGATTACTAAATGATCACTGATCGTTTAACATAACATATTAGGCTAAAGGAGGTGTATCCTAAGAGCGACAAATCTAACTGATATGAAATTTCCACTCTCCTTGTGCGCCCAAAATCCTGCCGAATCTACATCTTAAGCGCCCACTTTCTTTGTATAATGACTAATTAGTTTTTCCCGCACGTATATACCTAATTCTTTAGAAACAATATTCTTTCTAAAAACAAATAGAAACAACAGTTTTTAAAGTTATTTTCACATTCAATTGAGAATACAAAACGTTTTTATGCGAGTAGCAATTATTTTTCCGTTTTATTTTTCTTTTTATAGAAAAGAAGATGTTTTGGATATTAGTCATTTTCCCCTTCAGTACATGTACAATATACAGTGGGGCCTCAGATATCCGGACGCCAGATAACCGGACGCTTCAGTTTACGGACGATTTTTTTTGGGAACAGATTTTTTATACGTTATTTTGTCTCATTTATCCGGAATTCCGCTTTCCGGATCCGGACGGTCTGTTTTATCACAAAACACAGTTTTCCTAAAGTCAAGCTACTTGCCAATAAGCGACTTGCCAAAAACGAATTTTCATGTATTTTTATCGACTATAAATTGAAGTTTTTCGAACCCAATTACATTATATAGAAATTTAAAACGGCGCCTAGCGCCCAAACTAGGAGGTGTGCCATCTAGCTGAGACCAGATCCTCGAGGGTACGGGTGTCCCCTGACGGAATCCGGTCTCAAAAGGGGCGATATTGGCACCGGTTTTCGGCGCCAGGGCCCTGAGTTGACCGTATAGTACATTAAGATAGGGTATCTCAACAGGGCGTCTAGCGCCAAAACTAGGAGGTGTGCCATCTAGCTGAGACCGGATTCAAGGTGGTACGGGTGTCCCCTGACATAAACCGGTCTCAAAAGGGGCGATAGAAGTACCGATTTTCGGCGCCAGGGCGTTGAGTTGACCCTATAATACATTAAGAAAGGGTCTCTAAACAAGGCGCCTAGCGTGCAAACTAGGAGGTGTGCTATCGAGCTGAGACCTGATCCTTAGTGGTACGGGTGTCCCCTGACGGAATCCGGTCTCAAAAGGGGCGATATAGGCACCGATTTT
>WFKH01011926.1:46128527-46153811 GCA_016163765.1 Magallana hongkongensis | reverse complement strand
CCCTGACGGAATCCGGTCTCAAAAGGGGCGATATAGGCACCGATTTTTTGGGCCAGGGCGCTGAGTTGACCTTATAATACATTAAGATAGGGTTTCTAAACAGGGCGTCTAGCGCCCTAACTAGGAGGTGTGCCATCTAGCTGAAACCAGATATTCGAGGAGACGGGTATACCCTGACGGAATCCGGTCTCAAAAGCGGCGACATACGCACCGATTTTCGGCGCCATGGCGCTGAGTTGAACGTATCATACATTAAGATAGTGTCTCTAAGCAGGACGCCGAGCGCCCAAACTAGGAGGTGTGCCATCTAGCTGAGACCGGATTCTCGGGGGTACGGGTGTCTCCTGACAGAATCCGATCTCAAAAGGGGCGATATAAGCACAAATTTTCGGCGCCAGGGCGCTGAGTTGACCCAATAATACATTAAGAAAGGGTCTCTAAACAAGGCGTCTACCGCCCAAACTAGGAGGTGTGTCATCTAGCTGAGACAGGATTTTTCAGAGTACGGTTGTCCCCTGACGGAATCCGGTCTCAAAAGGGGCGATATAAGCACCGATTTTTGGCGCAATGGAGCTGAGTTGAACCTATAATACATTAAGAAAGAGTCTTTAAACAGGACACCTATCGCTAAAACTAGGAGGTGTGCCATGTAGTTGAGACCGGATCCTTAGGGGTACGGGTGTCCCCTGACAGAATCCGGTCTCAAAAGGGGCGATAGAAGTACCGATTTTCGGCGCCAGGGCGCTGAGTTGGCCGTAAAAAATATTGAGATAGGATCTCAAAACAAGGCGCATTGCGCCTAAACTAGGATGTGTGCCATCTAACTGACACCGGATTCTCTGGGGTACGGGTGTTCCCTGACTGAATCTGGTCTCAAAAGGGGCGATATAGGCACCGATTTTCGGCGCCAGGGCGCTGAGTTGACCCTATAATACATTAGGAAAGGGTCTCTAAATAGTGCGCCTAGCGCCCAAACTAGGAGGTGTGCCATCTAGCTGAGACCGGATCCTTAGTGGTACGGGTGTCCCCTGACGGAATCCGGTCTCAAAAGGGGCGATATAGACACCGATTTTCGGCGCCAGGGCGCTGAGTTGACACTATAATACATTAAAATAGGGTCTCTAAACAGGGCGCCTAGCGCCTAAACTAGGAGGTGTGCCATCTGGCTGAGACCGGATCCTTAGGGGTACGGGTGTCCCCTGACGGAATCCGGTCTCAAAAAACGTTATAGGCATTGATTTTTGGCGCCTGGACGCAGAGTTGACCCTATAACACATTAAAATAGGGTCTCAAACAGGGTGACTAGCGCCCAAACTAGGAGGTGTGTCATCTAGCTGAGACCGTATTCTCGGGGGTACAGGTGTCCCATGACAGAATCCGGTCTCAAAAGGGGCGATATAAGCACCAATTTTCGGCGCCAGGGCGCTGAGTTGACCCTATTATACATTAAGATAGGATATCTAAACAGGGCGCCTAGCGCCTAAACTAGGAGGTGTTCCATCTAAATGAAACCGGATCCTCGGGGGTACGGGTGTCTTCTGACAGAATCCGGTCTCAAAAGGGGCGATATAAGCACCGATTTTCGGTGCCAGGGCGCTGAGTTGACCCTATTATACATTAAGATAGGATATCTAAACAGGGCGCCTAGCAATCAAACTAGGAGGTGTGCCATCTAGCTGAGACCGGATTCTTGGGGGTACGGGTGCCCTTCTGACGGAATCCGGTCTCAAAGCCGGCGATATAGGCACCAATTGTTGTCACAACGGCGCTAAGTTGACCGTATCATACAGATTTCTTTCATATAGATAGGGTCTCTATAGGGAGCGCCTGGCGCCCAAACTACGTGGTGTGCTGACTAGCCGATACCGGATTCTCCGGGTTCGGATTTTCCCTGACGGAATCCACTTTCAAAAAGATAAGGGAAGATATAGACATTGATTTCTGGCACCAGGGCGCTGAGATGACTCTATCAAACAAGTTCTATATAGTAAGATAGGGTTCTAACCCACACGTCAAGAGCCCAAACTGGGAGGTGTCACGTGCATCTTGCAGACACCGGATTCTCTGGGGTACTTTGGAAATATTGGAAGTGTACAAGAACCTATATGTCACACAAAGGATTGCCTGTTATCTTCTGATGTGTGCCTGTGTGTTTTGACCTAAACCAAACCACATCAAGGTTACATGTAGATGGTCGATATCTAAAAGTATGTTAACCTCTGGATAGATTGAAAATTAACCGAAACATGACTCATTAAAATGAAAAGATTAAAATTATAGTATGCATGCAAAAAATATTTTTCAATATTTCAGTTTTTTTAAAATGCAACCTGACCAGGACAGCCAAACAAATGTGAGATGGCGTTGAAACAATATATAATTAGGTAGAAAAAAAACTGATGCAAGCATCAAACAAACAAACAAACGGCCGAATATATTTTTTTTTCTTTACAAAAAAAAAAAAAAAATGGAGAGAAAGAAATAAAAAATTAAAAAATCGAGTTCTTGCAGACATATGGACACAGTTGTGTACATCAGCCTATTAATTTTTCTTACTTAGGAAAATGCAAAGAAACAATAAAATTTATTTTACTTATACGTTTTATTATCATTTTGTTTCATATTTGTCGGCCGGTAATGAGAATGATTGATTTGTTCCACATGTTTATACAGTATTGATTTTGTTTGAGTTGCTGAATTATAACAATGTCGAACTAGTTGTACTACACACATATACATCAAACAATATGGCAAAACATTCGCATCAAATGTGTATTGTGCCTTTATTCAGAACATATCCTTATTGTAAAAACATAAAAGTACCAAGTGTTCATCCAGTATTTTGTCTTTACTATATGAAAAAAACCCCACATTTTTGTCTTGGTCTTGACCACGGGTGCGCAGGACAGTTAAGGCTACATTTAGTGTTTATACATGTAAAAATGACTATGTTGAATAAAAGACACGTTTTAAAACAAACGTATGACTGTATTAACTTATACTGATATTTTAGTAACAACATGATGTATTTCGTGTCTGATCATGAAAACAAACAGATCACGTGACCTCTCTTATGCACGTGCACTACAAATATTGACACAATTTATGTTGAGCATATTTAAGTTAAAAGTTCAAATACAAGATAACAATGTATCCAAAAAACCCGAATATTTTCCGAAACTATTTTTAATTCTGTTCCTGATTAACAACTCTCATTCAGTTAAAAATATTTAATTCTCCGGAATAAATTCAAGTTTGTAAGGACATTCAACTTTTTTTTTTACATTCTCGGCATTTTAGAGTGAAATGTGTCAATATCATATGCTTTCAAACAAATGAGTATGATTTTTTACAAAGTTCATTAAAAAAGGAAACTAATAATGTGCTTAATTCATACCAGTGTGTCCGTTTTGTATGTGAACTTTTCCATTATATATCCCACTGTTAAAAACTCCATAACATTGCGTGATAAACAAACGCACGGGAGACTAAGAAAGGGACACAACTCTGGATATACTAATTATCAGGGAGGATAACTCCCGGCATGTACTTGAAACCGATGATTTTCTGTTCTTGTTTTTCTGCACATTACTTCATAAAATAATAAAGTATATTTCAATATATATATTAAACTATCATTAATTGCACCCTTCTTTTCATTTCAGGCTGCTGACAAAATGGATTTAAAGGAGGCACACTTCATCCGCGTTTCCTCTGTAACTTTTTGAAATTTAATAAAGTTAATAAAAGAAAATGCATGTCTTATTGATTCACAATATATCTACAATAGTATTCTGAGAATGTTTATTACAAAATGAGTAAAACAACTAAAATAACCTACTGATGAACTCGAGTCTGAAGCATATAGCAAAATCGGGGGAGGGGGTGGTCAATGTTTTACAAATACAGAAAAAAATAACAGCGCAAGAAAAATGAATTGAAACACGTTTGTTTATTTCTTTTAATAGTTTTACATATTAAAACTGAAAACAAGTTTCTTTCTTTTCAACAGTGAAATTTATTATACACATATTCAGCGCGAATGTGGATGCATAAAGCTCATCAATTAATGCCATGCATTTTAAAAAAGTGCAAAAATCCAAATTATAACTTAGTGTAAACCCTATACATGTATTCTTATATTTTTTTAACACATAAATCAAAATGAATATAGATACAGATAGACGTTGGGCTTAAGCATCTGGCTAGTCTGTACATATCTTGCAAGTCCAAAAAAATCAAACAAAACAAAATAAATATATATGCATATTCTTATTAATATTTTCAATAAAAAATTTTAAAGCAAATAACTGGTCAAGAAATAAAATTTGAATTTATTACATATTTTGCATGTATTTGCTGCAGACCTGCTATAAATGTTATTAGAAACATCCTGTTGGAGAAATTTCAAGGTTGTTGATGCCAGAGATTAAAGTTCTTACTTAAATCAACCAAACAAATGTCAAAAAAGGTAGAAATTAGAAAACTATACTATCAACAATGTGAGACTAATGATGAAGAAAAAAGAATGAAAAATGAATTACTGCAATTTCTCAAAAGTGTTCCAAGCCAGGACCTCCAAAGACAAAAATGTCTTGGAGTGGTTACAGAGTGATAAAAGAGTGGAGTGTCCGTCAAAACCAAGATATATTCACAACCTTTCTGACCAACAAAGATTTTCAAATTACATATTCCTGGTTTCAAAATTTCCAAAGTTGCACATGCCATATTCTACATTTCGTTTAAATGTACACAGGGTGCAGGATCTGCTAACTAAGCCATCCTATTACAGTTCAAACAACAAGCAGAAAGAGAGAGAAATTTTCACAAATGATGTTTCATACAAAACCTGGCTTGCTCTTTCTGAGAAGGAACAGAAAACACATACACTATTAAAGTGTGAAACATGCACACATTTTTCAGAACTTCGTGTATCTTTCAACATCAATCAAAAGCAAATTTATGAAGCATGTGAAAATTTAACAGAACATGTAATTTCAAAATTCAAAAAACAACAAGTCCAAAGTCATTACAGAGACAAGGTATAAACGTTATGAAAGATGTTGTTGACATTCTGCAACCAATTGTAGAAAACAAAATTGGAACAACATTTAAAACAAAACTAAGCCAAACATAACATGCAGCAGCAGTGTTGTCTCCCCTAGAGAACAAAAGAAAAGTGAAGAAATGAGCATAAAAAAATCAAAAAAGAACATCGAACAGCTCATGTCAAATGAAAACATTGATGTTTTACATTTCCTTGGCTCTGGCAAGTCCTATAATCAAATTGACAGAGACAGATTCAATACAAGTTTTGCTTCAAAAGAGGAAGCATGCAAACTCTCACAATTCAAGACTGACAAGGAAAAATCAGGAAAAATAAAACCCAAAATTCATGTCTTAAATTAAAAGCTATCCTCCAAACAAACCAATCAATTGGTCAAGGTTAGCAAAAAAAAAATTACAAAGTTAAGTGCCAAGGGAAGCAACCCATGAATGGAGGTCAAGTTCTACTGAACTATGCAAAAAGTCAAGGAATAAATGTCAACACTTTCAATCCAGCAAAAAGAGTCAGTGGGAGAGACTATTTAAGAAAAGTGAGAAGATCACAAATCTAAATTGGAAAGAGCAGAATTCCTATTCCCTCATCAAGATCTGCTAAGAAAATCAAGAGCGAAATTAAAATGAAACTTCAGACACAAGAAATCAACACTGGAGAAAAAATAGCACCAAAATTGTCAAAAATCAACAAAATTGACACAGATGGAAAATTAACTATTACAGAAACAATTGTTTATGGACGAAAAATCCATTGACTACAATAGTACAGGAGGAGACTGAACGCTTTAGGGCAGCTGGGATTTTGCGAAGCCAAAACGGACAGGCATGCACTTCAGCACCAACGGAAACTGACAACAGTGATGAAGAGAACTGCTTTTTCCTAAAACTCTGGCATGACCACTCTGACATTTTGAACAGTTCTTATGTCAACTTCATGGTGTCTTTTTTATACAACACCAAAAACTTCTTAACAGATTAAGAATACAAGGAAAAGTTTCCGGAAAATCTCCATATGGATGTGCAAAGCTTTGTAGAAAGACCCAAACTATACATTTTTGGAAAATCAGGTATGTACATTTTCAAACATTCATCAATTTGGTCACAAGGCAAATGCATTTTACGCAAATTATTGAAAGGACTCAAGTGTCTTACTGCTTTAAGTATTTATGCATTTATAAATAAATATTGTTTTTAATTTCTCTAAATAATATTCTTTGCACACAGTTATTCCTGTCTAATCCCCCCTCTCCCTGTGAAGTACATACTTAAATTATTTACCCGTTAAGATATATACCTACTTTACATTTTTATATTTTAGGTAGTTCGGACAAGGAACAGCTATCCTACACAAAGACCAGACTGCAAGACCTCATGTCCCTGAAAGATACAGATATCAAAGTGAAGCTGCGAGTATTTACAGGCGATAACCCTGCTCGTCAATTTGAGGGTGGGCAGCAAAGAGGTGGAAATTTCAGTTGTCTTTGTGGAGTGAGCGTGAAGGATCATAGCAACCTCATTCATTGCTATAGAAACCGATTCCTGTCCTTAGAAGAGCGAAGGAGACTGATTATCAAAGGAGATCTTTGGAAAAAGCTGGAAACGGGAGAAACCAATCCATTTCAGAAACTGAAAAAGGATGAACTCATTACTGAACTGGAACACCATGAGATTTGGGTGGACAATGAAAAGAAAGCTGATCTAATGGAAAAGCTATCAACAAAACTTCATGGAATTTGCAGACCAGCTGCTTTGATGTGCGATGATCCAACGAAAGTGCAAATGACATAAGCATCCAAGATTATGAAGTACTCTTCTGTGAACCTTTGCACGACATAACCAATGTGGTCCAGAATATAATTACAGAGCTTCCCTTTCATGTTCCTAAAGAAATGCAAAAAGAATTTGAGCAGTTCTTAAACACTACCATTGGAGATAAAAACCAATTCAAGGGATCAGACGCACGTCTATATGCAATAAAGCTAGCAAAATTTATCAGTACAAAATATGAAGAAAACAAAATCCACGAAGATTTCCTATTCCTTGTTAACAGCTTAGTTGAAATCATTCAAATATCATATTCCAATTTCAAAAATAGAAACCCGAGACAAATCCTGAGACTTTATAACCAATGCTTTAAATTTGCAACTCTATCAAAAATCATCTTTGGAAAACAGCAAAACTAACAGCTCGAAAATTGTTTGGAAGTCATTATCATGGAATAACTGTCCATCTCCCAGAAACATACAGATTATTTTGTTTGAAGTCAATTATACCAGAACAAGAAGAAAGAAGCTTTGGGGATCTGCGTCGTCTTTCCCTACAAACAACCAACAGACACGCAAAATATGTGGTGGACAATGCTGTTCTTCGATTTACAATTCAACAAAAAATCAACTCAAAACCGGACACTCTTAACAAACAAAACTCGATGATCAGCCATCAAACCAAGCTTCTAGAGAAACGTGCCAACACCATTTTCTCATATGAATTTGTCCAATAGAATTCAGTTCTGTTTCAAGCCCATCTGGAAAGAATCTCGGACTTCTTGTTGGCAGGAAAAGATGTATGGTGGTCATGGATAGAAGGCTGCATTGAATTCTATGATGGTGAGGATGAGCCTTGCAGGAGACAGGAAGGTCCAGAAATTCATAGCTTTACCTCCTTCAATCTGCACAGAGAAACATCCTTTTTGGCCTCTTGTTGGGAAACATGTGTTGTCAACTTCGCAGAAGGTCTCCTCAAACTCCCCATCAAGAGAATCAAGGTCTACAATGAAAATAAAGCAAAATTCATATATCCACCAAATGGTAAATACAATTATCAAAACATTTCTTTGCTATTAAAAAGAACTTTTAATGTGATTTTAAAATTGTAATTAGTTGCCAAAATACAACAAAAATTTCACCTCTAGAGACAACAACTGATCCTTGCGCCAATGCGGAGACAGAGCAGATGCTGAATTCCAGACATGGGGAGGACTCGAAGTCTGTGAATCAGGTAACGTACAATTTTAATGCTACGGTTAAAAACGGCAATATGTTAAACGTAAACCAAGTATAAAAAACTTATATCTGTTTGCTTCACTCTGGTTCTACTGTTTATACATTATATGCTTGATGTTAAGTGTTAAAATTCTGTTTGTTGTATAGATGGAGAATGATGCAGAGATATGTTTCTATTATTAGCAGGACAATGCTGTAGAGACACGTCCCAATAATGACAAGAGAGGTGAGAATAGGAAATCTATTAATGGGTGAAACTTTTCAATGTATTCTCCTAACCTATGTATCAACACCACTTAATAAATTGCATAATTTAACCTCTAGATTCCGCTGATCCTTCACTCGACAATGGGGAAGAGACACGCCCCATGATGACCAGGAAGGTAAGAACAATTTTTTTTTATAAATAATACTAGTGCAAGTGATGGTTATAAAACAGCACTTGTTCTTTTGACCAGGTAGGTGACAATCAAAAAATGTTTGCTAATTGACTTTTGTATGTGTTATGTACCTACCATGCAAAATACAACAATAAAATTGTACCTCTAGAGACAACAACTGATCCTTGCGCCAACACGGAGACAGAGCAGATGCTGATTTCCAGACATGGGGAGGACTCGAAGTCGTTGAATCGGGTAACCTACAATTTTATTGCTACAGTTAAAAAAAGGGCAACATGTTTAATGAATTATCAAAAAATTCGTAAGGCTAAAAAAAAAAATGGTTTGTTTCCTGTAACATGACCTTCCCTTATTTTTACCCCCACCCTTCAACATTTTATTCCACATCTGGATTTAAAAATGTACTTTTGTTCCTCTGCACGTACATATTTTTCATGCAATAGTTAATAAAACGCATACCCCTGCATCATAGAATGTGTCTATTCATGTACTTTAAAGAGTACACATTTGTTTTGATGCATATTTTTATTTATATGTGTATGTCTATTAACAACAACAATGTATTTAAAATAAAAAGTAAAATTTAAAAAAAGTTATTGCCTACCTACCCTTAATATTTTTGGCAGGTTACAAGAAACGCAACTATTATATTTGGCCTATGATACATTTTTGTCCTTTTAAAACTGATTTTACAGTTTTCATTGACCCTTTATCGTTACAGAATATATTAGGCACAAGAGATTCTGATGGACATATACTGGTAGAAAGTCTTCAAAGAAAGAAACATTCGCTTGAAGCTGAATCTGGTAAAATATCTGCTACAAATTGCTTAATGGTGTTCATTGTACTGACACAAATCAAAAAAAAAATGCAAATAGAGACTTTTCATTGAAGCTAAAGGTATACATTTAAAATAACCAATAAAGGAAAAACACAAGGACAAAGTTTGACAAGAAAATACAATTCTTTAATAAAAATACACTTAATTTTCTATGACCCATTTATATAAAATATATGTAATATGGGGTTTTTTTACCAGTCATTTCTGTAATCTACTGGAAATTAAAATATTTTTTAATTAATGCAGGAATTTTTAAGCAAGAAATGTATTTTAAAGATAATATCTGTAGATAAACCAAAATCAACAGCTGATATTCTCAATGCCTTACTTGGGAACTCGAAACTTGTGGCCGAGTACACGAAATACAAGAGACTGTGTAAAACCAGCCCTCATGACAAAAGCTTCAGAAAGTGTTATGATGCTGCACTAGCCAAAGTACAGATTGCTATCAGCAAATTTCAGAGAGAAGCTAAGAATAATCATCACCTGGAAGAAAGAAGAAAATTAGCAGAATCTTTACTTACACATTGGAAAATATATCATTTTTGAATTTTTTTTGAGTTGTCAAAATTTGCCATCGTTGACGATTTATGAATTCTAATATGCCAGGATCAAAAATAAATTAATAACATCTAAATACATTTGCATAAATTGTTTACTTTTTGGATAATTTAAAGAGACACTTCACTTTATGCAAATTTGCATAATATACATATGTTCATGTAATTTTAAAACAATTTTCCAAAAGCATTTGGTAATTTTGTTGCAATGTTAAAAGAACCTGTATGAATTGTTATGATTTACAAAGAAATTAAACTCTAAAAAATTCATTTTATTTAAGTAATGATTTTCGTCAGACCTGTGCATAAATATTACAGATTCCGCTTTCCAATCTTCAACGCATGAAAAAACTTTGTAAACATTTTAGCATGGCTTAAAGGTTAAAAGTCAAGATCAAGGTAATGGGAAAAATGTGGAAATAAACATCTTGTGTCAGATTTTAAATGAATTGGCAAGGTAACCATTAGACATGCAAGTACAAAAAATGTTTTTTTAAAAAGCCCCAACATGTATAAGTTCACAACATTTGTAGTAAGGCTATTTATGGTGAAAATACACATATTTTGTCAAGAGTTGCAGATACTTTTACGAGCTTATCATTTGCGTTTAATGGTTCAAAGATATTAAGTAATTAATAGGCCTACCGTTCTCTTATAGCCTGCAAACATGCCCCGATACAACAAATCTGTCGTCTGACCTACTTACACGTTTATAGCCTTAATCGCATAGGCCCTTACACTTCTCCAATTTTACTAAATGGATTGCCACAAAATAATTATTATCTACTTCCTTATGATAATGTTTTACTTTGTTTAAATAAAAGGTAAAGACTTCGCGTGTATATAGTTTATACACGACTTTCACAGCTAGTGATAATTGGGTCAACACGTGGTTTTCTTATCCTATAGCCTTTTTCAACACAGTTTTCGTATTAAATTTACGTTGATTTCTGAAAATATACACACTCAACGATAAAACATTGATATATTTCAAATAATATATAAGCTACTTACGTTATTTTTTCTTTGAAACGTCTAAAAATTGAGATTTTAAACAGCACGTCTTTAGTAAACAGTCCTCCAGCCATTGTGTTGACAAGTGCGCAGCGGAAGCGCCTGACCGACACAGATGTCGCACCAAACGACTCGCAAAAAGGACGTTTTGATAAGAGATATAAATCATTCTTATTAATATTTGAAAAAAATAATAGTATTACCCGTCAAACCTGTTGACATGCTAAATTAAAATATTATATTTTTATCTGTACTGCTGTGAATCGGCATGTAATCCAAATATGGTAAAAGGGGCGGAGCTTAGCAGAGTTACGTCACATCTCATTATCTCCTTATTAGCATATCTTCTACCGGTGTAGCCTTAACTGTCCTGCGTATATATGTCCCTGATAAAAGACTAAAATGTAAATACGCAATTGAATGTGTATGAAAGGCTTATATGCTCTCAACCATACTTAAACAATATGCATAATGTTGCTAAAACGAGATACATGTTGTACCATGTATGTAGATATATAGACACAATATTGAGTGTGAACATTAAGAAGATGACAACATATATGTCCCTTATAAATGAATACAATGTAAAAACAGAATTGTATGTGTATGATAGGTTCTTATGTTGTAAGGCATAAATAAGTCGTATGCATAATGATGCAAATAAAGTACAGTGATTTTTCATTTATGTAGACATATAAACACTGTGTCCAGGTTAACAATAAAACCATGAATGCATGTATAATTATAACAATAGGATCCAGACAGTGTATGATTGAATGTAACTAAAATTCATTGATGCTCTGCATTGTTAAAACACAAGCCTTTCCAACTATATAACTAGAATGAACTACCATAGGAAACATATAGTAACTTCACATCTTGATGAAACATGAATGAAGTCGACATAACACTCTAACTCGAATTTGTTCTACCTTATTTTGAACAAACCTACTGCTGCACAAATGCTTTTTGCATATAGCCGCATATCATCATCATTAAGATGCACTTAATCCGTTAACAAGGACTCAATGTTTTTCCATAATCCTCGATTCTTCCGGAAGTAGATATTGTTTCGCTCATTGAACATCGCTGTCAATTGTTTGTTTACATCTATGACCTTGACATTGTAACAAGGATTTAAACCATCGGAATACCTCGGCAGTAACTGACCAACTATAACATGAGAAACATTATGCGCATATAGCAAGAATTCTGCAAACGATCTTATATCACGCGCTAATTTTTCTGCATTTTCTTCTCGACATAAATCATTTCCATCAATCTAAAGAAAAACTGAATTTGGTTGATTTGAAGGAAAACCTTGCATAAATAGTTTCGATTGAATGGATTTTGGACCCGGGCGTAGTGTTCCCCCACCTAAACCCGCAAATTGTACCTGGGTTTCTGTACCATCCAAACCTAAATTGTACCAACCCGGCCTACGAATTTTGAAATTGAAATGACTCTAAACGATGAATGATAGAGTGACCCACAATTAGTACTCGGTAAACCATTGTTACAAATGTAATTTTAAGCAGATAGGTAGATAATATGGGTGGCCTGTAACTTCTACGTATTGCAATTCCTCCTGCGATCCAAGATATCACGTTCGTAGATTGAATATGGTGGAGATCACAAAGGATAATAATAAACAAAGTTCATGAAAAATTTGAGGACCAGCAGCCAGTTCAGAGAAAATGATAATGAGATAATGTTCAATCTGACATGTTATATTATGTCATAATGAGAGTCGATGCTAGACGTGTTAATTGAACTATGATGAAAACATTTTTGGCACCTAACACACGGTGACCCTGTTGTGCGCAAATGCAACTTACAGACTATCAAACAACCTGGGTATCTTGACCATGAGATGTTTATGGTTATACCCGCTGAATGCGGACATCTGCTTATTATACACTTATAATGCCAAATTCTTTTTTAAATAGATATAAAATTGACAAATACATCCTATGAATAAATACAAAATTTCTCCCCCAAAAATGTTTTCATTTACAATAAAATTAGTTTTTGTCATATTTTGGTGAGTGGCAAACATTCTATACACACTTTATATTACATCGATTCCCGATACAACAGTAACTCTTAGCTTTTCAATATTGTAAACGATGTTTCATTTTCAATCATAGAGGAACTTTGCTGAGTTTTTTTTACATATACATAAATTGATGATTAAGATTTTGTTGTTGTTGAAAATAGAAAATAAAGAATTTGATTATCAAAATCAATCCAAATATGGTAATCATTATAAGACAATCATAGCAATGTCTTTCAATATATAAGTCTATTTGATTATAAGCTCATTAAATAAATCAGTATTATTCATAACACATTTTGCTAAATAAATGATCGTCGATAAAAATTTTGGTAATTTGTTTTTGAAAGTATGATTTTCATACATCAAAGAAAGAAATAGCTTACAAATATAATAAATGGGAAAAAAATCTGTCCAAATTTAGAACTGCATCGATGCAAGAACAAGTTTATTGTATAGTTAAATGAAAGCACTGTTAAAAAATAACAATTATTCTGTCCACTGTCTGTACATATCTTTTTTACCCGAGCTAAGATAAACATTGCTCTTATATAAAATGAATCTTACTTATTTCTCTGAATCCGCTTTATATCATATTGATTTTCCGAAAGAGCAGATAATGCATAGTTCTCACGTTCTCTCACTTTCTCGCTTTACTTACATATATGTCAACGCTGGAAAAAAAGTTTATTACACATGACTTTGGGATGTCATATAATCAAACCAAGCATGACCCGCACGTGCTTTTTTGTTTTGTATCTAATGTACAATAGCTTCAAGAGCATTAATTGACAAACACTTTTTTGGCAAGTTACAAAAGACCGCAGGAGATAATATTGCTGATAAATAGTATAAAAAACGGTTTATCGGACACTGCTGATAAAAAAAAAACAACTTTCAAACAGCTGTCAAATTAGCTATCATATGATTAGATTTAATTTTGTCTCAGTTACAAAAAAAAATGTAAAGGAATATATGATTATCCGGGTAGATAATAATAGTAAACGATGGTTCATTCTTAATCATAAAGGTAAGTGAATAACCCACTTATCATAGTTGCTAAAGTGATATCAATTTTATTTTATTAAGGTATGTTTTTCATACAAGAAAATCCGAAGCAGCTTTCGAACGAGCTTTCATTAACGAGAAAAGTAACACTGTTCAAATTTTAGAAAGAGCTGTCTCGATAGAAAAACCCGTTCACCATATAGTGCTTTGAAAGCATTATTTAAAAACATGTCACTTATTCTGACACTGCGTGTAAACATCCAATCAACCGAGATAAGATAATCAGGCACAATGAAACATTATTCTTATCGAAGTTAAATTTTACTTTCACTTCAGTTTCTTGAGAAAGATTTTACTTTCACTTTATATAGTTTCTCATGAAAACCCATTTCATTCAATTGATATTTGTAACCGGAATAATGATCTGAGACTAGATAAATAAGCATAATTAACTTTGTTCTTATTAAAGTAAAATTTACTATCAATTTACTGTCTCATGAAAACGCAATTTATTCAACTGATACAGATCAACAGGATAATTGATATATAGAGCGTAGATATTATTTCATTTAAATCAAAAAGGTACTGGCACTGTACCAGTTATCGGCTAAAATTTAACGTTTTCTTTTCGTATTTCCTTATTTCTTGATATTTTAGAATAAAACTTGACATGCTTTAAATGGTATACTCCTTGTTTATGCACCTGTTAGGTTAAATCATTATTTAGAACGCAAAACATCTTTTTGTGTGCTTTTTTAGCACGCCCAGAATTTGCCGAGTTTTTACGATTTACTGTACCAGTTATCGGCTTCGTGATAATAACATAGTAAAATCCCTGTACATGTTGATTTGATACTCTGCAAAATGTAATTTGATTTATGCCCCTTTTGGGGTCAGAGTAAAGTTCGTAGGGGTTATGATGCATAAACAAATCTCATAAAATTATACGTTTGTTATCATACGGTAATATACAAAATCGTAGACTATTTAATGCATAATATTGTGCAATCAGGCGTTCAACTGCGCTATGAATCACTCAGAATTTAGTGAATTCCTTTTGTTTCTACATGTTATATGTAGTGATATTATATGTCAAATCAAAGAAGGGAGATGATAATGTATCACAAAGGGGTTATATTCTATTTTTAACATATTACGTCACTTCCCCCACTGCTGAAAGTGCAAAGATGTAAATCAGCGGAAAACAATGATCGTTTAAGCTCATGTTTAAAACATATTCAAGAAAGTTTTCAAGCAAACTTACTTTTCTTTATTCAAAACAGAGGATTGAATTAAAAAATCTCAGATAGTCGCTTGCTATAAACCCGAACTCTCAGTTTAGCCGATAACTGGTCTTAGCCGATAACTGGTACAGTACCAGTATGTTAATGAACTATTTAGCTCAAAATTTATATTTACTAATTGATATAATGGCATATTAAGATATTATGTTAAATAGATGTATGTTAAGTGGATGAAATATCGTAAACTATCTATTGCAAGGTTTGGATTGTAAGACAGTAGTGTTCATTTATATCCATTAAATAATTCAAGAATCACTAAGTTCTTAATATTTAACCCAACGTTAATTTTCACTTTAAAAAGGCTTAGGTGAAATGCTACTTTAAGAGATCTAGAGTCGATTATTCAAAACAATGTGATGTTTTACTTATATATTTATTTGTTCAATGAGTACGTTGGCAATTGCAATAAATCAGTTATCGATACTTGGTGATTGCACAACTGCGTATTTCCCTGATCTATCTTCCTGATATCATTTTTTTTGCTGGCGAACTCCAAAACCGGATAAAGTGAATTGTTGATTCTAGAGATTGGCACACAAACGCTGAAAACATTTTAGGAGCAAGTGTGATATTGGATGTTCTTGTATCATCATGCACATCAACTGACTTTATCAGTTTTTGTGTGATTTTTTCCAGGACCGTGAAATTACGTTATATACGGTGATTATGCTTCAAATCCGTGTTACTGATTTATTCTCTATTTTTTTAAGGTTTTTAGGTATGTCATTTTTAGACTGACATTTTTACAGAAAGAATGAAGGTTAAGTGAAGTAGTTACATGCTTCATTCAGTTTATAAAGTGGAACGTTTTGAGTGATTAACAGTGTTCACTGTGTGGCTGATGAAATATCAAGATGGTTACTTTAAATAGATACAATTTTAGAAATAGATGATTTACAATCTTTTACTAAATTGTACCATGATAAGATTAAATAGCCACGTTTATTATCATTTTATAAAATCTTTTTAGATATATAAAAACAAACCTAAATAAACAAATATGCTACAGTATTCTATCACAAATTAAATCATATTTGTTTCAGATAAGTTTTTCAAAATGCCGGTTTTAAAAAACGAGATAGATTTCGATTTTAATGCAGAAGCGGAATTGATTTTTAAAAAAGTGTTGCGACAGTACTTCATTCTTTGTGTTGATTTAATTTATGCCTTTTATTTGCTTAATCTGTTCTTTGAGTAATTTGGTTTTCCAAACTTCCCGATGATTCTCAGAAAATGCACCAGTTAAATGATTGTTATTGCACCAATTCTTTTCAGGCACACCTGCGAAATAAAACCTTTTTATTAGCTACATGTATAAAGATACAATTTTCTCTACGAATAAACTTTAAATATTTATATCGTTTTATTTTTCATATTGTTATTGTAACTTATATATTTTTCATCATCTTGAAAATTGAATAGTCTGTGTTGAAAAAATCCATTTTGTTCATTTTACCTTGGGTTTAAAAATATGTCTAACCTTTAGTTTTGCTCCCAATTGACAAAGGTTGATTTGTTTGGTAATCTTTAGCCTGTCATTGCGTTTACTTAAAAGAGAAGAATTGAAAACTTTCCCAGCCTAAATGCGTTGGTTTTAAATCCATGTACAAATACATGTAAATTTTCAGGTTTTAAGGCTTTTTCACAACGATGGAGAGTGACTTAATGTATGTTGATTCTGAAAGACTGTTTAGCAGAAAGCGGAGAGGTAAGTTTAAACATCAAATCTTAAAAAACTACACTTTGTACAACATAATCAAGCTATGTTTTTATCAACAGTTATGCAATTTGAAAGAAAACAAGTGTTTTGGCGATTTTTATTTTTTTAATTTGAAAATCAAATATAAAAGATAGAACTTATAATGAAAGTCATAAGTAATCTTGAATACAATAGTTCTTCGAAATTTCACAGCAGCTATCAAAGAAATAAAAAAATGCGACCTATGTCTAAATCATGTTTATCAAAGACCTACAGGACGCATAAATAACACTTTCTGTGATTGCATGGTGTTTATATTGAGTTTATTATTAATATAATTTAGAGCTTTAATGCACCTGTTATAGGATCTACTGATGACGTTGATGAACCTAATAGAAAGCAAAAGAAGCTGCGGTCAAGTTCCCCAGATACAAATGACAGTAGAAAAGAGAACAAAGCAGAAACAAATGTAACAGAATGAAGCTCTGAAATTAGAAAATACGAGTTTTTATGTGAATTCACTCCTCTTAAAGAAGAAGGCAAATGTAAAACTCGTGCGTACAAATTCTTCAATAAACAACAGGTGCTCACTAACCATGAAAAAGTCCGTGCACCTGGACGGTTACCATCCGATATTGTCAAAAACAGTATCATTATTGATTGTCTAAATTTTATAAATACAAACAATATAATAATTATACTGAATTTTATAATGCACAGTTTCTTTTTTCCGCTAGTATACATTTATGTAGATTATCGCACACATACAGAGTACTCATTAACTATTTAACTAAAACAACGCTTATTACATAAATGTATGTCTGAAAGATACTTTCATAAAACGTGTGTGACTATCGATAACATTGTTAGTGAAATGAGCAAGTTTTAATACATGTACGCCTTTTTTAGGATTTAATTTTGTGAGATGGTTTGATTCGTCTCACAAATGAATCGTCGCGCGCATCAATATTACGAAACTAAAAGATTTTGAAGATGTCACAATCATAAAATTGACTGACGAGAACGTAAAAAAGGAGCGCATTGAGCGTTACTCCAAACCGTTGGAATATGCCGAGAAATTTGAGGAAGTCGTGTTGGCCCCCAGATCGCACGTCCCTGCAGACTGTGTCGAAAGAATTGGATTTGTTCAACACAGAACACTTACTTAAGATGAACATGTTAATCTTTAATGTTTATTTGTCTCTTTCTCATTTTATATATTTTTGCATTTTTATTGTGTATGTATTGTGTTATACATGATATACAGGTGTGCTTTTTTTAAAGATAATGTATATATATAAGTCAAAAAATTCGATATGAAGAAACAAAAAGCAGATCACAAAATTGTTTTTATTATTTAAACAAACCTACTTTCACTTTATTTTCTTCAAAAGATGATGTGTAGTTTTGAATTAGTCTGGCTGGCGATTAAAATACTCAGTGTATTGGTTGTATAAAACAATATATATTTTAAGCATTAAATACATTAAACAAAAAAATTAAAATGTTCTAAAATGATGCAAAATCAATAGTTTGCAATAAAGATTCTTATTCTATGTTAATCATATCATTTACATAATCCTGCCATTTTTAATTTCTGCTTTATGTTTCATGGAGTTCATGGAGTTCATCTTTCATGACATTAGTAAATCTCGGTGACCTTAAAGTTTATTTTAACAATATTAGGACTTACTGATTGATTCACCGGAACGACTGAATTTAATTGAAATATTTTCAATATCTATTTATTAAACCTAAAGTATTAGTACACTTCATGCCATTTCTCTTTTGATAATTTGATTTGTTTGAATTTATAAAAAAAAAAATATTTTCGGACGAGATACTTTTTCAATGAGTGTGTGAATATCTTCTTTTTTTAGACTTCTCTGCAAGTCGTCAGTACATGTTTATTTCAATTGTGTAAAATTTATATATAATAACGTTTAATGTTGTTTGCTTTCACTTATAAACTTGACAGAAGTAGTATTTACAGCGAGATATACGTAATAGTATATGATAAATATTATAGTTTATTAAAACAATATTCTATCTAAAGACATGTGCGACTAAGTAATCTTTTGTTAAAACTGAAGAATATGTGTTAACCATTGATACTCTTAAACATTCTTTTTTCGATTTGCATTGTAACCTATAGCATTTCCCCCGCTATCTTTATTCGATAAAACCGAACATATTTTTCAAAACGGCTTTCAGGAAATGCACTCTTAAGTGTATTCGATAAATCAGCAAGGCGGTTTTTAAAAACGGAATCGGGTTTTCCCCTTTTGAAAATAATTCCTTTAAATATCTATAGTTAGAGCAAATCGAAGTCATGCTGGGCACTCGTCTATTATTAAGATCATGTTTACATTTTACCTAGGCAAGGAGTTTCATAATCTCTATCCTTTTGAAATAAAATCCTATATTTTTTACGTGTCAAAATTAAAAGAAATTTGCATTTTCTATTTTCATAAAATATATGAGAAAAAGATAAAGATACATGTATATATATTTAATTAAATATATATTATTAGTAGTGTGATATACAATACCTGTAGATGAATGTGATCATGTATTTTTTTTTTCAAATTAAATTTCTCATTCAATGCTTCCTTTAATGTAAGGTCTGCCATATTTCACAAACATATAAATATTATAACAATAATTTTGTTCTTAAAGAAAATACATTAAGAAAAAATACTTTAGTGTGTTAAAACGTATTGTATAGGCATGAACGAATTAGTGGGGTTTTTTTTGGTCGATCTATATATATTTAACATTCTCTGTTTCGATTTGTTATATAAAATTTGGTACTTTTCTCCCTATTTTTATTATTTAAAACTGTATATTTAGAAAAAAAATAGATGATATATTTCAAAACGGTTTTCTGAAAACGCATCCTTAAAATGTATTAAAGAAATCAACAAGACCGTTTTTAAAAAAATGTGTCGGGTTTACTCGTTTTGAAAATATTCCCTTTAAATATCTATATCTAAAGAAAATCGACATAATGTTGGATACTTGCTTATTCTTAAGATCATGTTTAAAATACAACTAGCGTTCAAAAATGTAAAGAAACATTTCATATTTTGTATCTTTTTTTTTTAAATAAAAGCCAAATTTTAGAAGAAAAATTTTGGAAAAAAGTAAAAGATCTTTAACTGAGATATCATCGCATTGCATGAAATAATTTTACTACCGGTTAGCATAAATCCTGATTTAAGGTAGAACAAAACAGATGTCATGAGCTAAAATTTTCCTTTAGTTTATTTTTTCTTAAATTTTGATTTGTGTTATTAGTAAAGAAATCTGTTAACATGTAAAATTTAAAAAAAAATCAACGTGACTATTTTTGCCCACTTCGCCGCCAATCTATCATTTGAATTTCGTTTTAGTGGAATGTAAAATGAAATAGTCATTGTTAGAATTTGCAATGCGAATAGGTTTTTTTTAAAGATATTTCAAATGTTTGTTTTGCTTTTCATCCAGGAGACCTTTTGATACTTACAGACCTTGAAATAAATTCTAACTGGTAACTTAAGGTTATTTCGGAATTAAAATAGTCTAAAAATAACACCTTTAAATCATCTTACAAAACTAAAACTTGCAACACTAAACCGTCTCGGAGAAGAAACTGTATATTTCAAATTTAAATAAAATTTAACAGACTGATTGTCATGACCCCATAAGTAAAATATATCAAAATGATGAAAATTGGATTTTGGATTATAGATTGAATGAGGTTTAAGTATATTTGACGGAGTTGAAAATTGATAAAAATCCTAAATGACACCATCATATTTGACTTTTGTCCTTTCGATGTGACCTTGAAACTGGTAGGCATAACGTGTGAACACTGGTGATGGTTGTTTCCAAATATAAGATCATTACAATGAAGGGAACACAAGTTACACATTTCTAAATGATAGAAGGCTAAATAGCAAAACAATCAAATGTAGATTTCTTATCAAAATACGTTGAACCTCACTTTTTTCTGCCTTGTGATGCGTATGATTTATATTATTTTCTTAAGATAAAGGAAATAAAATTAACCTTCAAATAATATAAAGCCTTTATTTGTGTATTTTGAAAATATTTCGAAATAATAAATGTCACTGGTGTTTGATAATACCTTCATAAGACGCCATTCTTCCCAGATATCTATCGTTTTTTTTTTAAATTTCCATGCTTCTAAGTCACCTATTCGTTGGAACAACATTATTAGAGTATTAAATGAGCGCCATATGTCTCCAAGCGACCACCAACCCTTATTGAAGGGAGAAGAAAGTAGAGCTCACAAAAATTAAAGGTTACACAGGAAATTTTTCAGACATATAAATTATATTATTTCTTTTTCAGTAAGTAACGGTTTAAAATGTCACACATGCGAAAGTGGATCGCCGAGTTTACCATGAAAGATTTTAATCCCAAGGAAGAATGACCAATGATTACGGCATGAAGACCAGAAAGCAATTAGGGTTAAGAGATATAAGGCTAGTGCTGAACGGACTGCTGTGATTGCAGAGAAACATACTGAAGGAGAACGGTTAGCTCATTATTGGAAGAGAGAGAGAGAGAGAGAGAGAGAGAGAGAGAGAGAGAGAGAGAGAGAGAGAGAGAGAGAGAGTAAAGCAATAGCAAGATTCTTGTGATTGGTTTTATTTCACAATATTCATTTAATTTATAACTTCCATCCATGTTCTTTCAAGCACCTGATTATCAGTTCAGATTTGAACTACTACTACTGGTTTTATGTTAAAGTTCTGATTCTCTAGACTGCGACATCACCGAAAAACGAACACGATTATGTTTCATTATTGAGACAGCGAAAAGGTCTCTATCCTAAATATCATGGTGGTTATTTTAAAAAAAAATGTTTTTTTCTAAATAAACCTACCATAGTTACACATCTGGATATAAATTTCATGTTACGCATACATTTTAAGACGTTCGAAGGTTGTTACTAGGGTGAGAACCTAGTAAGTTGCAAGAACTTGTGTTCGAACCCTTTGTATATTATATATACAATAAAATATGTTCAAATCAAGGTTGTTACTTTCTATGTAGACTTTTAAACCAAATATTTTAAAAGTGTATTAAAAATGTTGGAAATGAAGGTTAATCCATTATTACATTCGATACAATTGCAAAGTTCTCTTTTTTAAATATATATTTTTATAAAGAAACTGTTCGTTATTATTAAAATTGCATCCTCATCAATTATAAAATAAGAGATAGTCGGTTATTTGTTTTAGGCCTTCAACATGATGATAAACTATTTCATCAACGTAAAAAGCTAAGATCAAGTTCTCAAAAGACAATTAAAAGAAGAATAGAAATCACAACAGGTTTCGCTGATTTAAGTTGTAAGTCTTTTTGCATCGACTATGAGGAGGTTGTTTTATCTAGCAACCAAGTTAAAGAAGAAATCGTTGAATATGAAAGCGAAACAAATGACCAGTAGAGGCATCACAACCAGACAAAAGTCGCGACAATGCAGAAATCGAAAAACCTGGATATGTGTATAGGTTACAACGTTTTTCTACGAATCCTACATGGGAGGTCTTTATCCCAAGTCTAATGGATCACGTTGCAAGAGGAAGTCAGACAATATTTTTCATACAAATTTTGAATGACAGGTATTGATAAATATCCGAATTTGAATGTCACAAGTATGCCATATTATCACCATTTAGTTGAATAAAATGGTAATGTTTTACCCTGTGATTTACATATCTTACCAGCCTCATGCAGAATAGAATCTTTCAAAGTATCCGAAACATGATTGATATAGTCTAATTAAACAATCGGAAAACAATTTAACTATGTACGGAATGAGTTGCGGGCTTTACAACACACGTGAATTGCAAAAGAAACTATTGATTAAAACGTACGTGTTAAAATCTCATTGTTCGGTTAGAACTTATCATGATATATCACTACTTACATTACTGCTATTAAGATTTTGTTGTAAAAATTGTTCCTTGTTTGGGGAATCTACAACAGGAAACATGTGTTTTAGTTAGAAATTAAAGTGAAAGAAGAAAAGTGGTTAGGATATTATGTTTAGGTGATTAAATTACATTCGACTCCATCAGAGCATGGGAAAAGTAAACCAGGTTAACTAACGATAATAACTATTTCGGGTTGGTTGTTTTTAACGCCAATTTGAAGCCCGAATTAATCTATCAATATTTACATGGACTAAAAATGTACTATTTTTGAGGTGTTGTATCTTTTTTTCTAATTTTGTTATTTTGTTTTGAAGGGGCGGAGGTTATATTATGTAAATTAAGTACGTAACATAATGTATGTATTGAGGTCATCTTTTACATGAAGCAGGTTTGCCATTCAGACCTGAAGGTGACTGATAATAACTGAAATAACACTAAATGGCATACCACACCCTTCAGATATAATTGAGTTGACTGATTGACATAGCAATAGTAATAATAGTGATTAATTATGATATCTTTCTGCTTACATTACCGCTTTTTAATTTTTTGTCGTAAAAAATTTCCTTGTTGGGGAAATCCAAAGCAGGAAGCATGGGTTTTAGTGAGAAATTATTGTGAAAGAAGAAACATTTGTCTAAAATATCATGGTTAGGTGATTAAATTATTTTCCCTTTTATTGGAGCATCGGAAGAGTAACTCAGGTAAACTAACGTTTATAACTACTGTACCGTAGAATTTTAAAAGAAATTTGAAGGATAGATCTGTAGATAAACACATCCAAATGTTTAGTTTGCCAATCAGTTTAGCATAGTATTGATCGATTCATGGCATGAGATACACAATCCCCGTTTTAGGGCGAAAAATTTCGCAATATTTCTTTTGATGTTAAATAACAACATTTTTATAGAAGTTACCTGTGACCGTTTTCCCCTTTGGCACAGTAATTTGCATAGTATGGCCTTTTTGTCACCCCCCCCCCCCACACACATATGAAACAATCTATTAGCAATGCTAGGACGTGCTAACGACGAGTATTTCATCCGAACCAATTGCCTTAGGGTATATCTTGCATCCTTTTGTAAGATTTGGTGGATTTATCAGATTTTATTATTGGCCGTAACTGTTTAAGGGGTTCATTGGCGAACAGCATCATTGAGGTGCTTGTAATAAGTTTTAAATTTAGCAACCCAAGGGCGAAAAGACATCTTTGAGCAAGTCCTTAAAAGTCGCTTAAAGGTGACTTAAAGGAGGTTAAAGGATATACTTTCTTTAAGCCACCTTTAAGCCACATTTAAGCTAGAGCTTAAAGGTCCTAAATGTCCATACTTCTTTAAGCCACCTTAAAGCTACCTTTAAGTAGCATTTAATCATTTTAAGTGGTGTTTACACTCCCTTTAACTTGTCTTTAAATTGTCTGTAAGCAGCCATTAAGTTAACTTTGATCAAACTGAACAGTTTTATGTCAAACACATGAAATTACATCAAATATTTTTTTCCGTACCGCAGAGGGGGGGGGGGGGGGGGGGTAGTTTGAGGGATAATTTTGTTTCCCGGGAGGGTATAATGCGGGGTCGTTTAGTTTAAATTTTCCAATAGGGATGCCTTAATTGTCAACACAAGACATGCGGAAACTATGGGGAGTAATCGTGTTCAAAAATCCAGTCATGTAAACTTGTAAATCCGAATATGCAATCATGTTGGTGTGTGAGCCTAATTATGAATGTGTGTAATTCTGATCGTGTAATCTATAAAATTTGGATATTAAAACTCTAAAGTTGACTGCGCAGACCTTCAATGTAATTCTTCCTACAGATGCACATTTGCAACTATAAAATGCTGTTTGTTATTTACATGTAACCTGTCACTATAATACGCATTTTCCATCGGTAGTCAATGCTTTTATATCTCCGTTTTCTGAAATAACACAGTTGATATGTTACAAATTGACAAATGTAAAGTCTAAAAGTTTGTCGAATTTTGACATGACCATATATGGAAACAGTGATGTCACCGATAGCTGCAGGAAAAGGCCTGCCGTAGTCGCCGGAATGGGCACAAAATAAACGAAAAAATATTACATATCATCATATTTTCTCTGGATAACAACATTTTTTAGGAGGTACGATTTTTCGAAAAATAAATTTAAGCTCGGTGTTTATTATATCAAGAAAATCTAGAAAGGATGCGAGTGAATAATTCAATCGGCATCAGATATCTTAGATCTGGAAAATTTAACCTATCATGACTTTGTTTAAATGTATACACGCATTTCTATTATCTTAGAGTATATGTAACAAATCGTTTAAGTATAGAGCTCGGATGAATAAAGAAAATACCACCAAAAGCATCCTTATCGCTACCACAGTGTTGGGACAAGAGCC
>WFKH01011926.1:46112893-46128427 GCA_016163765.1 Magallana hongkongensis | reverse complement strand
CGGGGTCGGCAGACTGATTAATTATAAAAATGAGTTATCTATAAGAAAAACTAAATACCTGAAAACAGTAGTTTTAAGATTTTGATTTAGATGAGAGATGAGTAGCGCCCCCCCCCCTTTAAATGAAAAAAAATTCCGAAGATAAGGTAAACTTTCTTGAAATTAAAATGTGGATAAATTATAACAAAAATTTTTCATTTTTTGGTAATATATAGAAAAAGAAGATAAAAATTAATTGGCAAAAAGTGTTTTGATTTCAAGCAATAATTACAGGATATAATTATGGCGTCCTGAATGTCGATTCAATCTAGACACACTCATTGAAGTTGAATAATCAAAATTTTCCGGAAAGCTTTATAGCTTTACAGCCACTTGTAAACATGTACTTGTCAGAGCCGCAATTTGATGTTACATCGTTGTTATCAAATGAATGAACAACTCAGCTGTTGGGTTCTTGGAAATTATATATTATTCAATGTATAGAATTTTTGGTGATCTGTAACAATAATTATTACCGAAATGAATATAATAAAATACACACTAACACAACTTAGATTCACGCATTAAATATATGTTAGGATGTTTGAATATGAGTAATTTATGTTATAAATAAATAATTATCTAAACAGAAAACTTAAGCAACTGCGGTAAATAAACTTACCGAAATGACAGATATTTTATATCACTATTATAAAATAGTTGATACAGTTGAGAGAAATAGATAAACTCTTCCTTTCTCTAGACTGTCCGGGGGTAAAGTGAATTAGTTTGGGAATTTGGCGCCAAGCATGCGCACTTAAGTCTAAAACTCGTAAAACCACTCATTCACTACACTACTATTTCCAAAATATCAACCAATCATACAACTCTCACATGACCCTAACACCTTTCACACTCCAAACTCAACCAATGAACGTAAAACACCATGAATATGAATGAAATGTATGTTGAAACGTAGTGAATTCCAGTGATCTGTAATTCACTATGTTTATAGATGATGACGAAAATGATTTATGTATTAGTACATTAAATATCAATTTATTAAAATAAATATTGGATCAATGAATAAATCCCCCTGTGACATTCTCCCCCTCTTAGAGAAATGTCTCTTGGCATTTCAAATATGAAAGTTAATCACATCTGAAATAAAATAGAAATATTAGATAAATATATCAACTTCACTCCAAGGACGATCCTTACAGTTGTCTTCTCCTGTAAATAAGAAGATGATATACACATTAACAACATAAGTTTTTATGCTCTATATAATCATCATTCTACGAGCACAATCAAAGTAAAAAATGTATTGTTCATACCATTATGAAAACAATACATAATTATTATCATCATAAAATTGATTTAGTAGCCTTTCATTACTAAACACAATATCATAAAACTATAATACACTCATATCTTAAGTATATTCCTGTGACATTCTCCCTCTAAACATACCAAACTTGAGCATTTAAATCATTCCCAACCCATTCACCATATTTATCTGGTGGCTTTCGCACTCGAGTAGAGCGTCTCGGTTGGGCAGTAGACGGACTCGTTTCACGGTCTCGTGGCTGGCATTGATTAATTTTTGTCAAATCAAAACCCGAAGTTGTGTTAGAGTAATTACTCTGAATAAATGATTCAGGTTCAACAGAAGAGAATGAATCTAACTGTTGATTTTGTCTACTGACATCATTACCTACATTGAAAGAATCAGTT
This sequence comes from Magallana hongkongensis, assembly GCA_016163765.1. Lineage (NCBI taxonomy): Eukaryota > Metazoa > Mollusca > Bivalvia > Ostreida > Ostreidae > Magallana > Magallana hongkongensis. The sequence continues at coordinate 46,126,711 of WFKH01011926.1, read as the reverse complement.
GATAATGCACTGTAATCACCTGATCTCATATGCTCAATTGAACTATTGAGGCCAGTATTGTGATTTACACCTGAAGTGTTCACGGCATTATTCTTTCGATATAAAGATGACCGTTTAGGTATAACTATCTATTGCTCTGAGTCTGATTCACTAGACTCCTCTTCGCTGCTGGTACAAACCTCTGTTTTCCTCTTCATTCTAGTCTTTCTCATTGGTATTAATGGGGATTTCTCAATAACTTCTTCAGTTTCTAAAATGAACATAAATGGTAATAATAAATTTTTGTGAAGTAACCTAGTAGGGCCTTTCCCTGAGGCTCGCTGTACCTTGTACACAGGAATATCTTCATTAGGGATATCTAAAACTACATATGGATCTTTTTCCCATCTATCAGAGAGTTTACACTTTCATGTTTTAGCTAACAAGCTTACCAACACTCTGTCTCCAATTTCCAATTTTGAAAAACGAACTTTGTTGTCATAATTTTCTTTGTGTCTTAAAATATTTTTTTCAATATTAGATCTTGCAACTTTATAGGCTAATCGTAACCTTTTCTTAAGTTTTTCAGCATAATTCAAATGGCTGATGGGTTTTCCTGATACCTCTGAATTGTCCAAATTTAAAAATGCATCTATAGCCAACTTTGGATGCCTACCGAACATCAAATAATGTGGACTAAATCCTGTTGTCTCTTGTTTTGTTGCATTATAGGCATGTACTAAAGGAATGATTGTTTTCTTATTTATCATGCACTTGCACGACAAAGTCATTTTGATATTTAAAAAAATATATGGATACATACATTTTTTCGCGAAAAATTACTAAATTTCTTTGCAAGTCGTTTAATTCTAAATAAATGATGAATATAAAATTCACTCTCAAAATGTTTAGCATTCAGGTAAGCAATGAACCTACATGGGGCCTCACGGCGGTCTTCAAACCCCATGCCGCTCAAAATATATTCACCCCTAGGAAATTTCTTGATCCGTCTTATTTCTGTAAAAGATTACGTATTCAACTTTCCAGTTTACATTATTTTACAATTATTTTAGCGATATTAAAATAGATATAGGGATATTTTTAGTAAAAGTTAACCCTTATCGTATTATACATGTACCAGTGTCCATGGAAATTATATTACAGAAACTAGCGCATTCGTCACACCGGCACCGATTTTTACAAACATTTACCTTTTCTTGTTTGTTCCAGTTTCAAATTTACCTTAATATCTTTTTCTTAAAATAATATTCTCGATCCAAAGAAAATAGTATCGTTCATCAGAACAGTTTAACTGAATTTATGTTTATTTTAGTCCATTCCGGCGATTACGGCATGCCTTTTTCCGCAGCAAGCATTTTCCATATAAGGTCATGTCAAAATTCGACAAACTTGTAGACTTTACATTTGTCGATTTGTAACATGTCAACTTTGCTATATCCGAGGATGAAGATACAAATGCAGAGACTTTTGATTAAAAATGTGCAAAGTTGAAGGTTAAATAAACCAACAAAAACAATTAAGCTGCAAAATGTGCATCATAGGAAGGAACTGAGTCAAATCTTAAAGTGTTTATGTCCGACTTTTTATAGGTTATGCGATCAAAATTACACACATTCATACTCAGACTCGCACACCAACACGATTGCATATTTGAATTTACAAGTTTACAGGTCTGGATTTTTGAACACGATTACCCTCCATATGAAACATGTATCTATACCCAAGTTTTGCTTTTGTAAATAATTGAGTTCACACTTCGTCACTCCATTGAGCACAGATCACCGTTTGAAAATTGTATTTCGGTCATGCAGTTTTTTACATTTCTTTTTGCCGCCCCTGTTCCTACGCTCAGGCTCCCGATCCACCCTTTTTCTGGATCTGTGAAATTAATATATTAAATTATTTCCTATGTAGCTTGTAACAAAAGATTTGATTGGCTAATGAGCCGTGTGTAAATTTCCGTACACCCGACTTCAGCCGGGTGTAAAAAACGTGACGTCACAATGCATAAAATGCGTAGAAAACGTAACGTCACAATGCATGAAATGCGTAAATGATATGTCTTGAAAGTGTAATACACCTTTGATTGGACATGGAAAACGGATTTATTTGGTTTACATAGGAAATACATTCGTTATTCAGATCCAATCAAGGGTGTACGGGGATTTACCCCGGTTGTATTCCATACAGCCTTCAGCCTACTGCCTCAGGGTGTATGGAATACAACCCGGGGTAAATCCCCGTACACTCTTGATTGAACCTGGATAACTAATAATATGTGTGTTCCATATAATATACATATCAAGTGAAAGCTTGTCAGTCTCTCTCTCTCTCTCTCTCTCTCTCTCTCTCTCTCTCTCTCTCTCTCTCTCTCTCTTATTCTTAGTAAGAATAAAGAAATTGCACTCAATATTTGACTAAATTATACTAAGTCGAAAACAGTCATTTGTTTGAATGTTTGCACATGGTATATTATTCATAGGTAATTTTTATTAAACCAGGCTCAAATACATCATCTACATCAAGAACGTTCTTATACAAAATTTGTTCTTGTTAAAGATCACGCATTCAAACACACTAAACTACATGTACGTCATTTTTCTTTCTTTAAGTTCACCCGGTTATTTATCTTATTAGACAAAATAAAAAAAATGAATGATTTATAATGAAATAAAAGATACCACAGAGTCTGGGTCATCTATTTCATATTCAGATATTTTACTAGAATAAGACATTATTGGTAGCCTACCAACAGAACTTTATGATAAACGTGATGACTTCAATTTTTCTATCGTCAACTTTTCTTACTTATGTAGCAATATACCTTTATAACCTGAATATTGAGTTTTTGTCTCTCAGTTGATTCGATATGCAAGGGCATGTTCTACGTATGAATAATTTCTAAAACGAGGCAATCTACTGACAACAAGTTGATAACGACAAAGAGCACTGGCGTATGTGACAGGTCAGCAGAGGATGCTCACTCATCCACGGCACCTGATCGTTCCTCTAATTTTTGTAGAGGTCCGTGTTTGCTCTTCTCCTATTTTGTATTTTTACCTCGGACTTTTGATTTTGAACACCGTCCTTTATCACCACATTTCATTTTTAATTTAATAATAAGTTTATGATATGTATAATTATGTTTAATAATTTTAGATATTTTTAGATCTAATTCTAGATCTGCTAGTCACATGTAAAAAATGTATGTACATGTATATGTAGCTAGACTCAACTGCCTTTGTTAAATCGTGCGGGATATCGCTGCTTTGTTTGTCTAGACATGGTTTCATTTGTTTGTGTATATCTAATGAAAGTCTATTGTCTCTGCAACTTGAGACAAACCCTGGAACTAACAGAAAATATACAAGATATACACACCAGCTGTGTCCTGTGCCAAAAAGCACGTCAGGGTTTCTAAAGGTTTTAAAGTCTTTTTATCCACGGAAACGATAAGAGAGGTTCTTTGATTTATTTAATGTATTCCCAATACATGTATATTCATTTCTTCATCCTGTGTTCTAAATTAATTAAATATCCTATAAGTTAAAGACATGTAAGAGTAAATAACAGAGACGAACTAGAGTACAGTTTATCACGAATAGAGAGTTTGTTAAATTGGTAATAATATGTCACACCAAGGGTATTTCATATGTACACGTGTGAACATGCCACATGCAGTACATGTAGATAGGACACCGGTAAATGATGATATTGATTGTTATAAAATGATAGTTTAAAAATCATATACATTAATCATTTAATTCAATTTGTTTAATATGACTTAAACATATCTTTTTTCAATGTTATTATAATTATTTTGGATTGGAACGGCGCCGGTCTCGTACACGTTTTGATATACCTGCTATACAGAGGTAGAAAAATGCATTTACAATATAATCAATTAGCTTAAAGGTGGCTTCAAGCTTCTACGTTTAAGCATCTTTAATTTTAATTCATGCACTAAACATGTACAACCATCTAACAATCTACATTAACAAAATAAAAACGCAAATTGACGTGAACAAAAGTAAATATACACAAAACAACCAGTTCAAATTAAAAATAACTCAGCGGCAAACGGTTCGTCTTTCTGTTTACTTTTATTTTCAAAACAACTCTAAATTGCAAACGACAGTTTAAATTTGTTTAATGAATGATAGTAAAAGCAAGAGAATAATAATAAAACAATTATTCGATTTTTATAAATATTTTTTGCTAAACAGTTCTTTTTCTTTTAATTATATTCTTTTATCTAAATTTGATTGTTTATTTTCTCACAATAGACGCATTGCATAAAAACATAAAATCTTTTATATGCAGTCGAAAAAGGAAATCATCAAACAAAGTAAAACAATTTACAGTTATACTATACACTTTACAAACTCAGAACACAATCTAAGTTAGAAATTAAAAATGGAAAGTAACAAAGAACAAAAAAAGTAAGAGGAAATAAACGTATTCAAAGATCAATGTGTTCGTCTTAACTAAACGTAAGGTGTTGAATAATTACTATTTTTTAAGGCAATCTGCAGGAATTCCGATCAATATGTCTTTGTCATGTGTTTTCATCAGTCAGGTCTATCACACTAACTTCTCTAGAATTCAGTTATTTGAGTCTGGTTGTAGGGTTTCACAAAACTGTTCAATAGTTATTTCGATACCCTCTTTCTCTATTGTCGAATATTTTATCATTTGCATCGACATTATCAAAACCAGGTTATCCAACTCTACAAAATCACCAGTTTTATCGCAACTGCCTGTGAGAAAGACGTTCCCACTTTGTTTCCTAGATCAACAAAGCCAATCTTCACTAGATTTTTCATGGGAAAAAGAAATATTTATTGTCTCTGACACTTACAAGAATATTTTGCTTATATGTAGCAATGATACATCTTTTTTTAAATAATGAATTTCAATGATACATCTTTTTTAAATAATGATTTTCAGAGGGTTTTTATTATTCTTTTGAAGGTAAACATGGAGTTATTCTTTAAGAACATATCGATTTCAAAGCACTATAAGGTCGTATGTTTAGGATAAGAAAAAAAAACTATAAAAATTTATAATGATATAGGCTTTGATATGAACATTTTATGAAACAAAATGATATACAACTTCAAAGAGTAATACACCTGTCTCGCCCTGTCTGTACCGATTACGCAGTCTACTGCAGGCCATCATTCTTAAAGCCTATCGCAACCAGCAGGTTTATAAGCCGTACCATATACATTTAAAATGTTCGCAAGTCACAATGTCAACTGAGAATAACAAGAAAATGCTGTTTAGAATATGATTTGTAATTTTATAGAAAACGCATTATTTTTGTATGAACTTTTTGGTCATGGTTACACCACTAAACAAAAAAATTCATAACACAATGTGCTAATACAAGACTTTAGATTTATGAATTAAAGAAGAATACAACGTGTTAGGTTCATTAGTAGATTTTTTAAAACAATATGTGGATCATACACAAATTAGGCCAAAACAAAGCTTAAATAATAAACTTTTCTCACGGATCAAGCGGAATGTCTTAATTTGATGACAAGCAAATTTTGACTTAGAATAAAGTGTTTGAAGGTTGCGTTGTAAGAATCTATATCCCAATTTACTACAAGGACAAGTAATCACTATTATAAACCATGGAATAGTTTTTGGCGCTGTATATCTAGTTTATTCATTTACGAGGTAAACTGTATGTTTGGTGGACATATAACCATGTCATTTATCGAATTTAAAAAAAGAACGTTCCAAGCAAACAGACATAAGGCTTGAGGAGGCTGGATGAACAACAAAGTAACCATCAGATCTGTCTTAAAGGGGCATGGTCACGATTTTGGACAAATTCTATTTTTCTGTTTTTATTATTTATAATGCTTTAGGAGTGCATTTCCAATGACCAAATGAAATTGGAGAGTCAGAAGTGAAGTTATAAGCAAGATACAGGGCTCACAATTCTTTGTCATGTAAACAAGGCTCGTGACCTGTTTTTTTTACATTAGTTCAATATACCGGTAACAACTCTTTTTCAAGCTAATTTTTGCATCTCTTTATTCATTTTAAGCATTAATAAACAGATCCTAACGTTTACCACTTTCATTTTCGGTCTAAATCTGGAGTTTTCACATCAACGTTCAAAATGTAAACAAAAGCTTTGTTTACATAGCAAAGAATTGTAAGCTCTGTAACTCGCTTATAACTCAACAAATGACGCTCAAATTTTGGTTGCGTATTAAAAATGCCTTACTGGAGCATTGTCAACATTAAAATCGGGAAAATAATTTTTGAAAAAAAATCGTGACCATGCCCCTTTAAACTTTTAAATATGATAGTTTTGGCAATAAACTATTATTTAGTAAAGAAAACATCCAGATATTTAAGCTTTAAGATTTAAACATTTTCCTATATCTTTATTTAAAGGAAATAAATGTAGCTTAAAAATGGCAACGACCATCTAGCCCTCTTAAACATTATACATGCATAACGTTTACCAAATGCACTATCATAATCAATTAAAGAGACTTGGTGAAAAACAAATTACCCATCGTTTTTGCCTTACTATGTTGAATATACAATTTTAGCCTTAAAATATTATTTAGTAGAAAAAAACGAATAATTTGAATGATTTTCAATAGCTAAATACAGGGTTCTCTGTCAAACAGTAGGTAGATATAGTTTTTAAAAGGCCACGATCATCAAAACCTCAAACGATGAAACGATCAAGATAAAAGATAATTATACTTTTCTAACCTTAAGAATTAGAAACAAATGATACTTTTGTAAAAAGGACAAGTATATACAACTAATTGTAATATGATCAAATTTTCTAAGAAGCCCTTCGAGCTTCACAATGTTTGATAGCGTGACAAATCAATTTTATATTCATTTTAATTCATTTTTCTATCCAATAAGAAACATTTTTTCACTTGAGTTTCATGTGAAAACGCTTTATAATTTCTTGATATCCGGTAGCAAACACCTCCACCGTGCGCTAACATTGTATTGAGTGTTTTTAAAACATTCAAAGGTAGGTCGATACGTTTTTTAATGGTTGTATCAATTTAGAAAATAATTTACGTTAAGGTTTTAAGAATTTAATATAATATTAGATGTTAACTTGTTATTTTATTTCTCTTAAACATTTGACGATGAATTATAATAACGCTACAATGGAGTGTACGTCTGACTTCTTTTTACAATATATTAAAAAAATGAAGCATGTAAAATTAAGAAATTTGTTCGTGATTTATGCTCCGTCCACGGGAGTAACAGCGTAAATATCAAATGTTAGTACAATTTATATATGAGGATGTATAGCTTTCATCGCTCACTCTTTCTTAGATAAGATTAAATCGACAATAATCTAGATTTGAAATAAGGATTAAAGCGGCTTCGCCACATTTTCTTTAGAAACTTTCGTCCGTAGTCATTGAAGCTTTTTTGTTGTTGTTGCAAAAACATTAGAATTTTATCTAGGGACAATTTAACTTTAAAATTACAATTCAATGTTAAAAGAAGACCTAAATCTAGATCTGATAAACTATAACATTCAAATCAGATTAATCAAAGTTAATTAAATTAAATATAGTGAAATAATGATATATCAAAGGGTCTCCTTCATTTAAACAAAAACTGTGATGCACCATTTAAATGTCTGCAATAGCTCTATTGCGGATTAAAACATAATGCTCTTTTCTCTCATTCGAAAGAGAAAAAAAATCGTTTTAAATAAACATTTTTCGCGCACGTTGACAATTTACAAATATTGATTTGTAAATGATTTTTTTTTATTTCACGAATTAGAGTTAAATGCATATCTTATCTTACTCACCATATTGCCATCACAACTATAGTATCATTTCAATGACAGTTTACTTTAACTATAACGTCATTTCATCATTTGTGTTTTTGAATTAGTTTCATTTTTGTGAAATCATTCGGAACAATTGTATTTTATCTAATTATTTATATATAATTTATTTTATCAACAATATATTATATCAATAATAGTTGTTTTATTCAAAACTCTCCTCAATTGTAAAGTTGTATACTTTATCACAAAAGCGTTGAGACACTGTATGGTTTAAACCTTCTTGTGCTATAGTTAACGATCTTTTTCATTTCAGATTCAGTTTTCTTTTAAGTGATGGAATCGGAGGATGAAAATAAGTCTGCTGGTCATGAAAGCATATTTAGAAGAAAACGGAAAGGTTTCTGCTAGATCAAATTTTAAGTTAAAAGAATGCAGGAAATCATGAAACTCACATTTAACAACACGTTAGCCTAACATATATATATGTTATACATATATAACATAATTATATATTTATATATTTTTTGTTTAATTTTGGTCTTGATTTTATGATGAAAATTTTTATTAGAGATATGAAACCTTAAGGAAGGAGTATTCTCGTTATCAGACATACTTCTTACATTAAGAAAGTCATGAAATTTTCACACAGTCAAACAAATCATATAACCAAATGATTGTATCAGTTTAATCAAATTTGACCATCTTGTTTTCGCATAATGGTCAGGTCAAGGTCACTACCTTTTTCCTCAACTTAAAGGATGATAGAAATGAATGTAGTTAACTGCAGTTATATAGACATCTGTTTAAGATAAGAAGTTTCTATTCTTCAATGAAATTATATAATTTCAGAATGTCTATCAGCTTATACTACTAAATTGGAATAAATATTTAAACTAAAATTGACATTGCTTAGCCTGCATTTCCTCTAATTTTCTTAAATTTTGAAGATATTTTGATTATTTTTAAGATGTTATAATATTAGATGTTAACTTGTTATTTCATTTGTCTCAAAATTTGATGATGCATCATTATGACGCCACAATGGAGTGTACGTCTGATTTCTTTTTACAATATATTAAACAAAAATGAAGCATAAGAAATTAAGAAATATGTTCTTGATTTATGCTCCGTCCACGCTACGGGAGGAACAGCAAAAATATATTTTAGTACAATTTATAAATGAACATGTTCTTATTAGCTAATTTCATCGCTCATTCTTTCTGAGATAAGAATAAATCGACAATAATCTAGATTTGAAATAAGGATTAAAGATATCAATTGACAGAGAAGCTAAATATATTAACCATATATTAAGAGAGAAAATCCTATTTTAGTATTTTTTCACACAAATCTATTTCTAGAATGAACGGTTAAATAAGCTAATAAAATGTAATTTGATAGGCAAATCATATTTTAAAACGCATTCTGAAACCCAAGTATCTTATCATTAGTTCACATTAGTTGAACAAATCCAACATTAATGTTATTGTTTTGAAAATGCTATAAAGACTCATGAATCTATAGTAATTCTGACCTGCAAAAACATGTGATATTTTCCCGCCATTGTTCCGCCAAAATTATAGTCCTTGTTAGATTCCAAACTTTGATTACTATTCTATGATAAGGTATATGATAGTAAAAAAAGAATAATGTTATTGTTTTGAAAATGCTATATAGACTCATGAATCTATAGTAATTCTGACCTGCAAAAACATGTGATATTTTCCCGCCATTGTTCCGCCAAAAATATAGTCCTTGTTAGATTCCAAACTTTGATTACTATTCTATGATAAGGTATATGATAGTAAAAAAAGAAAGAAAAATATGATATATTAATTTCCTTTCATCTTGATTCAATGAACATTTAATAATATAATAAATTTACCTTTGACAAGTCGAAAACCAGAAAAGACTCCTTCCTTAACAATAATGAAAAAATCGGGGAAAAAATTCCGACAATATAGGTTAAATGTAATCATCAATGGGGATATAACATCCAAATGCATGTAATCCGATTTGTTGCTAGTTATAAAAACATATAATACCTTAAAATAGTTTCTGGATATCCCCACATTCATGATAAGGAACAGGTCTAAAAATGCATTACGCACCTTTCCAAATATAACGAGTTACTTCATAAAGCAATATGTAATATACCATAAATTGATTCCGAAAAAAATACTTTAAGGAGGTTGGCTCCTGAAATAATAGTAATGTCAATCATCCGAAAACCACTTAGATATAAAGATGGGGACCTAAAATGTTCATTTATTTTATTTGTGACCCATGTCACATGCCATCTTTTGGAAATATAGGGCCTCAAACATATATAATAATTTTTCAGAAATTTTTGCTAAAATTTGACATAGAAATTGATAATTTGAAGAAATCAAATAAATATTTATAGTTTAAACATATAATTATGATTTTAATACAGTATGAAGTTGAAAACATGTAGTGACTATAAAAGTAAAATCTAAGTCAATGTTAAAAAATTCTTACTTTACTGGTGGCTTCAAAGGCCAGTACACAATGAACTCAACAACAGATGTTACAAAATTTTGGAGTAATCAAATTATAACGCAAATAACAAAAAATATAGTAATGTCATCTTTCCAAAACTTTGCATACAAATAGACATACATTTAATGTCTCATTTAAAAGTAAAACAAGTAGGGGTCACATTTAAAAAAATTGAGATATAGCATGAAATAAGCTAATTTTAGGCCAAAATTGGAAATAATTTTTCTTATTTTCTATAATATATTAGCTGAATATGCCAAAATATATCGATAGAAATATCAAAATATTGTTTAAATATGTTTTTCAGAATATCATAAATATGTCGTACTCCACAAACTATCTAGAAGTTTGGTCTGCGCTGAAAATTAGGAAGCTAAAGTAACAGTACTCTAAAACTAGTGAGTTATGAAAATTGTTCATTTCCTTCTTGAAAACCTTCCGCCACAAAATATAGTCCCTTACTAAACTTTGTAAAAATGTAATTTTTTAAAAACAATTTTATTCAATATAGTTTATTTGGCATTGTAAAATATAAATATACTACTAGAATTCATATGTGATGCAGAATTTTCAGACTAGAGGTGACCCAAAATGGTTACCCAAAACCTAAGGAGAGAACCTCTTTAAGACATATCTTTTTAAGTATTAACTGTGTCATTATATATAGTAAAAGTGTTAGAAACAGGTTTTAAATGTAGATGCATTTGTTTCTTTTTTTTAAGGATCTAAGGTTGATAATAAATCTGGAAACCAACTTAAAAAGCCAAGATCTGATTCTCTAGATGACATTGAGAATGGAATAGAAAACAAACCAGATACAAATAAAATAAGAGCAATCTCTCATGAACAAAAGGACGCAGTTTCTGATGAACAAAAGGAAGCACAAGCCGAACCAGTCTCTTACGAACTAAAGGAAGCGCACGCTGAACCAGTCTCTTATGAACAGAAGGAAGCGCATGCTGTAGATTTACCCTCTACATGTTCCACAGAAGAGAGCAAAGAAGTAGGGGAATATATTCCTATTAGCAGTTGTAATGATATTGGTATTTTTGCAGAATTGGATAACCCGGTTTCCTGTAATGTCAACGAAAATGATAAAATATTGGACAACCAAGAGAAGGAAGATATCGCTGCACACGAAATAAATGTTGAACAGTCTTGTGAAACCCCTAAACCAGGCACGAGTCACGACAATGGTGCAATTGAAAAAGATGAATACGTGTATAGGTTGCTACGCTGCGACGAATCTTACCGTCTAGGCCTTTATCCAAAAAATATAAATTCAAGCATAACTCTACAGGAGCACGTAGAAAACGGAAGCAGCAAAGGCCATTCATCTCAGTTTATATCCTGTTGCAAAACCCTGAGTGGTTTGATAGAGTTAGGAGGAATAACCAATAACCGTCATTCTGTGCGTAATGTTGTTCGTGTCAACATTACTAAACTGAACTCTAGAGAAGTCACTGTGATAGACTTGACAGACGAAAACATAAGACAAAATCATATTGATCGGGATTCAAGTGCTTGGGGGTATGCAAGCAGATTTGAGGAAGTCATTTTACAACCCCAGAGCCATGTTCCTGCAGACTGTGTGGAAAAAATTGGAAAAGTTCAGCAACGAAGGTTTACTAAACACCAAAATATTAATCTTTGAATATTTTATCCCCTCTTACTCTTTCGTTCTTTGTTTGCATTTAAAATTTTTAAGTTATTTTGTGTCATGGATTTGTAGAAAAAAGATATATTAACCGTGAATTGTTTAACTATGTTTAATATTTTTTTTTCTTTTTAAAAAAAGTTTTTAGATTAAATGGATACACCATTAAATGCTGTTCTTGCATTCAAACATTTGTTTCATTTATTGTGTTTTGATGTCAAACCTACTGACTGTGTGGAAAAATTTGAACCGAACAGCAGAAAACATTTTCAAAAAGCAGACACATTTTTTTCCCCATTTTTTTTTTTGCTTTCACTGTATTCTAAATTTCATTGAATTTTTTTTCTAAAATAGAGTGCGATTATATTAGAGTTAAAGAGCACTAGTTGTTTTGAAAATATATTATCGTAAACTTTTACAGTATGACAAACACGTGTGCCTTTGATTTTTTTACCCACTTTGTCCTGGATGCTTTGGGTATATCTACCTTTGTTTATACCCGTCTATTAATGTTTTTCTTTTATTCTTTTAATTGTAGATTGTTTAATTGGTGTATAGAACAGAATCAAAATTTTGCAAAGTCCTTAAAAAAAACTTGACTTTATATATCTGTATTTCATTTTTCTTGTCCATAATCCCTATAGCCAACTATTCTAATATTTTACCAAATACCCAAATAAAAAACAAAACAGGTACTATCAATAATATGTTGAGTGTTCCTAATTTTCAAACAAAAAATTAAACGTAAAACATCAATGAATTATGTAACATGTACAATATCTATGACTAATGTATGTTAACATGCTGTGTGGAGGTGAATTAAATATTCCTCTTTCCAAAGCGTTACACTCAATACGCCCCAGTTCTTCTATTTTCACTAGGAAAGGATGACGATCTACGGTGTTTCTCTATTCAGTGAGAATAGAGAAATACCGGTACCGTGGATCGTCACCCTTGGCTAAGTGAAGATACAGGTCTTCCAAATCGATGCCAACTATTTTTTGTATCATGATATATCCAGGCCAGCAGGACTATATGCCAACATGGAGTATTATTATACCTCAATATGATTATTCTATATAACGCGGCATCTGATTGGTTATAGACAATCACATGCCCGGGCAATAAAACTTCATATTTCCCTGTCATCGTCATATTTTTCATCATGCCCCAACCCTTCGAATTTTCATTCCATGTTTATGAAAAATCTAGAGGATGAGCATACGTTGCAATTTTAAAAATAATTCTATTAAAAAATCGTTTTAAATCCTTTTTATTTCAGAAAACTGACATAGTAAGAAACCGGTACATGTATATATAAACATTAATTACGTTATTGTGTATTTCTAAATTATCACATGTCGTTCGGTATAATAAACAATTAATTGCATGATTGTGAGGGAAATATGAAGATTTATTCCCCCGGAAAAATCATATTTCCCTCGGGCGTTGCCCTCGGGAAATATGATTTTCCTTGGGGGAATAAATCTTCATATTTCCCTCAGAATCATGCAATAAATGTATAATATTGATCTCCTTGTTGTAACTATATTGCATTCTCCCGATTCATAGAGATGTTTAAAATTTGTCAGATTTTAATCTTTGAGAATTAATGTATGTACTTATTGCTTAAAATTTCAGCTTATAAACATGAAGGCAATGTGTTTATGTAGTTCATTTAAACTAGAGTTTTTGCCGCTTTAATTTAAATATGAATTGACACAAACTTTGCTAGATATCTTATTGGTTATTCAAAAAGATTTAATTTAACACTTAATTTGCTCTGGCGATGCGGTCAAAGTCTTTAATCCAAGAATCCACA
>WFKH01011926.1:46098716-46112883 GCA_016163765.1 Magallana hongkongensis | reverse complement strand
AAATAATAGACTCATGTTCACTCTCTCTCTCACTTTCCTAACTAGCTGAAATGATACTCTTGGGAAGCAGGGCTTCAACGCCTGCGTCGCGCACCTGCACCCTTATCAAATCTTTCATACCACATCTTTCACTCAACATTTATTCATGATAATTAATTCCAGGGGATGGCCCTGTAACAACAGTAGACAAATTAATTACATATCCAACTATAAGTTAAGATTCTGATTAATATTTTACTCAGAGAAACATAATTCTGCTAAATTATCAAGTGATAGAAAAAAAATTGTAATGGTATTATTTTTAAAGCATCATTTTATAATGTAAAGTAAATTCTAAATGTTTTCCTCGTCCAGTCCTTCGATCTATTCTCCCGGACAATGATTGGGCACCGTAAAGAACGCAGGATTTAATTTTAAAAAATTAATATGTTTTAAAGCATAATTAGTTTGAAATATTTTTCATATGAACTGCAATGAAAAAATTTGTGGTATACAAACGTCAAATCTGCATCTTTGGAGGGAAAAATCTCTGGATTTTTAACATAAACTTTTGTTATTTTTTTTTAAATTGTAATGTTTCAGGTTATAATCTAAGTTACTTATATAAAAATTGCAAATGGAAAAAAGAAAAATCAAATATACTTGTATATCTACAGAGCAACGGTAGTGTTTTCTTAAGGCGACGGTTCGAGTTTGGGTACTCGAAGATCATAAGAAAAAAAATATTTGAAATTGAAAACAAAAATACTGTACATGTATATTAATAATTTAGACAAACATCCCTTAAATTTGCAATATTATTCAATATTGATTAAAAAAAAATATAGATTTAGATAATGAATATAATCACAGTCGCGTCGGAAGCAAATTGAAAATGGGGGTGGGGGGGGGCTGGCTAGCCTTGTCAAAAATATTGACAAGCATAAAAAAGAAGGGGTTATGTCTAACTTTGCAAAAAAAGTGGGGGATGGGGAGCTAAGCCCCCCTAGTCCCCCGGTTCCGACGCCTATGAATCATTATACATGTACATGGGTTCAAAAGATCTAAGCCCCGGGGAAATACGACTCGTAAACATTACATCGGGTTCGATCTTCAGAAAAAACTAACACTTCGTCTCGAGTTTCCTCGGCGAACAAATAGAAGCAGTTGAGTTGTGGATGAAAAACTACTCAATCACAGTGTAGCATAAGCATTTAACCAAGATTTGCACATGTTGTGCAGATAAGAAGTGCTTGTCTGTGGAGGACAATATCAGCATCAAACCCAGATCGCAATGTCGCTGTTATGTGACGAGAGCTCTGTTTTGTTATTAAAGCAGTATGTTCAGAAGTTGACGGAATTCTTATCCTTGTATACCTGGATCATAGACGCTTATGTGTCTGTAAGTTGAGTAGTAACTGTTGTTTGTAAAGCTGTAAGCAATTGTTGCTTTCCAGTTTTAATTCATTTTTGAAGTGCGTTGTGAGATCGAGAATTGTGTAGCTGTGTGTTTAGCTACTTGGACTACGTTAGTTCAACAGTTACATGCATACATCTCTCTGATATACATGTGTGTTATTCCTGTGTTGACACTTGAGTTATGAGCACATGTTACATAGTCTAATCTATGTAATAGATTTATACTGTGCACATGTGGAATAACATATCCTTACATTTTAGAAAAAAGCTTAATTTACTTGTACATTGATTACATATTGTACACTGTTGTAGGACTTCTTTACTAAGGATCACTGGAGTGGCCTGCCATTGCCATGGAGGGATTTTCTAACAGACACCGAACCCCGAGAGCTGGTGTGGTTACTGACCCAAGACAGGTAAGTGATAATGAAGAGGGATAAGTGACAACCGGCAATCTGATTAAAATCAGATCCTCGATCTGGTCCTTATTTTTCTATTGTCTCTACACGAGGCTCTGTAGCGACAATAGAAAAATAAGGAGCGGATCGAGGATCTGATTTTAATCAGATTGTGACTACCCGGAGAATATAACAATAGGGGAATGGGACTGTAGGAGTAGGAGAATAGAAACAGATTTTTTAGCTGTCATTTTAAAGCACTACTAATGTGCGACCAACTCGCCAGGGATCATTTCTTGCCAGTGAACTGTTACAACATTTTTCGTATATAATTTGATGTTTTGGTCAAATGATAACAATGCACTGGCCAGATATGCGTCCTTGGCGAGAATTGATCGTCTGCCAGTATACTGGGTATTTAGCAAACACTGAGCACCTGACTAAAGACCAATATTAAACATTCACCATTTGGTCTTGCCATTTGGGCAACCTAAGTACTGATCTCAGGTTGGCCGATAAAAATTTTAGGGTCTGTTGACTGTAGACAAAACAAAACAAATGTTAACTGGATGATGTTTTCTCACATCAGGACAATTCCAGTGATAGAAAAGTATTCTAAACCATGCATGTTGGGGTAGAAAAAAAATATGGAAATTATTGGTAATAATGATCAGTTTAACTGGCCAATGTATGATTATTATGTTCATCCTCAAAGGAACTCCAACTTGCAATAAAAAACCCCCCAGATTAAACTCATTTTTCCTGCCCACCTCTCATGTCCATGATATTAATTATTTTGCTTTCCAGAGAATAGTGAAGTCATGTGATTGTTATACTGTGACTTAAAGGACCTACAGGTGTATGTATAGAGAACAGTGATATATCCGATTATTGACTACAGTCAAAGTTTTCTCAGTTACAAATATTTTAGTCAAACTTGTCAAATCAGTATATTGTGAATCAGCTTTCCTGAAAAGTCTAACCAAAGCTGCATTGAGAATGGCAAATTTGAATGTGCCAAAAGTGATATCTGGATTACTACAGGAGAACATAAAATAGTAAATTTGCATGATCAATCAAAAAAAAATGCATTCAAATTCAAAATGCGAAATTTTTTTATTGGAGTATATCAAATAAATCAAGTTTTAGCTCACCAAGACGAAGTCGAGGGGAGCTTATGATATACCCCCGGCGTCGGCGTCAGCGTCCGGACCTGGTTAAGGTTTTTGTTGCAGGTCCTGTATCTAAGTTATTACTTGTCCTATCTTCACCAAACTTGCATGGATGATGCATCTTGACCTACTTATGGACTTGACAGACTTGGATGCTGAATCAGGGCCATGAGTTTCAGATGCTGGAGGAGGTTAAGGTTTTTGGAGCAGGTTAAAGTTTTTAGTGCAGGTGCCCTTTGATAGCAATTTCTAAGATACTACTGGTCCTAACTTTACCAAACTTACATGGATGGTGCATCTTATGATACTGATGCACCAGACATGCTTTAATGCTGAATCTGAGCCATAGGTTTCAGATGCTGGATGAGGTTAAGGTTTTTAGAGCTGGTTAAAGTTTTTGGAGCAGGTGCCCTTTGATGATTATATCTTAGTTATTACTGGTTCTAACTTTACCAAACTTGCATGGATGGTGTGTCTTATGATACTGATGCACCTGACAGGCATGAATGCTGAATCTGAGCCATAGGATCGGATGCTGGATTAGGTTAAGTTTTTTGGAATAGGTCACATGTTTAATAAATATTAGTACTATTTCAAACTTGCATAGTTGATTGAACTATAATATAAATGAATCGCAGAGGTAGCTTCAGATGCAGAGCCTGATCTCCATTATCAAGGATGCTAAAAAATATAACTTAGTTATTACTGGTTCTAACTTTACTAAACTTGCATGGATGGTGCGTCTTATGATACTGATGCACC
Source organism: Magallana hongkongensis (assembly GCA_016163765.1). NCBI lineage: Eukaryota > Metazoa > Mollusca > Bivalvia > Ostreida > Ostreidae > Magallana > Magallana hongkongensis. Next base: position 46,109,153 of record WFKH01011926.1, on the reverse strand, counting down.
TGACAGGCATGAATGCTGAATTTGACCCATAGGTTTCGGATGCTGGAGGGAGGTTAAGGCTTTAAGAGCTGGTGTTTTTGGAGCAGGTGCTCTCTGATGATTATATCTTAGTTATTACTGGTCCTAACTCCACCAAACTTGCATGGATGATGCGTCTTATGATACTGATACACCTGGCAGGCTTGAATGCTGAATCTGAGCAATAGGTTTCGGATGCTGGATGAGATTTGGTTTTTTGGAACAGGTCACATATTTTATAGTAAATAGCTTGCATAGTTGATTTAACTATAATATTAATGAACTGCAGAGGTAGCTTCAGATGCAGAGCCTGATCTCCATTATCAAGGATGCTAAAAAAAATCTCCTACCTCACTCAAACCTGCTTGATAGATGTGTTTGTTGTTAAATGATATAATATGATTCCTGATATATGATATGATATAGAATTGTATGATATGATACATTATTGTTTTATTTGATACAATATTAAATCATATATTGTAAACAGTTATATGAAATGATATGATATTGTATCATTTTTTTTGTACATTATGATATGATATTGTATCATGATATTGTTATGAAAAGTATTGTATATTATGATACAATATTGTATAATAAGATATTGTATTATATACTATTTTATCATATGCTCTTGTTTTACATGATATTGCAACATATAATATTGTATCACATGATATTGTATAATATATATCGTATCCGTATCATATGATATGATATTGTATAATATGATATTGGTTTATATAATTTATTATAGAATCACATGAAAATGTATTATATGATATTGTATAATATGATATTGTATCATATAATACAATATAGTATAATATGGTATTGTATGATAAAATATAATACTATATCACATGATATTGTATCAATTGATATAATACAATATTGTATCTAATTATATTGTATCATATGATACAATATCCTATTATGTATCAAATATGATACAATATCATACAATACAATATCATACTAAAATATTATACCATATAATATCATATGTTACAATATTGTGATGTATTATTTGATATGATATTGTATCATATGATACTGTATTGTATCATTATATATTATGATATTGTATTATGTGATCAAATACAATAATGTATAACATGATACAACGTAATATCATATGTTACAATATCATATTTCATAATTATTTATTACAGTATTTTATTGTATTATATGATATATATTGTAAGTATAATAGAATGCAATATCGTATTTTATATTATTGTATTGATAAACATTGTATCATATAATACATGTACTGTATGAAATGAACATATGTTTATTATACAATTTTTTAACATATGATATAGTTATATGATATTGTGTCAAAACAGTATCCATGTATATCCAAGATCATTATTAACTATGATTTTCATATAATATGATAAAGGTGGTCTCATAAAGGTGATTCCTTATAGAGGTGATGCCTCGTCTCGGTGAGCTTTGTAATCTGTGATTACCTATGTTTAATTTTGGCCTTACAAGATTTATTGTTATTTCTTTGTAATTACAAATGATATTGTAAGTTTGTAATTTGAAACTGCAAACTTATAGTGTTACATTTAATGATGTTATTGTTGGTATTGTTTTGTATTTCTTTAGCTTGCCATCCAAGGTGTATCCTCTCTCTCTGCTGGCTTTCAAGCAATGCACTCAGTCTTTTTCATTGCCAAGGTCACAACAGGAGATGAAAGTTCATGACCTGTTACAGTTATCTTCAACCAGGATGAAAAGTAAGAAAAGTGTATAATTGTACAATCATATACATGACTTTTGTACTTTAACTGTGAACTAACTTATTCACATTGAGAAAGTTTTGCAAGGTTCTTGGGAGCCTTTTCGTTGCAAATATTTCTCGCATTATCTCCGGTGTCTAATCGGTTTGTCTAGAGTGAGACAGCAGTGTGAGATTTTTCTGTCTTACACTGTATTACTACACCGCTTTAAAATGTAAACAAACTTTTTCTGATGTAGAGAAATGCAAAATGATGAATTGAGAATACCCTTTAAGTATTTGTTTTGATCAATCAAATACAATTTACAGTGGGGCCTCAGATATCCGGACGCCAGATAACCGGACGCTTCAGTTTACGGACGATTTTATTTGGGAACAGATTTTTTATACGTTATTTTGTCTCAATTATCCGGAATTCCACGTTCCGGATCCGGACGGTCTGTTTTTACCACAAAACACTGATTTACTACTAATCTTGCTTCATTTAACCGGACAGTAAAATTTGATGATACCCCATTCAATACAAAAGATTACGCCTTGAGTTTCACACATTTTTAACATGCTACACCCTCATGAGTAGCTTGTATAAACACTGACTTCCCAAATCACTTTCAAATTACCGACAGTGCTGGCCAGACAGGGTTAATTAGTCACGCCTCACAGCACGTGGCTTGGATATCTTAATCTGTGCACCTGTCAAGTGCCATCCCTTTTTTGAACATCCCTGTATTTTGAATAAAAATTATGCTTATTAATCAAGAAAACTGGAAAGTTTTACAAAACTTTGTGTTTTATCTACCTATTCAAATCGTATTTTGAAACGAATTGTCTCATGAATGCCTTGTTAGATGTACATGTAAATGCCTGGGCACACATCACACTTGGACACAAAGAATAGATTCGGTTATCATTATAGTATGGTTAATATTTCATGACAAAATAATAATATAAAGCGGGGTTCTTTAGATTTAAAAATGTTCATATCAACGGACAACTCTATTATGTGTGCTATTTAGTATGAATGGCAAAAAAACCCACCAGTATCAACACTAGGAGCCATTGTATACAAATACATTATCATTCATGACAAAAATAGACACATTTCAGATATCCGGACGCTTCACCTATCCGGACGATTGGACTTAGGAACGAAAGCGTCCGGATAACTGAGGCTCCACTGTATCATAGTTTTATTGGAAAAAACTGTTGTATGCTCTCATTTTGACTTGCACTATTTGAAGCTTGTGGAGGAATAAACCGAAAGTAATCTGTTGAATGTCATAACAGAAAGTTGTAAGACGATTACTTTTGTGAGAAAAATAATTGTTCATTATATACTCATGTTGGATAGTGAAATTCCACATCTGGGCCAAGATTCACAGTCTAGGACTGGGCAGAGCCTCGTCCTAGACCGTGAATCTTGTCCCCTCTGTGGAGTTTCACTATCCCAGACTCGTAATAATGAATGATTCTATTATTCCATAAGAAATTGCAAAGTTGTCTCATAGGGGAATTTGATTCTGTTAATAAACTTTTATTCACCTGGAGAAATTTTTGCAAGGTTCTTGAGAGCCTTGTCATTGCAAGTATTTCTCGCCATAAACCAGTCCTCAATTGTCTCTAGTACGTACATAAATTTTCCAAAAAGTCCAAATCTTTGATCATGAAAATTATTCATAGAGAACCAGTTTATCTCAGTTTATCGCAAAATACTCTAAAGATATTACATTTGGCTGTTTATTCTATTTTAATAAGCGCTTTTGGCTAAAATGCATCTTCTGCCAAATCAAGTACATCGCTAAATGCCATGCATATATGTATAAAAATTGTCACAATTAGGAATACGCTAATTCAAATCCACGCCAACTTGTTCAAAAACTTATTTTCTGCCAAATATCGTACACGCCAAATGTAATACATTTACAGTAGTTGGTTTGAAAAACGTGGGTTTACAGTATTTAGCCATGTTGAAAAGTAACAAATCTGTTCTTTTAATGTAAAATCAATCTTGTCTACAGAATCAGAAAATGACCATATGGCAAGCTCTCATAAAGCGTCAGAGTCCGACCAAGGTTATACAGAGTATTTAAGGAAGCACGTAAAGCCCAAAAAACTTCATGAAATCAATCATCTTGGGAAGGTGAGACATTTTTTTAAAACTGTAACCATACTCATATTACACATGCACGGAAGTCTTTTTTTCCAGGAATTAACTATATTTTCACATAGATTAAAGTATTCATATTGTAAATATTTTCAATTGATGATTTTGATAGGCCATAAAATAGTAAAACACCAGTCCAACAATTATATTTACATTCCACATATTTTTTGCTTGTAAAGTGTGTTGAAAGCTGTGACAGTTATAACACTGTAACACACACACGATACTCAAAGGTTGAAAGGACGAGTTTTATTATGACGTCACAAATGTTCAATGCTGTAATCTGCAAAGTTACTCAATTTGTATGCACACACCACTGCAGTTATGAGACAGTAATTGAAAAAAAAATAAAGATTCAATGCTTAAATATTTGCAGAAAAATGTACATTATAAACATTTTTAATACAACTTTAGACATTGAGAGCCCTAGGAGATGTGTGTGATTGCCAGAATATTGTGGATGTTGGAGCAGGTCAAGGTCATTTGTCCAGGTATTTGACATTTCAGCATGGATTCAAGGTCACCACAGTGGAAGCTGATGGATGCCATGCCCCTAAAGCCCAGAGATATGACAGGTCAGTTAAAGATTACAAAATCAGATTCAGAATTTTTCCCCCCTATTTTTCCTGGAGATCTAGATACCTTGGTTGGCAGGGGAAGAAGGGTTAGAGGTGTTAATGCCAATTTTATGAACATTTGATAACGCAGGACAGTTAAGGCAACATTTTGCTTTCAGACAGCAGTAAAAGGGGGTCATTTTGCTTTTGACTATTTATTTCTGCATAATGAATAGTTCTAAACTATTTTGGGTGTTTTTGTAAAGATATGGGTCACCTTAACTTGACCATGTCTAAATTTGACGGTCACGTGACTTTTTAGGGTCACGTGGGCGACTTTTGGACAAAAAACGTCAATGATAAATTGAGACAAAAAGTTCAAGGGCAAGGCAAAGAAAGTTTAGAGTAAGTAATATGGCAACATATTCAAAATTATCTATACATCATAAAAATCAATGCTCATTCAGTTGTAAAGTTCACTAGTTATGTAAATTTCTTAAAACACTGGCTACTTGTTCTTAAAATAGTGCATTTTTGTATATTTTGATTAAAATTACAAAGTAAACCTTCATCTCTCAACAAATGAGCACCAGTTTTCATTAAGAACTCGTAAAAAGGAAGAAAACCATACCAAGTTTTATAATATCTATAACCGTCTTGCACTTGAACTTTTGCATTTAATTTCTCAATCTGGAAGGTCTCTCAAATCAATACACATTTCAAACGCACAAGTGATCCCAAAAGGGGAGGTAACTCTTTGAGCGATAACTCTTCTGATATAGGCGCGATGTCATTTTATCACTTAATCCGAATTAATTTTAAGATATGTTTCAGCGGTACATTATGTAAATGGATATTTAAACATAGTGTTTCTGTTTTATATATTTTAAAAGAGACAAGATGGTTTCTTTCAATCGCCCGCATTTCCTCTGTCGTATTATGGATGTAAACAAAAAACCGTTGTGTATCATTTTTCTTGGTTTACCGCATTCGCGGAGTTAGTGAGTTCTTAATAGTTTTTAGGAACTAGTGAAAAATATATAAGAGCTAATTGTACACAGTTATTTGAGGGGTTTGGTGTCAATTAAGCCCCTGATATTAAAATTTTTTCTCATAATATATATTAAAAAATAGGATATGGAGTATTTTTTCATTATGTTTTAATGTCAGATGAATGCATGTGCTGCCTGTGCCCAATGACTGCATATTCTATAGCACTGCTCGGGTCTGTAAATATTATTCTGGGGGAGGGGGTTCAAAGGGGTAACTTTATTCTGTTTGCCAGGGGCCAGGTAGCAAGGTGTTTTACCAATGTAAATTGTGAATTAAATTAGAATTTCCCATGGGGACTTGGGGACTATACATGTAGATCTGTCCATGTATGAGGCCTTTTCCCATCCCCAATAAGCAATCAACAATACGCACCTTTGTATTACACTTTTATTTTTAACACTCATTAAAATTTACTTTTATTTTTATTCAACACATGCTCATGCAGAATGACTAAGATTAAGGAGGGGGGGGGGGGGGTAGGGTAGCATATCTATTCATTCAGAAAATAAATTCTAATTGCTCATTTCTCATTACCAAGAAAGAAAAGAGGATTTGTAAATCCTGCAACAAGGCGATTAAAAGCCATTTTTGGTTCACATCAATATATAGAATTTAAATAAGTCTGAATTCTCCTATGTGAGAGACTCTCTCTCCCACCCATTTCCATCCTTAATGCATGCAGCATGTAGCAACTTAATATAGCTAACTTAAGTAAATGTCCTTCCCCTTCCACTTCTCAAAAAAAATTATGAATATAAAAACAATTATATTTGGTTCATTTGTTTTATTAATTAAAGAAAATAAAAAGGACTTTCTGAAAAAAAAATTATGTGACAACATTTAAACCTGACATATGCATGCACATTCAAAATTGCAATTTCTTTATATGATGTCAATGTGTTTATTGTATGACTTCTTAGTTTTGCTCCTCTTCTCTCTCCAAAAACACAGTCTTCCTGTTCTTAAAGTTCAGGTTTTTTCTTTTCATCATTTCATCTTTTATATCCCCAGGATAAGTGTGTGGGTAAATTGTCACCAATAAGAACATCATTTATATGTAAATCCCAAAACAAAGCAGATAGCCAGGTACCAGCTAAAATGAAAATTATATATATTTTAGTGAGTAATTTAACTTGTAATCAAAATGACTGAAAGACTGAAATGGAGTACTACAATTTGACAGACAATGAAATTTATTAATCTTAATAAACATTTCATTTAATATGTTTAGATATGCATTTAGATTTTGCACAAATTCAAATACAGCTTTGAAACAGCTTTTCAATTTGATTTCAAATTATTAAAAGTAGCATCCTCACCCCTGATATGGGCATGATAGTTTACTTGCACCCCTTTATTTTACCTGGCCTGACCTTAAGTGCATCTCTCTCTCCTCTCTCTCTCTCTCTCTCTCACACACACACACACACACACACACACACACACACATTACTGATATTATACAAGATTGATATTATTATAATGCTGGTGCAGTCAGTGTGAAAACATATCATGTATTGTTGATATGTTGATGGGCAATTTGTAAACATGAACTATTCAAAATTGTAGGTTTATAATTAACATAGGTTTTTATCAATCATTTTAAAACATGAAACCATTCGTACATGAAAATGCTTTTTCTAATTGAACTGTCTCATAGAATTATCAGATTTATCATTATTTCAAAGATGAATTATTGTACTTATACGTGTATGTTATTTACATACATTTTCTTCAAGCCTCTTTTTCAAATCAGTGTGACACTTTTCAAATTACTCTGCAAATAACAAAAAATAACTATGGGAAGCTATATACAAATTTACATGCATGCATAGGACAAGTCAACAGTAATTTGAACATTTTGTGAAAGGTCTACATATATTTTGCATGGATGGGTAAAATGACCAACACCTTAAATATTATTTGAAAGTTACACATACACATTCTAAACAAACATACCATATATGACCATACACGTAGATTCCTCATTTAGAGAAAATCAGATGGAGACATGCAGTCATTTGTTTATTATTACTTGGTTTTTTTTATTACCAATAGTACAGAAACATAAGTATGAATCCAGGTGATATGATTTGAAACAGTGTTATGATATTAATATTCTGAGTTATAAAAAACTAGTGATAAGAATTAATGTGCATAAACATCTTATATCAACTGGATGAATGTGTAAAAAATATAAATGAACTGTCATAGAAGAATTTTGAACACAGTAGAAAGATGTTATTGATCAGCTGTTCATCAATTTTCAGAGAATGAAATCAGCTGTTTACAATCCTTTAGCCTGTATTGTACTGATTTTCAGAAAATCAAATCAGCTGTTTTCACACAGTCTTAATGTATTGTTTACTTACAAATTGAAAAAACCCCCCAAACAACTGTTGTGTAAAGCTAAGTATTTGTCAGTACAAGTACTATGAGCTGATTCGTGTCGATCGGATCAACAATTTAACGGACTGGCAATAAAGCTATACATGTACATTGTATAAATGTAAACAATGCAGTCTCTTCTCATGTTTTGAACGAAACAACACACTAAGTCGATCAAAAATTCATCAACTGTATAAAATCACAATGAAATAGTTATTTGGCTATCTGGTACATTACAAATACACTGTATATCTATTCTACATACCTGATAAATCATCAAAAGATCGCTATCACCGGGAATCCCAGCTTCACGTGTTTACATCGTCTGACGAGCGCTTTTGGGACGCAGATTCACGCCCATACGACAGATGCGTTATGGAAATTCTTCGTATATTCTGATTGTTGTAAACTTATAAAAACACACATGAGTGATTCGTCGTTATATTTTTCTTATGAAGTATTAAATCAGCCGTATTTTTTGCTTAAACTGCTGTTTTCGGTATTTTTTCCATATATGGAAATACAGAGGCGGGGCATATATTATGACGTCATGTCTCATTATCCCTTCATTAGCATATCAAAACGATGTGTAGCCTTATCTGTCCTGCGAAGTATATAAAGTTTAAATTTTGAAATGTCCGGAACAGCCCGACTCCCTCTCCTTGAATCCCTCTCTAGATCAAGCATGGATTATGCCATTATTACCATATTGGTCAGTAGAGGAATTTTTGATGTATAGACCTTCAACAGTTATTCTATGCATGTACAAAATAGATAATTATAGATATATTGATACATGTATGTTTAATTTTTCAAAATGTTGCTAGAAAATATTTATTTTACATTTATACATACAGTGCTAAATAAAAATTCTATTTTTTTAGGGATGCTCAAAGACAAATAAAAAAGGTAAATATTTACACCCTTTAGAATTTTATTTTTTTTTTTAAGAAAAAGGGATAGTTAATCAAACATTTGTTGTCATTAGGTAAAAGAGCAAAGAGCATCTGAAAATCAAAGTGAGGCTGACCTTCCGAATCACGTGACATGTTACATCACATCAGACACAACAGAAGGAGAATTTCTTGACATCATTCAGAGGTCATTTGACCAAACTACATGTTCTACATGCAGTAACCATGGCTCAGAACCAAGGGACGGTAAATCAACACCACCACAGTCAAAGTCAAAGAAAAGTAATGCGTTTTCAAACTTTGAACAGAGGGATGATAAGATAGCATGTCATTTCAGTTGTTTAGACTCCAGTAAAAAAGTCAGATTAATGTGTGATGCATTGTGTTTAGAGACCACCTGCAGTAAATGTTCAGTGAATCCATGTGATAAGTGTCCAAGTAGTGTCTGTGATATTAAGTGTAAACAAAACTTGTGTTCTTCATTTTGTCAAAACTGCCAAAGCTCATCTTTGAACATATCCGCTGCACAAGACCACCAAATGTTGAAGATAAAGGAAAACTGTTGTGAAAACTTGACACTAGCGCGACACACTGAGAAGGCTGAGAACTGTACACTAAAAACAGACAATTATGAAAAATGTATTGTAAGTGATAACACTTGTTCAAGAAGTGAAGGAAAGGAGAGTAGGCTTGGGGACCAAGAGTTGTCCTTCTTTGGCTGTGGTGATATATGCATCAGACAACACTTCCTGTTGACTGGTCTGCATGCTTGTGGTGACCTGACTCCCACAATGCTTAGAGTGTTCGCTTCCTGTCCAGATATACAGGGTCTAGCATCTGTTGGCTGTTGCTATATGAAGTTGTCTACTGCAAAGTAAGAACTGTCTTCAAAAATTGTTTTACATGTACAGTCAGGGCTACTCTGCCGAGAAAATAATATTCCAGCATTCCTTAAACATTTAATGTATCTCTCAGACTCTGATGTATTCCTTTGCTAAATAACTTTTTTACATGTTCTATGAATATATATTTCATGTATTAAATGTGCTAAATATTTTACATGAATAAAGTATTTAGTAAATCTAGAACAATGCTATTGTTTACAGGAATCTGGAGACAGAGCCGGTTGGATATCCGATGAGTGAGTTTGTACAACAGCTGCCACATTCTGCTCTCAGCTATGAAGCAAGGGAAATGGCCTGCCATTTTGCTGACTCTTACATTCAAAGATTAAAAGGTACATGTAATATACTATTTTTAAAAAAAACCTGGTTTGTTTCGTTTTCTTAAACAAAATTTATCAATTTTATATAATTCTGCATTAACTTTGCTGACAATGGCAAAAAAGTAGTATACCATGCTTTTGACAAGCGACGGATGTGTATAAAAAATGTATATTATTGATATGCTGTGTGAGGGTTGAAATGAAATTCTTTAAATTTGAAATAAAGCACAACCAAGATACAAACTTCCATTACATGCTCACTACAATGTTTTCTAACTATGGCTGTTTTTATCACATTAGACAATCCCCCATCCCTGAAGCTTCACTGTTACAGGGCGACACTACAGTGGATTGTTCTTCAG
>WFKH01011926.1:46060097-46092569 GCA_016163765.1 Magallana hongkongensis | reverse complement strand
AAAATTTTTAGTTGGTGGCCCCGGTTAGGGGTTTAAGGGTCGGCTCCTAAAACACAGTTGTTCAGATATCTCTAGAACGGTCAACAAATCTTGAACAATTGTTGAACAAAATATGTTTATATTTACGAGTCCTTCTTTTTGGTATGAAAAAAGGGGCTGCGATCTCAAATTAGGGGCCAGGAAGGCTTCAAAGTCTTTTTTATAATAACTCTTTACTGATCGATAATTCATCATAGAATCAAAAAAGAGCTTATTTAGCTGAATCTAACACTGAAATCCGTTTCAAAATCGGACGATGCATTACATAGATATTGGGGTTTAAAAAATGATTTTTCAGGAAATTTTGATTCCGCGTTCTGGGTTCAAAAAATAGTGTTAAGTTCAAAGATAAAATAACTCGTACCTCAAATGATTCGGTAATTGCTAAGTCGTATTTGAACATATTCGAATTTTTTGGGGTTAGGTCGTTCTAGAAATCGTTTAGGTTTTTGTTAAATCGTACACAGAATCATTCGGATTTTGTTAAGTCGTACCGAGAAGTATTCGATTTTTTTTTATCTTTTTGATTTAGTTACTCTAGTTATTGGTTTAATTTAAGAACGTTGCTTCTTACAGGAACTTCTAGCTTTACTACCGACATTAACGGAAGACCCACTCGTTGCTTTGCAACGAGCTTTGCTCTAGTTATAAATACTGTTTTATAGTCGGTCGGAGTGTGGTCAAATCTAATATCATAAAGTCCTTCGGGCTTTATTGGATTTGACCATGTCCTGACCGAAATGGAACAGGACGTTGCAGTGTAAAATTATTTGTCAATAAATTTTTTTGAAATTTGTTTCCATTCTTAAAATTAATAATGAATATAATTTGCAAATAAAATCCATCAAATAAAATAATTATTGCAGAAAATTGAAATTGTTAAAAAAAGTTCATAATGACAGAAAAGGGGGATAATTCCTATCAAAATATCTCCCTTGCAAGGTAAGAAAGTAGCCTAGTCATGAAAAGAATGCATGTTGTAGTGGACATCTAAATCTAAACGTGCTAAGAAAAGCAAAAAATTTCATTGACAAATAATTTTACACTGCAACGTCCTGTTCCCCCTTAATTCAAACTTTAAGAAATACTCCGGGTCAAAGTATTTTTCATTGATTCAAACAATATCGTTTTTCATTCGTATTTTAGCCCCGGGACACCTTAACATTGATCAACTGATATTGGTTAAGTGTGCTAGAATTTTACATAATAACATTTGAACGCATTCAGACACTGTAGTGGTCATTTGAGTGGTCAAATGAAATTGCATTTTATCTGTCATAAAAAAAATAAAATATAAGTTAGAGCATAGTGTCACAACCAGAATTTAGCGTAATATTCGTATGGTGACGGATCGAGTTTGGGTAAGTACTCGGGGATAACCAACAAAAAATATATTTAAATTTATAAAGAAAAAAATGATAACCATTTAATAATAAAATTACATATCTCAAAATTTCAATATAATTTTAGAGAGATTTAATTAAAAAGATATCGAATCCCTTAATGAAGATTGCACATGGGTTCAAACGATCTGAGGGCGATACGACTGTAGTAAATATTACATCGGGTTCGGCCTTCACAAAAAATAACTCGACGTCTCGAGTTTCCTCGGCGAAAGAAGAAGCAGTTGTGGGGGAGACTACAGAATCGCAGTGTAGCATATATACCAAGATTTGCCCATGTTGTGCAGTAAGAAGTGCTTGTCTGGTGGGGACAATATCAGCATCAAACCCAGATCGCCATGCCGCTGTTATGTGACGAGAACTCTGTTTTGTTATTAAAGCAGTATGTTCAGAAGTTGACGGAATTCTTATCCTTATATAGGTGGATCATAGACGCTTATGTGTCTGTAAGTAGGGTAGTAACTGTTGCTTGTAAAGCTGTAAGCGATTGTTGCTCTCCAGTTTATAATCATAATATGTTTTACGGTGCTACCGTTGTGGCGAGCGCAGCAAGAATTACACATACCTTGTTGCATTATTGTCAACTTAGTGCTATTTTGACAGTTATCAACTAACATCAAAGAATTTTTAAGAGAGAGAGAGAGAGAGAGAGAGAGAGAGATGATATATTTCTAAGTTTTAAAAAAATCTTACAAAATACATAGACTTGCTTCCTCCTAAAACCGTTCCTTACTTTTGGAGAGAATTGATCAGTCTGTAAAATATAATTTGTTTAATTTTGGTCAAAAGTGTAAACAATAAGTAAAGTATTATTTTTCTTCTGTACCTTGTTGTTATCTGTCTTTTATTTTTTCCCCTGGTTCATATATTTTTTTTAAATGTGTTCATTTTTGCATTCTAATTACATACGTTGAATGTGCCCCGGTCCCTGTTTGTTAGTGTGTAATTTCCCATTTTTCAATTTGATAGTTTGACAATATGTAATATCTGCATATATTTTTTAAATATTTATTTTTTCTCTTGATTCTTTTTTATTTAGTTTAAAATGACCTATTTTTTCACCCCCTCCCTATTTTATACTTACTGTACATGCATGCAAAATTAGCTTAAAATTGGATCGATATGACAGTAAAGTATGGCTCTTGCTTATATACATGTATATATAATCTCTCTATCAAACAAAAAAAAATTAAAAACAAATCATCTGAGGCAGTTATCGCAGTTTATACTGAAATAGCTAGTACACGCATTACAGATGTTTGATCCACCTCTAAATTAATCGCGGGAAATATATAGCGCGAGATCACTGTGACGTCATACGTTAAAATCAATAGTTGTTTACGTATCTCGACTCAATAAGAAGGTATGGAAGCATGTAACAAATCTCTTGGGTCTCGCCGAAGCTTGTGCGGTACTCAAAACGTGTCTTCAAACCTCAAGACACCGTAAATTACGAGTTAAATGTCGGCCATTTTTGGCATAGCACCACGGGTGAAAACATTAGAGAGCATTATGGGACGTAGACAAAAAATTTTGTTTGATGAATCTGTAGGTTTTGTTCGTTCTTTTTCCTGCGCACACTGGTTCTTAGAGCTCGCTACGCGAGCGACGCTTCGCGCCGCTCACTGCGCTCGCTATTAAAAGTGCGTTGTGAGATCGAGAATTGAGTAGTCGTGTGTTTAGTAACTGGGACTTCTTACATGCATACATCTCTCTGATATACATGTGTGTTATTCCTGTGTTGACACTTGAGTTTTGAGCACCTAGCTGTTACATAGGCTATGTCATAGAATTATATTGTGCACATGTGGACTGACATATACATTTTTGAAAGAAGCTTAATTTACATGTACATGATTATATTGTACACTGTTGTAGGACTTCTTTACTAAGGATCACTGGAGTGGCCTGCCTTTGTCATGGAGAGATTGTCTAACAGACACCGAACCCCCAGAGCTGATGTGGTTACTGACCCAAGACAGGTAAATGATAGTAGAGAAGGATAAGTGACAACCAGGGGAATATGGAAATGGGACTGTAGAAGAGTAGAAATATATTGTTTAGCTGTCATTTTATGGCACTATAGGTATGTAGCAAACACTGAACCCCTGACACAAGACCAGCTTAATGTTCAACATTTGCCATTTGGTCTTGCCATTTGGGCAACTTATGTAATGATCCCAGGTTGCCCGATGAAAATTTTCAGGTCTCTTGACTTTAGACAAAAAAATATGTGTTAGTACTCAATGTTGTTATCCGATCTAATATATGCATTGGACAATTCTGGAGATGAATTCTGAACCATGCATGTTGGGGTAGAGAAGAAATTGGAAGTTATTGATGATAATGATAAGTTTAACCACTGTATAATTATTATAATCATCCTGGAAGGAACTCCAACTCGATTACTGATTAACGATCTCCGATCCTCAGCTAAGTTCGATAACTCTAAATTATCCGGATTTCTTTTATTCGTACCATAAATCTGACTTTTATACAGACAATTTGATTTAGTATTCTACTGCTAGTATAACAAATCATCATAGAACTACATTCTTGGCGTAGTGGATCCGCGGAGCTCTCCCATGTAGATACATCTTGTTATAGAGTTCGAGCCATCGATGCATCGGCATTTTTTTTTAAACTCAACTTGTTTCTTTTTAACATTATATCCATCGTAGGTAAATTTGCAATAACTTTGTAAAATGCATGGATACCCTCTAAAACTTTCATTTTATATCAATTCATTTATAAAGGTTGAAAGAAAAATATCATTCTCATGATGAAAAAAAAATTTGAGGCTGAGGATCGGAGAACCTTAAAACTGATTTTTCCTGCCCACCTCTCATGACCATGACATTAATTATTTTGCTTTCCTGAGAATAGTGAAGTCATGTGATTGTTAAACTGTCACTTAAAGGCACTACAGGTGTATGTATAGAGGACAGTGATGTATTGGACTATTGACCTAGGACAAAGTTTTCTAAGTTACATAATTTTCATAGTTGCAAAGTTGAAAAGTCCAAGCCTAAGATGCATTCAAAATGGAAAATTATCTGCTAAAGCTGATATCTGCATTGAAACCAACAAAGTTAATCCATTAAAATCAGGATGAAAATCAGGATGATTTTTTGTGTAAACAGCAGATACTAATTAAAATTACTTTTTCAAAAACAAATAATACTATATGTAAAAAGAGAACATAAGATAGTAGCTTATTTTATATTTTAACAAGAAAACATCGTATGTCACAGGGTTATATTGTTTTATTTACATAATTTATTTTGATATCTTTGTCATAAAGAATTATATCTTAAGTTACTTTGTAATTAGTTACTGTAGTGTTTAATTTAATGATCTTATTGCTGGTATTGTTTATTTTTTCAGCTTGCCATCTAAAGTATATCCTCTCTCTCTGCTGACTTTCAAGCAATGCACTCAGTCTTTTTCATTGCCAAGGTCACAACAAGAGGTGAAAGTTCATGACCTGTTACAATTATCTTCAACCAGGGGGAAAAGTAAGAAACGTGTATAACTGAACAATATTTATACATGACAATTAAAATGTAACTGTGAACCAACTTTTATTCACGTGGAGAAATTTTTGCAAGGTTCTTGAGAGCCTTGTCATTGCAAATATTTCTCGCCATAACAATATCCTTCATAGCGAACCAATTTATCTCAGTTTTTTAGCTCACCTGAGCTATTCTGATCACATTTTGTCTGTCGTCCGTCCGTCCGTCTGTCTGTCCGTCTGTAAACTTTTCACATTTTCAACATCTTCTCAAGAATCACTGGGCCAATTTCAATCAAACTTGGCACAAAGCATCCTTAGCCTAAGGGGATTCAAAGTTGTAAAAATTAAGGACCAAGCCCTCTTACAAGGGGAGATAATTAGGAATAAATGAAAAATTTTGAGAAATTTTCAAAAATCTTCTTCTCAAGAACCATTTGGCCAGGAAAGCTGAAACTTATATGGAAGCATCCTCAGGTAGTGTAGAATCGAAGTTGTAAAAATCATGACCCCCAGGGGTAGGATGGGGCCACAATGGGGGTCGACCTTTTACATAGGAATATATAGAGTAAATCTTTAAAAATCTTCTTCCCAAAAACCGTTATGCCAGGAAAGCTGAAACTTATGTGGAAGCATCCTCAGGTAGTGTAGATTCAAAGTTGTGAAAATCATGACCCCTGGTGGTAGGGTGGGGCTACAATGGGGGGGGGGGGTCGACTTTTTACATTGGAATATATAGAGTAAATCTTTAAAATCAGCTTCTCAGAAACCGTTAGGCCAGGAAAGCAGAAACTTATGTGGAAGCATCCTCAGGTAATGTAGATTTAAAGTTGTGAAAATCATGACCTCCGGGGGTAGGGTGGGGCCATAATGGGGGTCGTATTTTTACATAGGAATATATAGAGTAAATCTTCAAAAATCTTCTTCTCAGAAACTAATTAGCCAGGAAAGCTGAAACTTGTGTGGAAGCATTCTCAGGTAGTGTATATTTAAAGTTGTGAAAATCATTACCACCAGGGGTAGAGTGGGGCCACAATTTGGGATTGAATTTCTACATAGGAATATATAGAGTAAATTTATAAAAATCGTCTTCTCAGAAACTAATAAGCCAGGAAAGCTGAAACTTGTTTGGAAGCATTCTCAGGTAGTGTAGATTCAAAGTTGTAAAAATCATGATTCCTGGGCGTAGAGTTGGGCCACAATGGGGGTGGAATTTTTACATAGGAATATTAAGAGTAAATCTTTAAAAATCTTCTTTTCAGAAACTAATCAGCCAGGTGATTGTTTAATATTGTTTAGATTTTGGCTTCTGCATGATTCCTGGACGATTGGGTCTCACAAGGGGTTCAGAGTTTGATGTAAGTTTATATCCCATTTATAAACAATTTTTTAGGATCTTTTTGAGAGCTGCAATGCTCAACATTTGATATGACTATAAAATCATCCTGTTAGAAAAGGGACTAATGATAATAAACATAAGAATATCTAGTGGAAAAAATTGATATTTATTTATACAAGATCTACATGTATTATACTACATTGTCCAGATAGTTTGTATTGACTTCATTAAGCTGATTTTATCATACCTATTGTTCCTCAGGTGAGCGATGTGGCCCATGGGCCTCTTGTTGCAAAATACTGTAAACATATAACATTTGGCTGTCTATTTTATTTAGCGCTTTTGGTGGAATTCGGCTTCTGCTAAATGAAGTACATCGCTAAATGCCATGCATATATGTATAAAAATAGTCACATTCAGGAAAATGCTAATTCAAATCCACGCCAATTTGTTCAAAAAATAATATCCGCCAAATATCGTACACTCTAAAAATAATATGTTTACAGTTGCTGGTTGGAAAAAAGTAGGTTTACAGTATTTAGCCATTTCAAAAAGTTTTTTTTATATAAAGTCAATCTTGTCTACAGAATCAGGAAATGGCCATATGACAAGCTTCCATGAAGCCTCAGAGTCAGACCAAGGTTATACAGAATATTTAAGGAAGCACGTGAAACCTAAAAAACTTCATGAAATCAATCATCTTGGGAAGGTGAGGCATTTTTTAAAACTGTAACCATACTCATATTTTACATGCAGATATATAAGTCTTTTTTTTTCTTCTTCAGGAATTAACTTTGTTTTCATATGTTTAAAGTATTCATATTGTAAATATTTTCAATTGATGATTTTGATAGGCCATAAAATAATAAAAGAATTATATTTACATTCCACATATTTTTTGCTTGTAAAGTGTATTGAAAGCTATGGCAGTTATTTAATCAATAAAATGCTCTCTTTGGTGATTCATGTGGGATATGAAGGTTGCGACATTGCAGAAAAAATACATAACCCGTGTTAGCGTGTTATAAAATTTTTTTCTGCAGTGATCGTTACCTTCATAACCTACATGAATCATCAAAGAAAGCATTTTATTGTTTATATTTACATCTTTTTTTTTTACAAGTTAGTAAATTGATTGGAAAAAATAAGTAAAATTCACTAAATAATTGTTAATGTACATCAGTACCTTAGCTAAAAGAAACAGCCAAATCATTTCCTATGGGACTTTGAGTCTTACATCATCAAGACATGATTATTTCGTGCAGTCTATGATTTTCTGAGGTCGCTGTAGGTTTTGACCAATCGATAAATGGGTCGGGCATATTTCAGTCTGACTGTTTCTATAGAATTATGAATTAACTATAAGTCTCCGTAAGAAATAGAGGGAATCATACTCGGTAGATGTAAATAAAACACTGTAACACACACAGGGTACGCAAAGGTTGAAATGACGAGTTTTTATTATGACGTCACAAATGTTGAATGCTGTAAACTGCAAAGTTACTCAATTTGTATGCACACACCGCTGCAGTTATGAGACTGTATTTTAAAAAAATAATAATGATTCTACAGAACAATGTACATTATAAACATTTTTTATATAACTTTAGATGTTGAGAGCCTTAGGAGATGTGTGTGATTGCCAGAACATTGTGGATGTTGGAGCAGGTCAAGGTCATTTATCCAGGTATTTGACCTTTCAGCATAGATTCAAGGTCACCACAGTGGAAGCTGAAGGATGCCATGCCCCCAAAGCCCAGAAATATGACAGGTCAGTTAAAAATTACAAGAGCAGATTTAGATCTTCCTGGAGATCTAGATAGCTTTGTTGGCAGGGGAAGAGGGGTGAGAGGTGTTAATGCCCATTTTCTGAACATTTTATACGAATAAAAAGTTTAAATTTTGAAATGTCCGGAACAGCCTGCATCCCTCCCCTCGAACCCCTCTCTAGATCAAGCATGGATTATGCCATTATTACCATATTGGTCAGTAGAGGAATTTCTAATATATAGACATTTAACAGTCATTGTATGCATGTACAGATTAGTTAATTATAGATAAATTGATAGATGTATGTTATATTTTCAAAATGTTGCTAGAAAATATACACTTATTGCTATCTGTTTTTGTCCGTCGTGGTGTGTTGTGCGTCGTGTTTCGTCCGTTGTGCGTTAACAATTTTATATTTTTAACGTCTTCTTAAAAATTACCATTTTTGGTGTGAAGCATTTCTATGGTAAGAGGAATCTAAATTGTGAAATTCATGGCTTTACCACCCCAGGGGCACCGCAGGCGGGGCCAAATATGCGAAAAAAGCCAAATTTTCAAAAATCTACTTCTCTACTCCCACACACATGAGGAAAAAACTGAATGCAAGGTTATGATGTCCACCTCTACCAAAATTGTGAAATTCATTGCCCCTGAGTCAGGGTTCAGGACCTGTGGAGGGTGGGTTAATATAGCCATAAAGTGTTAATGCATATAATGTTTAAAAATATTCTTCTCTACTCTCACACATCTGTAAGAAAAACTGACTTCATGATTATGTTTACCAGGAAGTCCTCTACTAAAATTTTAAATTTCATGTCCCCTGGAGTATGAGTTTTGACTCTAGGGCAGGGCCAAAATGGATGTATAGTGTTAATGCATATGATGTTTAAAAATTATCTTCTCTACTCCCACACACCTGTAAGGAAAACTGAATTCATCATTTTGTAGACCAGGAAACACTCTACCAAAATTTTAAATTCCATGTCCCCTGAGGTAGTGGTTCTGATTCTAGAGCGGGGCCAAAATAGTCATATAGTGTTAATGCATTTAATGTTTAAAAAATCTTCTTATTTACTTCAGCTGATACTGAATAAAAACTGACTGCGTATAAAGAAAGAAAATAAAGCTGTCTATCAAAATTTTAAATATTATGTCTCCCAATGTAGGGATTTGAATCTAGGGCGAGGCCAAAACACTCATTTAGTGATAGGGTACGGGTTCTTAATGCAGGGTTTGGCCAAAATGGTAATTTAGTGTTAATATACATGTATATAATGTTTAAAAAAAACGTCTACTGACACAGAATAACAACTGACTGCATATTTAAAAAAAAATTGAGCTGTCATCTTTAGTAATATTTCATGTCACCTACACGTAAGGCAAGGGTTATAGCTGGGAGGGGAGGTGTATATTTGTCTTATTATTTTATTCTGCTCAGGAATTTCAATGAAAGAAAGGAGTAAATACACAAATATAGAAAAGAGTAAGAATGAAGATGTTTATCAAAGTTAAGAGATTGTGAAAGCATTTGGAAAGGGGGGGGGGGGGGGGGGGGGGGGGGGGGGTAACAGTTAATGGAGTTATCTTCCCTTGCTTCTTCTTAATGGAGTTATTTTCCTTTGCTTGCTCATATTAAGTAATTAATCTTTGAATATAATGGAATTATAAAGAAGTTGTATGATCAAAATAGTTGTGCAAGTATTTTTATCATTTGAAACAAAAACAGATTTTGAACTTTCTAAATAAACAAATAGACTTGTTTATAGTAAAGTAATAATTGGCTAACTAAAATCACTGATACATGTAAAATGATTTTGGTATAAATGCCAGATGGTGATTAATTGTCAATAAATGTTGAATAAATTTAAGAGCTGGAACAGGAGAAGTGAGTAACTCATGATGGCTTTTAAAGCTTTTTTTTTTCTTTTTTTTTTTTATTTTGTTTTTGTTAAAATGCCCACAGGGATGGTTTCTGTCTGCCCCAGGGGATGGGGGATGGGAGGTTGTTTTAGCTAAAACATGTATACTAGCCACCTTGTTTTAGTTTATCTATGAAAACATGTACACTTAAAACCTATCCTGAAAGTTGACAAATGTGGAAAAATTATCTTCTATCAGAGTCATGCACATTTTCAATATCAGGTTATGCACTCTTTTATGATCTTTTAAGTTTTTTGCTAAAATTATAGGTTTCATAGTCCTTTTTGAAAGACTTCAGGCAGGGAGGTGGTCGTCATTACAAATTTATAATTTTTCTACTCCAGAACGATCACTTAATTGAATGCATATGTGAGACTCCTCGACAAGTTTGTGTATGGGTTATATGCTACTCAGGTGACTGTTAAGGCCTATTGGCCTCTTGTACAGCCATACATACAGTGCTAAATGATAATTATATATATATTTTTTTAATTTTAGGGATGCTCAAAGACAAATAAGAAAGGTGACTATTTACTTCCATTAAGAAATCTATTGTTATTAAATTTGATTGGAAAAGGGATAGTTAATCAAACATTTGTTGTCATTAGGTAAAAGAGCAGAGAGGATCTGAAAATCAAAGTGAGGCTGACCTTCCAAATCATGTGACATGTTACATCACAGCAGACACTACAGAAGGAGAATTCCTTGACATCATCCAGAGGTCATTTGACCGAATTACATGTTCTACATGCAGTAGCCACGGCTCAGACCCAAGGGATGATGACACCATGGTATCAATACCACCACAGTCAAAGTCAAAGAAAAGTAATGCATTTTCAAACTTGGAACAGAGGGATGAAAGGATCACATGTCATTTCAATTGTTTAGACAGCAGTAAAAAAGTCAGATTAATGTGTGATGTTCCTTGTTTAGAGACCACCTGCAGTAAATGTTCAGTGAATCCATGTGATAAATGTCCATGTACTGTCTGCGATATTAAGTGTAAACAGAACTTGTGTTCTTCATTTTGTCAAAACTGCCAAAGCTCATCTTTGAACATATCCACTGCACAAGACCACCAAATACTGAAAGAAGAGGAAATATGTTGTGAAAAATTGACACTAGCTCTGCATACTGAGAAAGCTGACAATGGTGCAATAAGAACAAACAAGTGTGAAAAATGTATTGCAAGTGATAACACTAGTGTAACAATTGAAGGAAAGGAGAGTAGTCTTGGAGACCAAGAGTTGTCCTTCCTTGGCTGTAGTGATATCAGCATCAGACAACACTTCCTGTTGACTGGTCTGCATGCTTGTGGTGACCTGACTCCCACAATGCTTAGAGTGTTTGCTTCCTGTCCAGACATACAGGGTCTAGCATCTGTTGGCTGTTGCTATATGAAGTTATCTACTGCAAAGTAAGAACTGTCTTCAAAATTGTTTTACTTTTACACTCAGAGCTACTCTGCAGAGAAAATAATAATACAGCATTCCTTAAACATTTAATGTATCTCTCAGACTCTGATGCATTCCTTTGCTAAATAACTTTTTTTTACATGTACTATGAATATATTTCATGTATTAGATGTGCTATATATTTTACATGAATGAAGTATTTAGTAAATCTAGAACAATGCTATTGTTTACAGGAATCTGGAGACAGAGCCAGTTGGATATCCGATGAGTGAGTTTGTACAACAGCTGCCACTTTCTGCTCTTAGCTATGAAGCAAAGGAAATGGCCTGCCATTTTGCTGACTCTTATATTCAAAGATTAAAAGGTACATGTAATATACTATTTTTAAAAAACCTGGTTTGTTTAATTTTCTTAAACACAATTTATCAATTTTAAATAATTCTGCATTAAATTTGTTGACAATGGCAAAAAAGTAGTATACAATGCTTTTGACAAGCGAGGGATGTGTATAAAAAATGTATATTACTGATATTCTGTGTGAGGGTTGAAATGAATTTCTTTAAATTTGAAATAAAGCACAACCAAGATACAAATTTCCATTACATGCTCACTACAATGTTTTCTAACTATGGCTATTTTTATCACATCAGACAATCCTCCAACCTTGAAGCTTCACTGTTACAGGGCGACACTACAGTGGATTGTTCTTCAGCTACAGCCAGACTTTGTGACTGGAGCCCAGAAACTGTCCATCAGGAAGGCAGAGAGCCTCTCTTTCGCTCAGTGAGTTACTTTCTAATATTTACATTTGCAAATATGTTACCTTATTTGAACCTATAGAACAGCAAAAAGTTTTTTTGTTATTTTTTAATGACATCACAATAATTTCTGCACAGGCTGATTGGTTTGCGGTTGCATAGTAAACTCCCCCCCCCCCCCCCCCCCCCCAAAACAAAAAAAAAAAAAAAAACCATGTATACAGCAATTTTAAGTTCAACAGGATATGAAATTGGTTGGTATGTAATCAAATCTTCTTTTATCATGTGGCCAACCAAGTTATTTTTGTATGCAACAATGCATTTGTCAAACAATATGCTAACTCAGTTATCATTGTGACATCAAATAATATGACTTCCCGTCAAAATGTTTATACAGAAATGATTTTTTTTGCTTTTCTATAGATTCATATAACTTACTTTGCAAATGTATATATAAACTAAACCATTACTAACAGGTCTTTTTCCATTTCCAGATATGCAAGTCAAGGACTAAAAAAACTGGGGTTAAGTAGTGATATACCAGACACCATTTTGGAGGGAGCTTCCTGTTTCCTGGAGCAATGGATGCATGTGGTAATCTTTTACAGCCTTCGTCTCTCTCTGAGTCCTGTTGTGGAGTCACTGATTTTGTTGGACAGGCAACTTTATCTTTATGAACAAGGTCTGTTTTTCATTATTTGTATTGTTTACCGATATGCTGAATGGGCACTCATATTGACACTGTTTTGTGTTTTTCAGAGTTACCCTGCAGTGTAGTTTTAGCTGTATTGGAAGTTTTGTTGATTTTATTGCAAATACATACTTGTCAATGTGTTAATTGATACCATAAAGACATTTCCTCTGCAAAGTATTGCTAGATTTGCTAGTTTTACTAGTTTTCCAACAATGTTGGAAATAAAGTATTTTAATATAAACAGAGACATTTGAAGTACATTTGTGTATTACCTGAATAAGACACCTAACTTGGATTCAACATAATTTTTTTAAAGATTATATTTGATGACGTCAAGGAGTGAATGTGTACATGTATTATCTTGAAATATTGTTTAACATGCATGTATTGTAATAACATGTGTAAAAATATAAGATACAGTATTTTATTTTTATATTGCAGGTGTTTCCTCTCATCTCGTGCCGATTTTCGATCCAATGACATCTCCTAGGAATTTTGTATTATTGGCAAGAAAATAAAGTTTTGTTTATATGCACATTTGTCATTCATATTATTCATGTCAACACTATAAGGAAGCTTAAACACAGGGTATATGAAAAAAAAAAATGACCTATTTAAATTTAATAACTTACAATTTTCGTTAGAATGCACACTGGTTGTAATATCAATACCTGAGATGAAATAAGAGTTTAATATTTGCTAACTAATATTCTGGAGGTCATTTGTCTTTTATTTACCCTTATCTCTTGATACTGAGTTCATATATTCGTACTGGTTATGTAACTTAATTAATGGTAATATATTTACAATCAGTGTATATTTTCCTTTATGTTTGCATTGGAAATCTGCGACGTTCAATTTTCTATGAATACACTTTGCTAATTCATCCGCCATGAGCACAAATATAAACGTCACCATGTGTTTTGAGTATACTTATTTTTGTAGGATTAAATGAAACGTTCAACCTTACATAACCAATTTGATATGTACTTTTGAAAATTAATTAATCATTAAATAACATGTACTCCTTAATTAAAAAAGATTTTTCTCTACAAAGTTTCTGGCACTATATTTTTAGCTGCGGAAGCGTACTAAATAACATGTTAATATGGCTTTTCCATGTCTAAAACTGAACTTTATTTATTTTACAACGATTGTTGATAAGTTCTACAACTTATATTAATATCTCTCGTTGGCACGGATGTTAGCGCGAGGGGGTCATTGGTGTGGGAAGAAGCCGGAGTACCCGGAGAGAACCCACGTGTCAAAGCGGGCGACCACCTTACCCTATCACATACAACCACTGTCGATCACGGGGATCGAACTCGGGTCGCAGTGGTGAGAAGCGAGTGCATTGCCCACTACGCTACTTGGACACCTTTTCCATGTCTGTTTCATATCCCTGACTGAGAGCGTATATCATGGCTTTACAGCGACGATACACATATAATTCACATATATTTCATACAAAAAAAAACATCAGTATGAATATAAATATAAGCATGGAATGCCTAAACAAATGTATATAGTAATGAACAATACGCATTTGCGCCAGAAACCAGAGTTCGATTTCCAAGAAGTCTTGTTTATGCATCACATACACGTCCGGAAATAAACAATTGTATATGCATGTATATCTTCTAGTAAAACTAAATATTGGCTTAATATCGCGAAATTTTTCGCATGAATTCTAAATATTGTTTAGGTTGTTAAGAGACAAGAACATAGTGCTCTTTAAACATCACAATGTCATTTTGCAAAATTCAATCACTCTCTCTTGTATATTTTCAGTTACAAAAGTGACATTCTGAGATCTGTTTTTGCTTGACGTCATGCGTCGTGTGTTGACATTTTATCCTTTTAGGTTTCTTCTGTATATATCAAGATTATCTTGACCATGCATTTGGTAACACAGAAATGGGTCACAAACATGGGTTTTCTGTTTAACAAAATTGCGACATTAATGACTGCTCGGTCTTGGTTTAAGTGAATAGGGAATGAATACATGTACCTATATAGTATTCTGATTGATTTGATAACAAATGTATTTATCTCACATAAAAGTGACAGAAATAATCCTATTTCTCTTTCCTTTAAATAGTATCAGATGGAGACAACTGTTTTGAAATTTTTTAAAAATATCTTCTTGGTTAGAATATATTAATCGCCGATTTAATATTTATTGTAAAAATGATAATCATTGAAAAAAATTCAACAATTCTATAAGCAAGAAGCATAAACATCACATACCTTGAAGTTCTTGGTCCTTTGTCACCCCATTGATCGTGTTTATGAGCATCATGCCGTATCTATTACTTTTTTATTTAGCCTATTATTATGGAATAGTTTAATACTGGTTGTATCGCCTGTTTTGATTGGCTAAACGAAATCAAATATATTGCATTTTTAACAAAACTAGCCAACAATACGACGCGCGTGCAAAACGTATTTATCCGTTAGAATTTACAGTTGAAATTTCATCAAATTAACGCCAATTTTGAAAAAAGAAGTAGTATATTTAAGGAATGAATTCAATATTTATTAGTTTTATAAGATATAAAATGGTTTGGGGCAGTTTACACTTTATAAACCGCGAACCGGTTAATAAAAAAGCGTAAACTGTTCCAAACCATTTTATATCGTATAAAACTAATAGATATTTGAATTCATTGCTTATAATTTAATTTTTTGCTATTATCTGTAGATAAAAACGGTCATTTGACCCTTAAAATGACACCATATTGTACAAAATTCAAACGTAACGTCAGGCGGATTGATACTTTTTTGATGTTAGTCTTACTATGACGTAGGCAACATTCTTTATACGATATAAAATAATTTTTTAGCCAATCAGAAAGCGCGTTACAACCAAAATTAAATTATATATGTATAGTAATTATTTTCTGATTCTATTTGTAAAACATTAAATTTTCAGTAATAAATTCAATTCCTACCATAGTCAAACTAGTATAACATTACTTGGGTTAGTTAACTATTTTTTTTATATAAATCACTGCTTCAAGTTCTATGATACATGTATCGTGTATGCAGGAAAACAAAATCATGAGTGTTAAACTCTTGGACTGGGTAATTAGATCTTTGCACCTAATTACACCGCGGTGTAAAGGCCTATTTATTATTTTTCTTTCGTAAGCGAAGTGAAATTTTGTTTCGCGACTTATCGAAAAGCTGTTATGTGCATCGCAATGCATTGAGAAAACATTTGGGCTGTCGACCCTGCGTCTCGAAAACACTGCACGTTTCGCAACTATTGACCCTTTCGCCTTAAAGTTTGTTATCGTTACTCCTCGGAAGCCGTGACGATGGCACGTTCTAAACCTTCACGGATGCTCTCGATCGGTATTACAAGTAAGAGCAGATCTCTGAAAGACAAACAGTTTTGCAGTCTGCGGCGAGAATTACGTATATTGTCCTTAACTTTTTTTTTTAAATTTCGCGAAAAAAAATTTAAAACGATATGGCTTGAAACACTAGATATCTTGCAATGACTTTGACCTTTGACCTTAAACTTTGACCTTTGACCTCTTAAAACTGACGTGATATACGAATCTGCAACATATGTTAGATTCACAATCAGAGCCCCACTTCTTTTGTTCAAGGAATGAATCCTTGTATGACCTTGACCCTTGATATTTGACCTTGAAATTCATTCTATCTTTTTAAAATAGCATCTAGTAAAGTGTTAAAGCCGTTTATCCATTTTTTTTTTACAAAGTCTAAAAGTCTGACTGCGCCTTTACTCCAGACCGCGTTTTAGACTAAGCCTCTGAATAAAAATTTCAGCTCCCGTTATTTTCCGTAGAACTTGGTGAAACTTTGGGCGATTATTTCTTACACCTGAATCTAATTGCATGCTAAATTTGAAACGAAATGATCCATTTTGAAGAAAATTATCCACTCCAGGGGCATCAAACCATCATCCCGGGAAACGAAATCTCAACGCTTCGATATTTATATCTAATAAATTCATGCTCAACTTTCACTGAAAGTCTGTGTTTGCATTTTTATCAGCAACCTGTGACGGTATTTGTTGAATTTCTACGATGGATAACTCTTCATTGCCAGACACCAAATTTATTTGAATTTAGTTTACATTTTCTCTCAGTTGTTTGATTTTTTTTTCTCATACTTGGCTTATAAAAACACGATTGATTTTAAATTATTTCAAATTTTTCGTTCTTGTAATCCACAAATGGATGGTAACTAACCGATTTCTGAGCACGTACATTTCAAATCAACAGGAGAATGTGCATCAGGTAATCCAACGTTACCTTCAAACATCTTCAAATAGCCGCTCGCGACAAGAGTTTGACCTGGCCTGTTTATTTCTTAGTCAACGATATCCGGCCACATTGTTTATAAGCAGCAGTGATTTTTTTTTAATTAATGATAAACAAATACTGTCATCTCACCAATCGCTAAGCGCCTATCTATTAAGCTTCTCAAAGTTAGGAATCAAAGATGGATGGAACGCTGGTAAACCATCTGCTCTTCTTTCTATCATCATCCATACTGACTACATAATTAGACAATTTGTTTACCTCCATTAAAGAAACAAACGACAGAGCGTAGAGGTAACGCTCTCTCCTTCGAATTCAAGGATTTTCGGATCGATACCGTATTGCTGAGAGGGGCTTTATCCCCTCAAATTTACCGATTCCTTGCCAAAGATTTGAACAAAACAAGAGGACCAATTGGTGGTGGAAAGACCTTTTAATTGTTCCATGAACAATTAGTCTCCCTGTAGTATCGCTTTTTTGTTAAAAAAGTATGAAAAATGAAAGTATCATTACCAAAACTGTCAACAACTTGTGTGCTGTTAGAAGAACAGCAAAGCGAACCATGAACGCATACAACATTTTCTTATCTTTATTCATCAGCGTATGCCAACATATGGTAAAAGGCTGTAACAAAAAATAAAACACTAAAATAGACACCATTACAACTGTGTAAAATGCAAAACATGGTTAGTCTTTGGTAAATAAATATCACATTTTCTCATAAAAATCTCTTTTAAAAATATGGTTACATTGTATTTTAAGGACCTCATTTACTGCTTTCATTGCGGAAATATTTCTGCTTACTGCATTAAATATATAAACAAAGTTGGCCTAAAAAAGGAAACAATACTTAGCAAATGATTTGCTTGTGAAAAATGTAAAAATTGTATGTTTTTTTTCTGGTTACATGTACCATTGCAAATTGCATTATCATTTCACCAACACAATGATTGTTATAATCGTAAACACAATCATACATTTGGGTTTCAGAGACTTTTGTCAAGTTAGTGTGCTGTTAGAAGAACAGCTAAGTTAACCATGGAAAGCATACACTATTTTCCAAGCTTTATTCGACATCACGCGTATGCTAACATATGGTAAAATGCTGTAACAAAAAAATAAAACACTAATACAGACACCATTACAATACTATGTCATACAGTCCACACAGTCACGAGCATTTATATTGTAGTAGGCTATCTTTCAGAGTTAATAGAGAGAAAATACATATTCAGAAAACTCAATAAATTCATGATCTATCAATATACCAGAAACTTTTAAAACAAAATTGTTGATACTAAGTTTACAGATATAGGAAACTTAAATATGTTCGATTCAAACAATTTGATTAACACATTAAAAGCAATCTAAGAAACAGAGATATTCATAACTATGAGTTTATATAAGCAGTCTTACATTTTGAGCAGGCTAGGATGGCATAAATAAAAAAAAAACGAAGATGGAGAGCCTCGTGTACATCAACAGGGTAAACGTTGGATCAACAAAAACGTTCCAAAATACAAAAAGAGATTCGATAATTCGTACATAACTCTTTTACAAAAAACATAAAGGAGCATAACTCTTGTTTCGGTTACAGCACAATTTTTTTACAATTATTAAAGACACAATTATGTTTATTTAGGTGAAATGTAATTAGCAACAAAGATTAATTTCTTTTCTAAAACAAGGTATTTTTTGCAATGAGATTAGGATCCAAGTTGATATATTTACATTTCCAACTGTCTTTGTATGTGATACCATTACGAATCAATTTGAAGCTAAAGCCCAATAACTTCATAAAAGATGAGTGACACAAAATGGGCGTGTCTTCGCCGCGTAGTAAAACATTGCATGTGCTACATGAAAAAAATAGTGGTTTTAAAAAGTTGTTTTAAAGTGTACAAATTGGAAATGATATAAATATAAATAAAAAGGAATCATTCTTGAATATTATGAGGTGATAATTTCGTTCGGAGCATGGTCAAATCTATAATTAAGCCCTTCGGACTTTATTGGATTCGACCACGCCCGACCGAAATTATTACCTCATAATACTAAAAGAATGATTCCTTATTCCTTAAATATAAAAATTCAATTACCCCTATAAATTTTATGGCTATGCAAATTTATTACATCTGAAACACAAAAGAGAGCATTCTACTGATTAAATAACACGTTTTTTCGTGGCAAATATATGAAAAAAGTACTTTTTTATACATGTAATAAGGGGAATGCATCATTTTTATTACATGTATATTGACTGCAATTTTAACAATAATAAACATTATCACTCTGCGAAAGAGAATTGGAAGCAAGCAACAGATGTGTAATATTTGTTGAATAAATTCTTGAAGTTTTCTTTGACAGCAAATGATCGAACTACTTAAAAGAACAAAGAAGTCCATGGATTTGTCCTGCAGTAGTATTTGTATAATTGTTGGAGTAGTTGCTCACATAAAATTTGAATTCGTATCCTTTGTAATCAACACATTCAGAATAATTTCCTCGATATGAATCGGGACCATTCATCTTCACCCATAATGTGTGTTTCTCGTTGGAGTTAACTGTACACGGTTTGTCAAAAAGTATTTGAAATAATTTACCAGATTCTTTAATCTTCCTTGGTAACATGTGTACCAGAGCAATATTGGATGCAGAAAAGACTTGTATCTCTACATCATAACTGTATTGACTATGTGAATTTCCGTACAACGAAATACCATATAATAACATTTGTTTGTTTACTTCAAATTCTATTGCATCCACGCGATTACCTTGTCTCCACCCACATGAAGTAGCATCGGATTGAATTCTCAAAACTTGTACCCATCGTTTACGCTCAGTAGACCTGAAAACGACACGTGAAACAGTTTTCCTACAATTACTTTGGAAATGTGGACTTTTTCTTCATTGGATAAAATTTCATCAGATGTTATATCTGTCAAAAATCTTCGAGAGACATGACAGGAAATCGTACCTCAAAAATTAGACTTCCTAACATTTGTCTAATTTCTGTAGAATTTGGACTGCATTTACCTTCCTTCATATAGTTATGCTTTGCCCAACGGATTATTGACTGATTTGTAAAATATTCGACAAAGGGCAATTCATCTGATTCAACAAGTGATGATAAACTCTCTTTTCTTAAATCAAGAAAACCATCAGATTCAAAAACCTTTCTAGCAATCGATTCAACACCAAATATAAAGTTTTTACATTTTGTTAACAACTGATCCATGTTGAACATCCTGGCATTTTCCATGATGACACAGACGTTGTTCATAGATTATACTTATGACATTTGACTCGTCGAGTTTTTGGTCTTCAAAGTACAAAAACCTGAAAAAATAAGTAACGACATGTACTACGTTTAAAATAGAATAACGCGCGTGAAAATTATAATGTCTTATTGTCTGGAATGGTCTATGACTTTAAATGCGTGTTAATTCGAAGCATTTGAAAGAAGCGAAAAAAGAATTTGATAAAAATCATACAATATATATTTTAAAACAGTTTATTTTGATTATATATTTATACTCCTTTCTGGTGATTTTTTAAAAGCATTTTAAATGCAAATAATCTTTAAACAATTTGAAATTTGACATTTGAAAAAGGTTTACTTAACATTTCTTGAACTGTGTTGTTTCTGTTCAAAACTTACTAAATCTGTTGTCAAAAGATACAAAAGCAATAAATATGACGTTCAACATGTTGTTGTGTATGCAAATTACGCATACAAGGGCAGACCAATGCATTTTTTAAATCACTTTGAACTGCGCAGCTACAGACCTAAATTTAAGATTAAAAAATCCAAGAAAAAAAATAAATAGAGGTCACTAGTGTCCACTCTACAACCATTTGTTGAGAAATATGTCTAAACTTGCTTATTTAAGTTGTAACTTTGTCTCAAAAGAGGGTACCCTATTCTTAAAATAAGTCTACTAAACCATCAATTTGCACGAGATATTTTTGTCTGTGTCTATGGAGGTACATTGAAGTTTTTTTTTCATTGAAAAAATGTATGTTTCTTTTTTATTTAAGGCAATTAATTTTTTGGACCCCTAGCATACTTCTTAAAAGAATTTAATTTATTTATACTTATAGAACTAAAACAAAACAATTGGAACTGATATAGAGGTGTCTGTCACATTCTGTCCAGGTTGTTTTGAATTGACATTTATTTTTATCGATAAAAATTATAACATCAATGTGCCTTCATAGACACAGGATTCTATGTATAGCCTGGAATTTTCTTGTTCTAAAAAGAGATTCCGTGTTGACTGATAAAAATTGGGTACCTTAATTTTAGGCAACGTTTCTACATTAATGTGCCAAATTCAACCTTTTTCTCAACAAATGGTTGTAGAGATGACACTAATTAACCCTTACGTTACTTTTTCAGATTTTTAAATCTTCAAAATAAGTCTGCAGCTGCGCAGTTCTACAGCTGCTCTAAGTAATTAAAAAAAAAAACATTGTTATGTTCTTAAATGCATAATTTGCAAAACAAAACAACATATGGAACCTCATATTTATTGCTTTTTCATTTTTAGACAACAGGTTTGGCCAGTTTTGTGCAGAAACAAGCCACTTCACACCGAGAAAACCATTGTCAACCATCGCTTTGCGTCGGTTGACAGTAGTTTTCGAGGTGGTGTCAATTTCATCTGGTATCCTCAAAAACAGGCACTATTTGTCTCATTATACTGAATGTCTTAATTTTAAAGGAAGCTTTACATGCTTTTCAAACGCATATCTGACTTCTTTAGATATGACGTGAATTCTACTGCGAGGAGTACGCGCACAACTTATGCACATGTAACAATTCGTTGTGTTACTCGTTGTGCAAGTGTGTTTCTAAGGCCGAAGTTAATAGAAAGGATTATAAATTGCGACTAAACCAATCAGATTTAAGTATTTAACATGAAATATTCTGCCTGGTGCAGACAGATAGATAACCATGCACAACACGTTTAACAAAGTCACACGGTTTCATACTTTATTGTGTGGTACACGTTGCCGTAGTGCAAAGGATTGGTAAAAACTACAACAAATAGAAATAACAATTTACAAAATAGGAAAATGTAGAACCATTACTTTATACCATAGAAAAAATATGTAAATTATTTCAAAGACCATAATGGCGTGCCATACTTTTAAGAATGTTTTATCTGTATAATAAAATTCCCATCTGTAATTATACTTCAAAAATACGATTCAATACTGACAAATTAAAGCAATTACTACTATAAAAAAGACTTACATAGTGGTTTGAGGCACGCATCTAACAGGATGGAAGAAGATTGACAAAGTGTGACCGCACTGGTCAGTAAGGCTGACAGGAAGTAAGTGCTTGACCAGAACTAAATAGTTAACTTGTACCAAAGATGTTTATATTAAACTCAGAGTAGTTAGCTTGTACAAAAAATACCTCTCATGAATTTTAGAATTGAACTATAGACAACACTCCCCGTCTGATATTAAAATATCACCCAATTGCATATACCGTACCCTGTTCACAAAAAAGTTAGATTGAACTGTTTATGTAAATCGTCACAATACAATGAACATTAAATGGAATGACACAAAAATATAATTTCAGAAATTGGACGCACATATATACGCGACTGTGCATCTTTGATAACACGAACTTCAAGTTTGCGCACAAGACCATCTTTGCTAGGAAACACTCCTTCGACAAGTCCAGTCGGCCAATGGTTGCGGTGTGCATCACGGTCCTTCAAAAGAACGACATCACCAACTTGGATGTTATCTTGAGTGTCTTTCCATTTTCGGCGCACTTGTAGACTCTGAAGGTATTCATTTTTCCAACGACACCAAAATTTCTCCGCTAGAGACTGAACATATTTCCATTGAATGTTATAAACTTCGCTGACACTGAGATTTTTAAAATCCTCGTTTGAATCAACGGCTTTTTGAGTAAGCAAAATAGCTGGAGACAAAATGCAAGGTGCTTCTGGGTCGGTGGATACTGGTACCAGTGGACGGGCGTTGACTATCGCTGTCGCTTCAGCCATGAACGTGCTAAGGACTTCATGGGTAATTCTTGTGTGCTTAGAATCCAGTAAGATTGAATCAATGATCCGTCTTATAACACCAATTAAGCGCTCCCAAGCGCCTCCCATGTGAGAAGAGAACGGAGTGTTAAATTTCCAAACTGCTCCTTGCAACTGTAAGAAGGATTTTATTGAGGGGTCTTCAACAAAAACAGCATTTATTCCAAGTTCACGAGTTCCACCGATGAAATTTGTCCCTTTGTCTGAATAAAACTCCTTCACTTTTCCTCTGATAGATGTAAAGCGACGTAAAGCGTTGATGAATGATGAAGTAGTCATCTCCTCGATTACTTCTATGTGGACACCACGGCATGATAAACATGCAAACAATACAGCCCATCGTTTAGAGTTCGCAGAACCACCACGTGTTCGATGTGTGACAACATCCCAAGGTCCAAAACAGTCGACACCAACGTAAGTAAATGGAGGACAAGGGGTTAGTCGTTCCTCAGGTAGGTCTGCCATCTTTTGAGAAGCAAGGCTGCCACGAAGTGGACGACAAGTTACACAATCGGATAGAATGGAATATACAAGTCTTTTACAGCCCGTTATCCAGTATCCTGCTGCTCTTATGGCCCCGGCGGTTAGATGGCGTCCTTGATGATGAATAACTTCATGGAAGTGGAGTACAAGAAGTTTTGCAGTGTAGTTTTGATTTGGAATGAGGATTGGGTTCTTCTCTCCCAGAGATAACTCTTGACTTAATTTAAGTCTCCCTCCAACACGCAAAACTCCGAATGAATCAAGGAATGGGTCAAGTCGCGACACTTTGCTGTTTTTGGGAATTGGTTGGCCTTTATTCAGGTTTTCTATTTCCTTCCTGTACGACTCCTGTTGAATTTGTTTAATGATGAACATTTCGGTTTCTCTGTAGATATCTGGTTCGTCTTCACTTTTACTGCTCACTTGAAATTTATCTCTGACAAAACGTTTCAAAGTCTTAAAGGCCACACCGAGATTTTTCCAGGTCGAGAATCTAGCAAAACGACGGGAGTCCAAGACGATGTCAGTTGTAATTTGAGTTTTGCTAGAAGTAACATCTTGGCGGATTTCTTTGTCAGTTTCAGGATTGATGAGAGGATAAACAGTTTTGATCATATCCGAAGAATTTTTCAACCATTGGGGTCCAGTTATCCAGCGCTGTAGAGATGTGGTAATTGCTGTATGTGAATATCTTGTTGCAACATCAGCTGGATTTTTGTCAGTTGAGACGTAAGACCACTGAGACGGAGACGAGACTGTGAATTTTTTCCACACGGTTTGTAACATACACAAAAAATCTACGGGTTCTGTTACAAATGTAACCCAAGACAATTCTACTGTCAGTATAGTAATGAAATCGAATTTAAGGAATCTTCAAGTAGTCACAAACTGCTTCTCCTAACTCTGTGGCAAGAACTGCTGCACACAGTTCAAGTCTCGGTATTGTGTGACCTTTAAGAGGTGCCAATTTAGATTTTCCCATCATAAATCCAAGAGAAGTTTCTCCAAATTCGTCTGTCACTTGAAGATATGCCACTGCAGCTATCGCATGTTCTGATGCGTCTGAAAAGACATGAACATCCACGTGACGTGCCAAAGATATGGACGTGGCTACAATCATTCGGGGAACTCCAATGTTATTAACAGATTGTAATGAATCAATCCAAATTCGCCATCTTCTCAAATGTTCCTCCGTAAGTGGTTCATCCCAGTGACATCCAGGAGATATTAGTTCACGGTGTAGA
This sequence comes from Magallana hongkongensis, assembly GCA_016163765.1. Classification (NCBI taxonomy): domain Eukaryota; kingdom Metazoa; phylum Mollusca; class Bivalvia; order Ostreida; family Ostreidae; genus Magallana; species Magallana hongkongensis. The sequence goes on along the minus strand of WFKH01011926.1, from coordinate 46,067,612 downwards.
ATTTTTCCACTGATAGTGACTGGAGAAATAAATCCCATCGGATCAAAGATACTGTTCATTGTCGTTAGAAGGCCTCTGCGAGTGCAAGGTTTTTCAGCATTGGAGATTTTGAACACAAACGTATCACAGTTCAAGTTCCACAGCATTCCTAAACTGTGTTGTACAGGTAAGTTACATATGTCTGCACAATGATTTAGTTCCTTCAATTCGCTTCCTAGGTCATCTATAGGAAATGATTTCATCACATTCACACTGTTTGAAGCGATTTTGTGGAGACGAATGTTTCCGTTGTTTTTCAGTTTTGCTTGTGTTTTTCTCATCAGGTTAATTGCTTCTGATTCTGTAGCAAGAGACGTCAGTCCATCATCTACGTAAAGGTTGTTGTAAACAAATTTACGAACATCATCGTCACCAACAGATGATGCTTTTCGAAGTCCATAGGTGGCAACAGCTGGAGATGGTGTGTTTCCGAAAACGTGAGCTTTCATTCGGTATTGTATTAAAGGTTATTCAAAGTCATTATCCTTATACCAAAGGAATCTAAGGTAATCATGATGTTCCTCATGAACGCGAAATGCATAAAACATTTGCTGAATGTCACCACTAATAGCTATTGCATTTTCACGGAAACGCATGAGAATTCCAACAAGGTTGTTTGTTAAATCTGGTCCAGACATTAACACACTGTTCAATGAAACGTCTTGAAACACTGCCGACGAGTAGAATACTCCTCGGATTTTATCCGGTTTTTTCGAATTGTACACCCCAAAAAGTGGTAAATACCAGTATTCTCCAGGTATATCGGAAGGAGCAACTTCTGCTGCCCCACTAGCTAAGACTTTTGACATGAATGCAAAGAAGTGTTGTCGTTTGTGGTGATCTTTCTTTAAACTTGTGTTGAGGATCAAAGCACGTTTCCAGGCCTGTGAATAATTGTTAGGCATGACTGGTTTTGACTCCTTGAAAGGTAATGGTGCGGACCAATAACCATTAGTGTCTTTGTGGAACTCTGCTTCCATAAGAGCTACAAACTTGCGGTCCTCAACAAAAGGTCCAATCTTGTTGTCAAATGGTGTTCGTAGGAATAAGTCATCATCATTGTCCTTGACATTGATATTGTTGTGACACACTGGAAAGGTGGTGCACCTTCCGTCATTAAGAATATGCGTTTTGTTTACATTAACTTCCTTAGGAGGATGAACTTTACCAATACAAACTTCACCAATGACGACCCATCCTAGTGGAAGACGTTGAGCAAAGGGTTGACCTTGGCTGCCAGTAATTTGGTCGCGCACATGATGTACATCAGGTAAGTCACGTCCTATGAGCAGTTCAACATTCACACTGCGATCTAGGGGTGGTATAAAATGTGCGATGTATTTTAGATGCGGTTGTGATTAAGCGACTTTGGGAGTAGGTATTTAAAGATGTTCAATTGGAATAGAATCACATTCAATGACTTCCGGTAAGTTGTATGTAGTTGTACCATCCAAGGCTCTTGGCTTCTGATAAACTCCTTTAAAGCATTGCGGCAAACACTGAACTTCTACTGGCCAAGACATACTTGTGTGCTTTTACCTCTTTCCCCGCAGTCCCGACTTTAAAAGTGACGTCACAGTATATTTGATTGATGAACATATATTCATTGCATCCAAGTACATTTTTTCCAGCCTGCCAATTGCCGTTGCTCTGTATCGCCATTTTGCTTTTAAAGAGGTTCGCTACCTAGGTTTTGGGTAGCCCTTTTGGGTCACCTCTAGTCTGAAATTCTGCATCACATATTAATTCTAGTGCACAAGTATATTTATATTTTACAATCCCAAATAAACTTTAGTGAATAAAATTGTTTAAACAAAATTACATTTTACAGAGATTATTAAGGGACTATATTTGGTGGCGGAAGGTTTTCAAGAAGGAAGTGAACAATTATCATAACTCAGAAATTTTAGAGTACTGTAACTTTAGCGTCCTAATTTTCAGCGCAGACCAAACTTCTAGATAGTTTGTGTATTACGATATATTCATGATATTTTAAAAACATATCTGAACAATATTTCGATATTTCTGTCTATATATATTTTGGCATATTTAGCTTATATTTCATAGAAGTTACATGTAAGCAAAAGTTAACTGCAATCTTGACCTAAACGTAGCTTATTTCATGCTGTAACAAATTAGGAATAGAAACAATGCAACCAACAGAAAGAATTAAAACACCCATCAAGCAAAGCAATGTATATATTAAAAATATGTATAGTATAGTGTCCATTTTTACTCATTCTGAATTTAGATCGAAAGTATACATATTTTTTACTTTGATGAAATACACGGAATCATTACTTATAATATCAACATGGAATTATTCAGCTGAAATTGTACACATACATGCACATAAAAGGCAAGAAACCAGATTTTTGTCAAATTTTACAGTCCTCACAATACATGTCTTGAAATCGAAAGTAAAACTGATTTTGATTTGTCCAAAAAACCTAGTTTCAGAAAATATATTTTTTTTAATGTTAAAAACAACAAATGAGAATAAGGAATGAATCTAAAGAGTGCATATAAAAGATTAAAAAAAAATACATAAGATAAGCAAAACTGGAGTACACACACAAACCCGTTTTTTTCCTACCTCGAATACAAATTTATTGATTTTGTATGGTAGGTTACAGACCTAATTGATTTTTAGGTAACACGTAAAGAAAAAAAAAATAGAGACCGATGTTAAAAATGTGTGAAATTTTAGCTGGTTTTTCTAAGAAATGAATTTGATAATGTTTCTATTCGTCGACGTATCAAAGAAAAAAAATGACTGGAAAACTTTATCAACGGGTGTAGCCCATTGATGAAAAAGTGTTCCGGTGTAAAGAAAAATAATGACACCCGTAGAATGATGAGGGGGGGGGGAGTCATTTTTCGACGTTATATAATGACCACCAGCTGTAGAATAATTGGACTTTTTTTTAAAGAAAAAAGACCCAGGGGTCATTTTTTTTTCATGTTAAAGGTATATATGCCGTTTGAAATAAAATTTTAAAGAAAGAAATGTTTGTGTTTGTCAATTAAGCTACAAAGGTTATAAACTTTCTGCAAATTAAATCAATCGAATTTAAAAGTATCAAATATAGTTTCTAATTTATTCATTTACTGACCGGGTCGGTCAGTAAACGTCCAACATCGAATTATTCATAGGCACGTGATGTGACAAGCTAGTTTTAGAACGTACACAAGATGTCAACGCGAAAACTTGGTCAGTCCGTTGGCAGTGGAATAACACATTTGGAGAGAAATGAAAGAAAAAGAAAGTTTGACAGAAAACGTTGTAAAATGAGAATCTATATTGGAGACCACTTTGAGCGGTGGACACGTGTTAGAAATTCACGTTTAACTATGAGCTTGCCGGCTTCTTGCTATAGACAAGTAGGTCACACAGTGGTCTGTTTTCTTTGTTTAATAAAATATTTACTCATAAAGGAAAAGAAACATGTATGTGGCAAAACGTTGGTCTTGTTTTCATCATAGCAAAAATGCCGTTAAAACGGCATATATACATTTAAGCATGAAGAGAAGTGACCCCCGTAGAAAAATGACCCCTGCCGTAAACAAGAATGGATATGTGTTAGGCCCCATATTCAAGATATCTGACTTTGAAATTACTTGAATTTTCACTTTGCTCAGCTGAATTTGAAGTTAAAAACACCCATCTTGTTAGGAAATCGCTGTATATTATTTTACTTGTCCGTAGCAAACACACTAGCTTACATTAACACATATGATTGTTAACAGTTAGATCTCTTCTCTCGTCGACATATGACAATAAAAATGACGCTGCGCTTGCGGTGAAATCTGCTCTTAATATTTCGATTCAAGGTTCCTCGACACACATATAGATTTCACAAAACCGAGAGCAATATCTGCTTTTAAGTACGGTCATTTCATGCATATCTATGACAATAAAAAGCTATGGTATGGTATGCGATTTCAATGAAATACTATGAAATTTTAATTCAATGCTATGAGATTTGTATGCTATGAGAAATTGAAATAAAGAGCTTAATGATATGGTATGCTATGGTATGCTATGAGATTTAAACAGAAACGAATCGGTATTAAGAAGATTCCAAACATTTACAATTAAAAAGATAACAAGGCAATGTTTACCACTAATATGCAATGTGAACATTTGTTCTTTAAAATAAAAGCATTACAAATCGAGTTGAAATAATGTGTTTATGCTATGCTATGGTATACTATGGTATGATATGATATGGCAAACCAGAGTCTATAAGATTGTATGTTATCGTAAGAGATTCCAATGCTATGGCATGAGATTTAAATGCAATGCTATGCTATGATGTTTGTTGTAAAAGGTATGTTTAAACTGACAGTAGTATTGGTGATCTGGCTGGGACAAGGAAGAACATAGCACATATTTGTGTGAATATTGTTAATTCATTTTGACAATAAAGGCTATTATTATTAACATTTATGCTGTATGAATTATTTTATGTTAAAAATTATGTATTCTTTATTGAAACGAATTTTCATAATTTTGGTTTAATCATTAACTCTGGGTGATGCCTTAGTTTACCCAACCTGAATAGAAACAAATACCATTTCAGATCTCTCTACACCCATCGTTGTGGGTTTTGTTATAAGGGCTGGCAATCTGAGTCCTTTTTATATGTCATACAAGGCAAACTTTAATTAGATTAAGTACGAATAAAATAATGGAAGAAAATTTCAATCGAGAATTTTATAGACAAAAGTCACCGATGTACACACATGTACATTTGGGGTGATTTTTTATTTTATTGGACGAATAATCAACAAAGACATCACAATAAGGATTAGACCTCTATATAGTGCACATGTTGATAATATATTCTAAGCTGTGTATACCAAAAGTCGTCTTCATCGAAACGGACACGATCGATCTTATAGTTACAATAACTTTTACTGCATGTAACGGTTCACCGGGAATACATTGACCACGCGACGAATCATGTTGATCAACAGGTGGCTGATAATAATGGCGAATGCATTGGCAAGATGTTTTTATGCAAGGGACGATAGCTTAATATTCAATAACAGCTGTACTTTGGAATTAAATAATAAAGTTATTTTGGTGGAGTAAGTTAAGTTTATCATACATGTTCACACGTGATATCGACTGTCTCTCTCCCGTGGTATTCAGAAACACTTGTGTAACAAGTTTTAAAAAATCGATTGCATCTTTCCTGTCGTTTAATGCATATAGGTGTTTGACAAAAAAACCAAAAACACATCTAGCTGCTTATAGATGCTATCGCTTATTCTACACAAAGGTAAAGGAATATTTACTTATTTGTTGCCATCAACGTACGTGCAATGTTAACTTTGCCATTATTAAGGTCTTCCGTTTCCAACGGAAGACCTTATAGTTTTCGTACTGTTTCTTATTATTATTATTTTTTTTTTTTTCCACAAATTTTGTGCACGCGATTTCTCGAAAACTATCCAACCGATTTCAACAATTTTTTCACAGATGATTGGAAGTGATCTGAATTTATTTTGTTTTTAATATTTTTGCCGTCGTCACTTCCGGTACCGATTTATCGCTGATTTTGTAAGTTTTTCGACCCACTTTGTGCACACAAAAACTCAAAAACTATCAGAGATATGGATATGAAATTTTCAGGATAGGTAGACCATAGTTCAAAGTTGTTCCGAATGTTTTTGTTTTTCGCCAGTGGCGCCATTTTTTGAGCTCGCCATGGCTCGAAAATTGGGTACCAATTTTGACATTCACCCCCCTCTTTTTTGTTCACAAGATTTCTCAGAGACGGCTTAACAATTTTTTTTGAAATTTTCAGGAATGATAGAAAATAATAATATCTGCATTTAGTTATTTCATTTTTTTAAAAATTCATTTCCTTTCGTCCGTTTCCTGTCCTGCGACAAAAAGCTTGTGACATTGAGATCTCAAAAATGATAAGGACTTGAGCATTCAGACTTTGTAGGATGAAAGACCTATAGTTGTAGATGTCTTCAAACTATTTGTTTTGTTCGTCATAACTTCCGGTCGTCACCGGAAGCACTTCAAAAACTATTTTTTTACTCATTTAATTTATTTTCACATATATTTGAAATATAAGTATAAAGCCTTACATATGTCATCTATTCGATGTAATAGAAACAAAAAAATTCTACTTCCGGTGAGATTTCTCAAACATCTCAGATAGCCTTTTTTAAACCAATGTTTTACCCGCGAGATCTCAGAAAGTGCAAGTGATCAATACACGAAACTTACATGGATGATAGAAATTTAATAGAAAATGCATTTAACCACTTTTATTTTGTCAACCGTCACTTCCGGTCCTCACCGGAAGGGTTCAAATAGATTAGGTTGTTTGAAAGTTTAACTGTTTTTGTGTGACAATTTTAGTAAAATTGATAAACAATGAAGTACAGTTATCCAGTATTAAAAAAACACAAACTTTTATTTTCACTGAGCACTTCCGTTCGTCCGTTTCCTGTCCAGAGACAAAAAACATTGACTCCACGAGATCTCAAAAACGGTGACGACTTGAACAACCAAACTTTGTGGGATGATAGTCCTATGTATGTATCTGTGTTGACATTATTTTGTGTGATTCGTCGTAACTTCCGGTCGTCACCGGAAGCACCTCAATTTTTTTTTTATCTTATTTTATTTATATTACACGGAATGATTAAATCAGAATAAATTCTTATATATGTTGTCTATACAATGTTAAATAAGCAAACATATTTTACTTCCGGCAAGATATATCAAATATCTTAGGTAGCTTTCCGTTTTACAGATTTGATACTCGCGAGATTTAGTCACTGTAAGTGATTGAGACACGAAACTTTTATGAATGATAGACATTTGATTGAAAATGTGTTTAACGGTTTTTATTTTGTCAACCGTCACTTCCGGTTCTTACCGAAAGGGTTCAAACAATTCATGTTTTAACAAGTTTAACAGACTTTCTTAGGTGTTTCATCTAGCTTGATAAACAGTGATGTTTCACTGGGCAAATATACAAGAAATACCAGCTTTTATTTTCATTAATCACTTCCGTTCGTCCGTTTCCGGTCCCGAGACAAAAACCTAGTTTCAACGTGATCTCAGATTTGGCAGAGAGTATCGATATTTCATTGTATCATATAAAACAAATCGGACGGAAGACCTACTCGTTACTCGTAACGAGATCTAGTTTTTATTTCTGTTTGTTAACAATGTTAATGTATTTAATTATCTACTGCAATTGAATAATACCGTGGTACATAGAATGTAGATGATGCACTAGCCCCTCGTGTTTTTTTATCAATTTAATCTTTGATAAGCTTTTTTTTCTATCACTTGCAATAAATTCGTTAATCATTTTTTATTTCTTATGCCAAAAATTCCATGAAGTTATAAACCAAATTACGGATGAATACTTTTATAAAAATGTGTATTGATGAACTGTGTCCCGAACAATCTTTTCTATATATGAGCCGATC
>WFKH01011926.1:46046826-46056832 GCA_016163765.1 Magallana hongkongensis | reverse complement strand
ATATATATATATATATATATATATATATATATATATATGAAATATATTGCATTTTAACGACTGTTATTGATTTTAAAAAGGACGTGCCAGTTGCACTAAAGTATACATCACAAAAATTCGCCGATATTTTTATTGGCCGCCACACCTGTACCGCTAATAAACAATAAGTTGGTCAATATTTTTATGAAAGATGAGATATTCTCATATCATGCAACCACGGCCAGTCGATAAAGGATCGTGCATATTAGTCATGGTTTACAACGATTTGGTATCTAGTATATTGAATTTGTTTTCTGGTGCTACTTTGCATTCAAAAGAAACTACAAAAATATAACGGCAATCAATTTTTTAATGTTGCGTAATGCTTAAAAAAAATCACTTGCTGTTTGAACTATATGAAGAAAATTGCATATTTTTTTTAACCATGACAAGTGAAGTTGAATTCGATTCGTAAACATACTTTAATTCCTCATAATTCTATATGTAAACTAGCTGTCAAATCACGTTTATTGGACCACGCTATCAATGTGGATAAACATTAAAAAAAAATCCTCTAATTTGGAAAAAAAGTTAACTCAAAGGTTACCATTTCATTGTTGACAATTAAAAGAAAATCGTTCATTTGTAATTATTTTACATATGAAATTGAAAATGATAACCTCCTTTTTCCTATATAATCTTACTCACAAACTGGAAAGAAAACGACTTTATTCATACACATGTATTATCGATTTTCTTCCAAATTATTTAACCTATTCACTATACATAAACATACATATATCTCAAGATATGGAGTACAATCTAAGATATTACATAATTTGATACAAATATAAAAAGATACAGCGGTATCTAGTGACATTTTGCGATATATCAGAGATTTAACATTAGCAGGTAAAATAACCAAACAAAATATAAAGGTGGTAGTAGTTGGAGATGCTGAGGTGGGCAAACATAGTCTCCAGGTCAGGTACATCAAAAATCCTTTACCAGATCAGTACTTTCAAGATCCATTGGTTTACAACTACTGCAGTAAAGTGACTTTTAATGGCATATCATACTTTTTAGAACTACTCGGAATCTCTCGTCAGGTGAGTGTGAAAAAATGACGGATAATTATTAAGGAAATAATTAGGAAGGAGCGTTTGCGTTATATTCATTTCAGCGTACGTCTTTCTAAGTAAAAATCTTTCTTTATCAGGAAAAGTACGAACAATTACGCCTCCTGAATTATCAAAGCACAGATGTCTTCATTCTTTGCTATTCTATAGAGAACAGGAGGTCGTTTGAACACATCAGGACAATCTGGTACACAGAAGTTCGTCGCCATTGTCCAGACGCCAAGATGTTACTAGTTGCTTGCAAAATAGGTAATATGATCTAAAACTGCCGTTATCAGCCAAACATTTAAATAAGTACAATGCATAAACAATGATGTGCGCAATTCAGCACAGACGACGGTTTAAACAAATATTTAAAATTTCTCATCCAATTACATCTACATAATACGTTACAAATAGTTGCTTGTGATAAAATGTTTGTGTTAGGACGATATGTGGTTTTTGATTTCTATATATTTTCTGTTTAAGATTTAAGATCGTCCTCGTCACTCAGTGAGGATTTGATCACCACAAGCGAAGGACAGGTCTTAGCAGACCATCTCAATATACTTTTTTGCGAGATCAGCTCCAAAAATAGCATCGGGGTCGAGGAATGCATGCAATCTGCAGTAAGTACCTAAAAGTTTACAGCTACCAATTAATGATTAGTGGGTAAAAGGTATAGCTATAAATTGTGTTTAATATATATGCTATTATCAATCATTTTATTTAAAAAAAATAATTTCTCTTCTTTTTTCAGATCAAACTGGTTGTGAATTGCAATACAAGCAAGGCTTCATTTATTGATTGACTTTTATGAAAGAAAACAAATCATCCTTTTAATCAATAAGATTTTCTTTTCATTTTATTGCGTTTTGTGGTAATTATACTTTTTGGGTTTTTTCGATATGCATCTATTTTAATTATCATTGTTCAATTGTATTTATGAAATATGAATTAATCTTTTACAATTTCCTAGATAGCATGACTTTGCTGGGCCAACGTTGGCCCAACGCAACCAGCTGCATCAGCCTATTGTTGGCAAATGATGCTGGCCCAATGTATTTTTGCGAATCAGCCCAACGTTGGCCCCACACATTGGGCCGACATCGACACAATATAAAGTACTATTTTTAGAGAGTTTAACCTATTTTGGTGACAGGGCCGATTTTGGTACTTCGTGGCTTTAGTTCTTTGTCATCTTCTGATATATCGGCCCAACGGTGGGCCAAGTTACGTTACATATGGTCAACATTGGCCCAAAGTTAAGTCAGTGTTGGTTCAATGTTGGGTCAATGTTAGTCCAACATAGGTGCAACAAAACAACTGCAACAATTGATCATAATTTAAATAATGGATTTATTTTGAATCAAGAACGCACAAGCCTTGATAAAAAATCCTGAAATTAAATAACACACGTTCGTTTTTCAGCTAACATATTTTCACAGAGTAAAACTATATCCACACTTTTTTAAACTTAGTTCCTTCAAATAATAATTATTCACTCTCTTCTCTTCTGTTTGTTTTGAATCATTTGTATCCTCAATTGTTCATAGTGGTCAAAATAAAATGCCGGTTTTCACAAACATCAAATTTCATAGTCAGTTGAAAGTGGAAAGTTCATCAAACTGGGAGGGGGACAGCCTAAACATTTCCTTAAAAAATAAAAGAAACTAGAGCAAAGCTCGCTGCAAAGCAACGAGCGGGTCTTCCGTTAATGTCGAAAGTAAAGCTAGAAGTTCCTGTAAGAAGCAGAATTCTGAAACCAATATACATGAGAAACTAAACAAAAAAAAATCGAATTATTCTTGGTACGAGTTAACAAAATCGGAATGATTCTAAGTACGAATTAACAAAAACCTTATCAATTTCAAGAACGACCTAGCAAAAACAAATCCGAATGTGTTTAAGTGCTATTTAACAATTATCGAATGATTTTAGGTACGAGTTAATTTAACTTTGAATATAACACTATATTCTTAACCAAGAATGTGGAATCAAAATTTCCGGAAAAATCAATTTTTAAATATCTCTGTAATGCATAGTCAGATTTTAAAACGGAGTTCAGCTTTAAATTGAGCTTAATGAACTCTTATTTTTTGCTCTTGTGATTAATAACAAATTATCGCTCAAAAAAAGTTATCATAAAAAGACTTTGAAGCCCTTCTGGCCCCGGATTTGAGGTGTCAGCCCCTTTTTCTTGATATCAAATAAAGGGTCTCACAAATATAAACATATTTTGTTCAGCAAGTGTTCACAAATTTTTGACCGTTCTAAAGATATCTAAACAAATGCGTTTTAGGGGCCGACCCTTAAACTCCTTATTTGGGCCACCAACGAAAAATTTTTAGGTATCATATTGTTGAGAAAATTATTTTGAGCAACTTTTGTTCTACAATGATTTTCAAAATATTTCTCCTTTTTTAGATATTAATAATCAGAGTTTTGGCCTTCTGGCCCCTTGAAACCCCTAATTACGTAACAAATGACTTAGGTTTGGTACTGTATAGATAAACAGCTGTACAATGAACATTTTTGCTTCTAAAATTAATAACAAATTATTTTTCAGTAAAGAGTTATTATAAAAAGACTTTAGAGCCTCTTTGGCCCCTAATTTGAGGGGCCAGCCTTTTTTTCTTGATATCAAATGAAAGCCCGTGAAAATTGAAACAACTTTTGCATTACATGTTTTAACAAAATATTTATACATCAAAAGATATTACAGAAAATGTTCGATAATTTCGTGAAAAAAATTGGTGCCAATTTTTGAGCCCAGGCGAGCTTTAACGCATTGCGTGTATTCTACTTTAGAATATACCTAGGATCATCTACAGTCATTCATCTTCAATGCCGAAAAGTTTCGCTGTTCTAGTACGATAAGTGAGAGATTTATTTATACGTTAATAAAATTGGCTTAATATCTGTCGTTGTTTGAGATAAATAATACATACATTTCTTTTATTCGCTACACTGTAGCTATACATTTAGCAGACTGTTTAACTCTAGATATGTCCTGAAAATAATAAATAGGAGCCATTCCAACAGATTAGATGTATGTAAAATGTAATTTACAGATGTTGGATCATTGGTGGGCCGATATCATGGTCTCAACTAGCATTGATTGTAAATATACAACTTTGACCAAATGTTGGCCAAATGTTGTGTTCCCAACTAACATTGATACTCAAGTTAGATGTGCCAAATGTACATTGGCCCAATGCTGGCCCAAAGTTGTTCAGCCAACGCCAACCTTACAACCCACAGTCAATGTTGGCCCACCAAAGTCATGCTATCCGGGTTAAACTCGCAGATTGACATAATTTTCTGTTTTTAAGAAGCATATGTTAACAGACACTCTATCAGCGTGTAGTCTGAATAGTTTCTAATAAAAGCCTAAAAAAAACCCCTAAAAAACCGATAATGGGTTTGTGACATATTGGACCATTCTTATTTATCAATAATTAAGGTACGATTTATCACGAACTTTGTTTTAAGTGTTTCCCATCTGGATTCAAATAACTAGAATTGTAATCTATATACGTGTATCTTGTTCAAAATCAAATTATATAACAAATCAAAATAAACATATGATTAAGGATTACTTTGTCTGTTTTCAATGACATTATATAATTGGTTTTACAGAATCTAGAGTTCTCTAAGCCATATCGTATTGGTTTGTAATGTTCTATTCGTATAGGTATTAGAAACAATTTGTGTGGATTTCGCATATTTACAACACACATGAAAGTAAACATTTCAATATTTTCCATTGTCCAGCCATACTAAAAGTGAATATTTTTTAAAACAATGAGTATTTTGGTATTCTTTTATTTTTTACTATGCTTAAAAATATAAGACAAACTGTTTTCCATAATCGGCAATCCTTTTAACCAGACTGTATTTTATTTCTGACAAGTAGAATAGCTGTATAATTTTAGTGTTAACGTTCCCTAAATGTCCTAAATACACAACATGTAAAAGTGGTTGTAAATGTAATACAAACGGGACCAATATTTTTAGAAAAAGAACAATCACACTGCTTAGGTTTCTCAGTGTTTCAAATTTAAATATACTTACTTTGAAGGTCACCTTCAGTCATATTTTAACTATGTGGAAATGATAGAGTGTAATACAATCTAACATATCTGGTATGTGAGAGCATGAATGTTTCTTAAAACCGCACTTTGAACAAAAAACTTGTATCGGGTTACAAGCAGCATTTCGTTAGGTTATTTTAGGATCAACAGTAATATTTTGTTATTTCAAAAAGTCACCTCAGGACGGCTTAAGATATAACAATTCTAAATGTTGTTGTATCCAAAACTTCTCGTATATCAACAACAATATAATAAAATTCTAAGAATCATGAGATTGCACGAAAATTCATAACACATTATTTGACTGCATTTTTCATAGATGTTTTGTACAATGAACAGCAGTAAAATAAACTTCTGAAAATCGTGATATTGCATGAAGATTTAGAACAAATTATTCAACTGTATTGTTCATTGATGTTTTATACAATGAACAGGAATAAAATAAACTGTAATTGTGAGATTGCATGAAAACTCCATTCAACTGCATTTCTCATGGTTGTCATTCTATCTTAGATTTAATAACACACTGAATGATAAGAATTATGATTGACAATAACAATATCTTTAGAGATATCTTAAACGATCTGATGAGACCGAATTATTAAAAGTAAATTCGATATTTTTTTTTTTAAGAGGACGGCCTCTATATAGAGATTATATTTAAATCAAACATACTTTTGGTTGTGCATAAGTTTGTTTTAATCAAAACATGTTGGAATTTCATGCAGCGTTTATTTTGCAGAATTTTACAACTTGCTTTTTTCTTTTTTTTTTTTTTACAAAAAAAGCACGCAAATGTAGTTAATTGCAAATACTTCAATAAGTAGCTTATAAAGATTTTTTGTATCGTTATCATCAATCTATTAATCAATTCAATGATAAACGAAGTATCACAAAAATAATTAGCTTTTGTGGAAGCTGCCGATTTGTAGCTGAAAAAAAATGAATATACTACTTGGGAGACCCGTTTCCTTCTGTGAAATTGCAAATTGTTGCGCACAAAAATTTGATCTAGTTATGGACTGATTAATCTTATCTTAAAACACATCTTGTACAAATATTCATTTCCAAAATGTTTCGGATATCTTACTATAAAAGTCATTCTTTTAAGTGTCTTGGAATTAAATAGCACCATCACAAGACTCGAGAAGTCAAGTAGTGTGTTTTGTTTACATGTAAAAATGGCGACGTTTACTTTAAATGCATTGGGGTTTTTTTCTTCAAAAAGAGATGGGACAAACAACGACATTGGTAATAAATTGCCTCACAAATTCAACCGTCCTCGAAGCTTTAAACATTAAAAACGTAACGAGTGAGCGATATTGATAGAAAAGCATTGTAAACATATTTGAAAAATAATGAACAATTTTTGAAGAATTGATAACGTAACAAATAATTGTTATTGGGTATGCAGTAATACAATTCATATCTCGATCGAACTTTTCTCATTCTTTTACGTTTTATCATCTAAAAAGGAAACAGAACACATAAAATGAATGGCGATAAACATAGTCAAAAAGCAATCATGACACAAATCAGAAAAAAGGCGTAAAGATGTTAGATGCATACAAAATGCACTTATGCACACATGGGAATACTATAGCAATGTTTATCAACCTGCAACTAACGAAGTAATTGAATTAAACGTTTGCGCTTTCATTCCCAAACAAAATGTGGAATATTTAAAAATAAAATGAATATGCATGATTCCATTTTATATCAAATGCATCTTGGTTGAATTTACCTAAATACCATGTCCAGAAATGAAGTAAGAATTGCTTTAACAAAGTTTCAAGCTAAGGTATTGTGGAATAGGCGAATTTCGACATAAGATTGTCAAGCCTTACAGTGTTGTAATTGTTTTGCATAAGATTGTGCAAGTCAAAAGGGACGTACATGTTGTTTGTACACGTAGCTGGTGTTGGAAATTGCGGATTCGATAAACTTTTTTTTTCAAATACAAAAAGCATTTGATCAGGCCAGATCATGAAAAAAAAATTAGACTAAAGTCAAAACAATCAGTAAAAAAAATGGTTGTTTATCATAAAATGACAATCAAATTTGTGTAATTAACAAGGTTATATCTAGACACTTATAGTGCATTTTAATTTTGTCAGTTTTTCAACTCAAGAGACAGTAAGACAATGTACATTTTTTGACTGAAGTGTAAGATCACTTCATGATTCTGGGACAATGTTTTTAGGTACAGGGATGATTGCAAAGATTATACAGCATATGTTGTATGGGTAGAACTAAATGGTCCATTGTCTTATTAAGGGAATAATATTTGTTGTGCTAATCACAACGACTTAGTATTCAGATTAAACACTTGTCAACACTGTACATATAGTACCAATGTAAATGATCAGTAAATACCTTGACTCTACCTGTGCTCTTCATAATGACATTTAATAAATAGCCGATATGTTTTAACATCTCTATCTTGATACTGCATTTATCGGTAGCCTGGTAGGAAGTTTATAGTTCTTCTTATTTTTTTTTCTTGACCATTTTGCTCTAAGTATAGTTGAATTATATATTTTCTTTTAAAAATCTATCCACACAAAAAAAGTTCATACTAGATAATATTTTATTTAATGTGACCAGTGCTGTCACGTCATTATTTCTAATTCAATGAAGTTTAAACAATCATACACACGGGAAAGTATTACATGCTAATTGACATTAAATTGTTATTCTTGATTAAAATTTAAAAAAAACCAAAAACCAAAATGTGTATTAATCAACTGAATGATTTTTTTATTCTATGTTAATGAATGCTTTAACTACATAGAGATTTTGAATCAATAACAATAATAAGTTGCAATATTTTGCAAAAAAAAATTGTTAATATCAAAATTATCCACCAAAGTGCTGTATGGGGGCTGTTCATTTTCTATCTTTTCCTATCGATGCAATTTAATGAAAATCGCATTCATGTTGACGAAACTTCAAATATAAATTGAATAAAGTTAAATTTAAACCTACTGAGGATTTCGTTTCCAACGGTTTTTAATAAGGTGCATAAATAAAGGGTACCCGGCGCAGACGTTTACTTGCAAAACATACCTCTGGAACTGATATTTACAAATGTGTATAGACCTTCATTTAAACAAAATAGAAATTTAATGCGCATGTATATATTCGATATGCACAATATATGGATCTTTGATTAAAAATATTGTAACTCTCATACAAAGTTTATATATTGTTCGTTAAAAACGGAAACAATATTCATTTAGGATTAGGAAAACCCCCACTGAAATCTGAATATGATGGCAAACCTATTTTATTGACTAGAAAAGATCATTCAGAGTACAGTTTAATTCATAAACAAACAAACAAACAAATAAGAGATTAAAAAAGCTCCTGTTAATTGGGGTCTTTACAAGTTCTTTTACTGAAATAAAAATAATGAATTTAAAAAAAAGGACCACTACTCTCTAAACACCCATCATCAACGTTATATTTTAAAAGCGGCGATGAATGATTACAAGATATATTTTACAGTAGTTTTTTTTATTTATGTAACAATACAGTCACTTATTTTGTTAAAACAAATTAAACATTGATAGACAAATTGTCTTGGTGGCTTCTTTAAGTAAACAATAAGGTGAAAAAGAGATGAAGAACATTTTGCAATGTTTGTATATAAAATGACAGAATATAAGGATGTGGAATTTATTTGTATTACGTTGCGATATGTTTAAAGCTGTTCAAGGTCAAACGAAGTACACAAGATTGACAAATTAAAATTGGTGATCTTATAATATCATTGAAAATAATTAAGGTCTTCCGTTTCCAACGGAAGACCTTACTATTATTGTGCTTGTAAGATTATTAGGGTCTTCCGTTTCAAACGGAAGACCCTCTTGTTATTCTATTGTTAGGGTCTTCCGTTTCCAACGGAAGACCCTCTTGTTATTCTATTGTTTCTTTTTATTATTAGGGTCTTCCGTTTCCAACGGAAGACCCTCTTGTTATTCTATTGTTTTTTTTTATTATTATTATTCTTTTTCTTTTTCCTTCTGACTCCATTTTGGCTTTATATCTCAGAAACTACTCAACCGATTTTCATGAAATTTTCAGGGATTATGCGAAATTTTTGTCCCTAAAAGCCTTTAAAAGCTGAAAAATGACGTCACTTCCGTTTTCTAATTACGTCAATTTTAAATTTTACAAAAAGCGATTTTGTCCAGTCATTTTCTTTTAAACGGTTATATATAGAGATTTGAAATTTTCAGTGATTGTCTATTTCTCGATTTACTTAGGGCATTTTGACGAAAAATCAGAATCCGTCACCTCCGGTCGAAACCGGAAGTGAATCAAATTTTTCGAAAAAATAATTTTTTTGATCAATTCAAACACGTGTACGTGTTTTGTAGAGCTTCTTTAGCTTAATCTAACACAGGAATCCGTTTTAAAATCGGAAGATGCATCACTGAGATATAAGCGTTTAAAAATTGATTTTTCCGGAAATTTTGATTCCGCACTCTTGGTTAAGAAAATAGTCTTATGTTTAGAGTTAAATTAACTCGTACCTTAAATAATTCGAAAATTGTTAAGTCGTACTTGAACACATTCGGATTTTTTTTGTTAAGTCGTTCTTGAAATCGCAAAGGTTTTTATTAATTCGTACTTAAAATCATTCGGAATTTGTTAAGTCGTACCAAGAAATATTCGATTTTTTAGCTGTTTGTTTTAGTTACTTATGTTATTGGTTTTAAGAACTCTGCTTCTTACAGGAACTTTAGGGTCTACTTTCGACATTAACGGAAGACCCACTCGTTGCTTTGCAACGAGCTTTGCTCG
>WFKH01011926.1:46012839-46026233 GCA_016163765.1 Magallana hongkongensis | reverse complement strand
CTGAGCCAAAGGTTTCGGATGCTGGATGAGGTTAAGGTTTTAAGAGCTGGTTAAAGTTTTTAGAGCAGGTGCCCTCTGATGATCATATCTTAGTTATTACTGGTCCTAACTTCACCAAACTTGCATAGATGGTGCGGCTTATGATACTGATGCACCTGACAGGCTCGAATGCTGAATCTGAGTCAAAGATTTCGGATGGTGGATGAGGTTTAGGTTTTTAGAAATGGTTAAAGTTTTTGAAACAGGTGCCCTTTGATGGTTATAACATAGTTATTACTGGTCCTAACTTCACCAAACTTGCATGGATGATGCGGCTTATGATACTGATGCACCTGACAGGCTTGAATGCTGAATTTGAGCCAAAGATATCGGATAGGTCACATGTTTAATACATGTAGGTAATAGCACTATTTCAAACTTGCATATATGATCTAACTATAATATAAATGAATGGCAGAGGTAGCTTCAGATGCAGAGCCTAATCTCCATTATCGAGGATGCTAAAATATATATCTTACTTATTACTGGTTCTAACTTCACCAAACTTGCTTAGATGGTGCGTTACGATACTGATGCTCCTGACAGGCATGAATGCTGAATCTGAGCCATAAGTTTCGGATGCTGGATGAGGTTAAGGTTTAAAGCTGGTTAAAGTTTTTAGAGCAGGTGCCCTCTGATGATTATATCTTGCTTATTACTGGTCCTTACATCACTAAACTTGCATGGATGATGCGTCTCATGATACTGATGCATCTGACAGGCTTGAATAGCTTAATCTGAGCCATATGTTTCGGATGCTGGATGAGGTTTAGGTTTTTGGAACAGGTTACATGTTTTATAGATAATAGCCTGCATAATTGATTTAACTATAATATAAATGAATTGCAGAGGTAGCTTCAGATGCAGAGCCTGATCTCCATTATCAAGGATGCTAAAACTTCTCCTACCTCACTCAAACCTGCTTTATAGATGTGTTTGTTGTTAAATGATATAACATGATTCCTATGATATAGTATTCTATGATATGATACACTATTGTTTATATGATACAATGTAATATCATACATTATATTGTAAAAAGTTTTATGATATGATATGATATTGTATCCATTTTTTTGTACATGATTATATGATATTGTATTATGATATATTTATGTATAGTGTTGTATATTATTATACAATATTGTAGAATATGATATTATATAATATATTATTTTATCGAATGATATTGTTTCATATTATATTGCAATATATGATATTGTATCATATGATACGATATTGTTTATTATAATTATATCATATCATATGATACAATATTGTATAATATGATATTTGTTTATATAATATATTGTTATATAATATATGAAATTGTATTATATGATATTATAAGATATTATATAATATGATTTTGTATTATATGAAATGATATTGTATAATATGATATTGTATAATATTGTTTTATATAATATATTATTATATCAGATGATATTGTATCATATGATATGATACAATGTTTAATCAAATTATATTGTATCATATGATACAATATTGTGTATCAAATATGATACAATATCATACAATACAATATTATACTATATTATACAATATAATATTATTTGTTACAATATTGTGATGTATTATGTGATATGATATAGTATCAAATAATGCTATATTGTATTTATATTAGGTATTATGATATTGTATAATGTGATTAAATACAATAATGTATAACACGATACAATGTCATATTATATGTTACAATATCATATTGCATCAATATTTATTACAGTATTATATTGTATTAAATGATATATTCTCAGCTATGTTAAGAACGTCCATAAAATAATAGCGGTATTTATCACATAAAATATAAGCCTTTGAATAATCTTGATATTATATTCCAAAAAAATGAACATCTAAAATTTCGAAAAGTGCTGGGAGCTTGAAATATTCAAGTAAGAACAATTATTAAATTCAATATAAACAGTGGATGAACAGAAATTTGCAGGGAGTTCCCACAATTAATACTTATTTATATGATATGTGTAGCGATTTCATGTAGCTCCCAGCACTTTTTGATATAACTGGGATATAATGGTAACACATGTAAAATTTCAATATATTTGATAAAGTGTATGCCCTTGCACTACTGCATTTTATCTGACCCATTTCATTTTCGGCGTCATTTGCGTGAAATTCAAACGCAACACTGACTAAGATCATGATTTTAATTTTCGTTCATAAAATAATTACACGCTGTGAATTTCATTAAAATAATGTTAGAATTTTGTCTTGTTCACACCAGTCATCATTACCAAATTATTGAATTTGGAAAAATTAATTCATCTGTTGCCTCACCAATAACTATTGATATAAGGGTGATGGGGGGGGGGGGGGGGGGGGGGGGGTGGAGGTTTAAGTGTAAGTTTGTAATTTACACATTTATGTTTTATAATGGTTTATGTTACTCTGCTGCTAAATAAATAAGAAATACCTATAATATATGACCAGGGTTACTAGTAATTATAGTTAATATTTTTTGTAATAATTAAAGAAAGCAACATAAATCAATCTTTATCTAGAATTTATTATAATAATCAACTTGACAAATACAATGTACTATATAGAGATTGCTTTTCGATCTGTAACAAACTGTTCAACAAAACTAATGTTTTCTGATTTTCAGTATTATTCAGTCATGATGTGGAATCTATGTCAAATGACCATATTCTTTCACACTACATGTACTTCTCCTCTTGTCTTTTGATGTACATTGTAAGGAGGCAGTGCAGTTGATAAGAAAACCAATGCCTGAAATTATGAATATCTATCAATTTCAAATTTAATTTCAATAAATATCAATGAAAGATATTATGATAGGTTACAATATAGTAATATGATTTAAAAAAACCCAGACCAAATATACATGAAGTTAGTGGGTAAAAGAAATATTTATAGAGTACCTACTTTTTTATCAACACCCCAACAAAGTGTCTCCAGTGGACCATTTACTGCTTTAATAACCCTGAAATTGAATAATGTGTTATAATTAGTAAACTATTGTGCTGAAGATAATATGAAAATGGAAAATTATTTTATCATTGTGCATTTTAATGGCAGTTTTAATTTCATTAATATTCTAACAGGCATAATCAAATGTTTATTGTTTTAAATATTGTGTGGAAAATCAGTTCAACACTGTAATTTTGTTTATTCAAACATGTAATCTTCCTGATAAAAAAGGCTAAATGAAATAACACATTTCGATTTACATAAACAAAAATACAATCTTGTCTATATTCAATCCAGATTCTCACAGTAATATTTGTAGTGCTAATACAGTGTTTGGACTTACCATTGTTTACATTTTCTTTGAACACGGAGGAAATGCGAGCTAATGTTATTGCGATATAAGAGACCAGTAAAAAGCTACAATGAGCCTCAATACTCTTAATGATCAAAATTAGCGAATCGCGGAACATTTCTATTGCCTGATTGAGTCACCAAACTGATGTATAAACACAATATTACATGAAAAACAAATGTAAACAAGTAAACAAAATCAAGGCCGAGGAATTTCCCTTCGTTTCTGTTTCATCCTACAGTATTAGACAATATAAAACAATATCTAGGGAAAGTACAGAAAAATCCTACCTTGTTCAGTTGAATCCTCTACCGATTTCCGTCTAGGCTGGTTGTAAATGAGTTAAATTCTCAGATATATCACTGAAGTCCACATGTTTATTCTGATCACAGCTGCAAGCGCCGATGTGACGTAGTCAGCCGCGACACGTCATCAGACGACTTAGGAATTTCATAATTTCGCAAGATATAAAGAATAGTTGAATTTTTTATTTCAGTACATCTTTCTTGATACAATCAATCCCAATAATTAATCATATTTATTTTGGTAGATGTTTGTTAATTACCGAAATACAATATCTCGTAAAATCTCATGAATAAGGGGCGGGGCATATGCAAATTTTCCTAAATCACACGTGCTAGAATTCTGATACCTTCCTTAACATAGCTGAGTTGTAAGTATCTTTGGATGCAATATCATATTTTATATTATTGTATTGATTAACATTGTATCTTATAATATTGAATGAAATGAACATATGATTATCATACAATTTTTTTTTACATATGATATACGATATTGTGTCAAAACAGTATCCATGAGTATCCAAGATCATTAACTATGATTTTCATATAATATGATAAAGGTGGTTTTATAAAGGTGATGCCTCATAAAGTTGATGCCTCGTCTCGGTGAGCTTTGTAATCTGTGATTACCTATGTGTTTATTTTATGTTAATGAATGCTTTAACTACATAGAGAGATTTTGAATCAATAACAATAATAAGTTGCAATATTTTGCAAAAAAAAATGTTAATTTCAAAATTATTCACCAAAGTGTTGTATGGGGGCTTTTCATTTTCTATCTTTTCCTATCGATGCAATTTAATGAAAATCGCATTCATGTTGACGAAACTTCAAATATAAATTGAATAAAGTTAAATGTAAACCTACTGAGGATTTCGTTTCCAACGGTTACTTAATAAGGTGCATAAATAAAGGATACCCGGCGCAGACGTTTACTTGCAAAACATACCTCTGGAACTGATATTTACAAATGTGTGTTGGCCTACATTTAAACAAACTGGAAATATAATGCGCATGTATATATTCGATATGCATAATATATGGATCGTTGATTAAAAATATTGTAACTCTCATACAAAGTTTATATATTGTTCGTTAAAAACGGAAACATTATTCATTTAGGATTAGAAAAAAACCCACTGAAATCTGAATATGATGTCAAATTATTTTATTGATTAGAAAAGATCATTCAGAGTACAGTTTAATTCATAAATAAACAAATAAGTGATTAAAAAAGCTCCTGTTAATTGGGGTCTTTACAAGTTCTTTTACTGAAATAAAAAAAAATGAATGAATAAAAAATGACCACTACTCTTTAAACACCCATCATCAACGTTATATTTTAAAAGCGGCAATAAATGATTACAAGATATATTGTACAGTAGTTGTTTTTATTGATGTAACAATACAGTCTCTTACTTTGTTAACAAAAATTAAACATTGATAGGCAAATTGTCTTGATGGCTTCTTTAAGTAAACAATTAGGTGAAAAAGACATGAAGAACATTTTGCAATTTTTGTCTATAAAATGACACAATATAAGGATATGGAATTTATTTGCATTACGTTACAATATGTTTAAAGCTGCTCAAGGTCAAACGAAGTACACAAGATTGACAAATTAAAATTGGTGATCTTATGATATCATTGAAAATAATTTCTTTTTACATTTATAGAAGTTAGGATTAAACACATTCTGGTGATTTTTCATAGTAGTAAAGAATTATGTCTCAAATATTTCCATACACCCATCGTATGCGGTCTTCTTACACAATTTGAAAACACATTTTTTATTTTGAATCCCAAACTTGAATTATCAATTTCTTCATTTATTCCTTGGTACAATAGAAAGTATAAAACAATCACTTTACTATTGTATTCGCATGGCGCTTACATTTGCGGACAGATATACCTCAATGTCAATGAACGAAAGAAGAATCTTGAAGATAACAAATAAAAGAACTAAATTGAAAATTATGTACGAAGCTAATAATCCGCGACCTACGTCATACAGTTGCAAAAGTACATGCTGCTGCTGGTTCCAATAAATGTTCGGAAAGAAAAAAACTAGGATACAGCCTTACATATCAAAGTATTACTCAACATAAGTAAATCGTCTTATACTTTAAAAATATTTACAAACGGTTTTATTTCAATTGCATCTACGTTTTCAAGCCACTTAAGTAATAAGAATAACACAAATTAAAATCAAATAATTGTTCGAGTATTATATGTACATATGTAAATGGATCATGATCTCTTTTGATAACTTGATTTGTTAAATCTCATATATTTAAGAAATACGGATCATTTTTGGTATATCGGAATATAAATACGGATTGGTCACGTAATCAAATCCCATAAAGCCCGAAGAGCTTTATGGATGATTTGACCACGTACCAAACTGTATTTATACCCCGATATACATCCAAAAATGATACCTTTACATTTGTTGCACATTATGACGATAACATTGCTCCATACTTTCTTTTTTGTGATGACCTAGAAAGCCGATTCGATTAACGTGACGTAACAAAAAACATTTCAACAATGTTGCAAATGTTTGATTATCATGATAAATACATATGGCACTTCTTTTGACAAAACAACACTTTATTATCTTCATAAAATGAAACAATTAATAAAACTCACTTGCAGATTTAAAAAAAAAATAATGATTGAATTTGGCGCAAATATACCACTTCTATCGAATTCGCAGCGCGGTTGGAAATTTGAAAACAAAGCGATTGAAAGCTGAGTTGGAGTCTACTAAAGCATTTTCAGAGGAAATTCTATTGCAGAATCAGAATTAAGAGCATGCATAATGATTTTCCTCCGACATCATAGAGGCAAGCTATTCTAACGCATTTATGGAACAAAACGGACAGAGAAGCAGAATGAGTTAAATTTGACCGTAAATGGACTACACACGAAAAGTCTGCGATATTGCGTTTGCGATTTTAATCAAGGCTTGTTATAAAAGTTAGAAATAAATATAACTGATTTTAACTCCTTTAACAAACTGCAATCCTATCTTTTAAGAACACTTCGTTACGATGTCCATCAATAAACATTATATAGGCTATAGATGCCTATCTTACGTGAATCTTACGCCAAGACCATTTATTCCCGCAATTAATGTTATATATTGTAAGAAAATGAATGAATAAAACTTAGTTTAACAAAATACAGATAAGGTTTTTTAAATTTATGCCTAAATTATGTTTTCATTAAGATAATAGGTGTCTTTGGCAAAAGTCAGTTTAAGTTCATAGAAAATATTGTGACCTAGATTATTCATGCGCTCCACAGACCTCTTGATCCAGCCTGATGCTATGCAGGAATAACAGTGGAATGCGCAACAATGTTATATAAAGGATCACATTTGCAAGTGTAAATATATTTCTATGTAAAATCAATATTTTTTAAACGCTAATTCATTACTATGAGCATGTATTCGTATTTTTAAAATGATTTTTGACGCAGGTGTCCCACCATATAATGCAAACCAAAAAAAAGCGGGGACAAGGATCGAGCTTTCTTATTTCATTTCTTACGGAGATATATGTATACATAGGGATAAATCTGACAATTTTGAACACTATCATCCAAGTAATTTCCATGCGGTTTTCAATGCAAAATATGCGTATTCTTTGATTTTTATTTTTGGTTATCGATTAAAAGCTGTAGCGCTGGAATGGCGATTTAATAGAAAAAAAAACACCTGCTTTTCGCGTGGATGGATGTAGCTTTGGCACAAAGGTATTTATGCTCTTCGAAATATCAAGTAAAAAGTGGTGGCAGAAAAAACCTTTGTACAGGGTATTGTTTTATTAAGCCTTAGTTTTTCACAAAAATTGTTTATCTACTCTAGTAGATTGTTTAATTATTCTAGTAGATTGCTTTAATTGAGTAACGTTTTTGGCTTTATGATAGTAAAATTTGTAACACTATCTATTTGTACCTGTAACAACTGTTTACTTCGGTAGCAACACGATGGTATACCATAGCCTAAAATATGGTTCTATAAATATAACAAAAAAAATGATGCTCGGGTAATCATTTTTTTCCCAATTGAAGCTTTTGATAAGAAGCAAACACTTAAAACTGCGAATTTAAAACTTCCACACTTATTATATATTAATCTCATTATTATTTTCATTCCTTAATAAACATTTACAAAATTTGAAAAAGCTTTAAAATACCTAAATCAACATTTTACTGTAAATGTGCAATATAGTTTATCATGTTTGATAACTAAAGACAATTTGAGCAATGCTCTCAAATCATTTGGGGAATAAAAAGGCAAATCATTATTACTAACTGTTTAAAAAGTTCCCTATACTTGATTTATAAAAGGACTGAAAACGATAGCATTGTCTATCCGCCTAACTAAAAGTCTTTTTTGATAATTGTCTAATTAAATTTATTTTTTGTTTTATAATAATGTAAACATTTATGTATATTTTTATTAAATATAAATGATTTGGTCAAACAAAGAAAGATAACTTTGTATTTTGGGTTAAAATAGCTCATAATGGAAACTAACAGAAAACGAAATTATTTTTAAAAACATCATCCCCCCATGAAACAAAAATTCCTTTTGAGGGGTTTCATATATTGCTATTTAGCATATTTATACCAAAGAGATTGTTGTTTCACGGGGGGAGGGGCAACCTACAGTCCAAAATTCATTCCAAAAAAGTATTTTGCTTTTTAACGTTTCCAAAAAATAATTAACAAATATGACTCAAAAATGAAAATTTATTTTTATATCCAACGTAAACATGTGATTATTAAGTTTTTATGCACATATCGGCTGCTAAATAATATTTTCCTCACTCTTAGAGACCGATTTCAATGAAAAAAAATGGAATCCCCCGTAGGCAAAACTTTTGTTTAAAAATTAATAATTTGATAACAAATTTTATTTTGATATAAAATAATTAGGAGTTGATTATACTTTTTAGTAGATAACTTTGTATTTGAATATCTGACAGAAATTCCGAAATATTCGGATGTACAATTTAGGCGGGAAACGGGCGTAAGCGTTCGCAGTTCTTTAACGATAGTCATACATGTACAGTACAGGCCTTTTGAAATTATTTTGTTTTGAATTAAAGAAAACGTTAACATGTCTCCGTTACCCCATCCTTCAAGATATGTTGACTGGGTTATTGGTATGTGTGGCGTGAGCATAAGAGTTGAAATGGTATACATGTATTGCAAATATACCCATAGTACACTCCCCGAGCATATTTTAAATCTAAAACGTTACTTGGTCCAATAATGGGGTACACCCTCATATCATAAAAGTGTATTATAATATACTTTTTATAATATGAGGGTGACGAATTATATTCGTTGTAACCGGTGTATCATCAGCGGGGACTAACGTAGCATATTCTTAGTCTGTCAAAATATCGTGATAAGTTGCTTTTAACTGGAAATTATATTGCATACTTTATTGTGTTTACAATGAAAAAATGTTAACAAATTAAACCTATTGTAGAATAAATAATTATATTTCAAACTTACAGTAATAGTGTTAATTGAATTATTATAACCATAAAATAGCAAATGTATAACATGGATTTAAAGATCTCATTCAACGAACTGTACCTATGTAAATGATAAAAAACCCACACAATTCAAAAAGTAGTATCCTATCTCAATTCATAGAAAAAATGTTCTGACTAAGGTGACTGAGAAACCTTAAGTTGATCATGTGTCGGTGATTTCACTATGGTAGTGTTTACATATTGGTAGTTCTGCCTACTCTCAACGCGGTCAAAAGTAATGCTGTACCCGTATTAGAGCTTTTGAACAAACATCTAAATTAGTTCAACGTCTTTGTAAACCAAATTCCTCTCCGAAAGTACTCCAGTGGTGTACAGATATAATTTGCCCTTTACACTCTGTTACGACAAAATTCCTACAATTTACTTTATGTATACAACAGAAACAAGAGTTCTCTAGCATTAAGTAGGTCATAAAATTTCGTACCCATGTTTGCACTGTTGCATTAAATAGTTAATGAGACGCAGTTTACCCCCAAAAGGTCACGTAGAGGTCACACATTGTTCTTTTACATAACAGACCCCTTATATGTATGCTATGCTACTAATATCATTTTCGGATGAGAATCTTTTTTGACGAATGATATCTGTCGCTAATTAAGTTACACATAAGTTTACTAACGTTCAAAAAATATTTTAATTTTTTTAAAGCAAAATGGCGATACCAAGCAACGAAAACTGGCAGGCAGGGAAAAATGTCCTTGAATGCAATGAGTACATGTTTAGCAACCAGTTGTATTGTGACGTCATTATCAAAGTTGGTACAACGGAAAAAGAGGTAAAGGCACACAAGTATGTCCTGGCCAGTAGAAGTTCAGTGTTTGCCACAATGCTTAATGGAAGTTTTTCGGAAGCCAGTAACGTCATTGTCGTACCTGACATAGAAGCTGAAGCATTTGGCATTCTCTTAAAGTAAGATAAAGCAAATTGTATAATATATTTAATTTTAAAAAATACTGATTTCTGTACTTGAATTTAAAAACAAAATTACAATGTGGAGAAACATGCAGTCATAAATTTTCCTAATAAGTGTAAACGATTGCGCTTTAAGATGTGACTTTTATGTTATCATAGTGTTTTTATTGTTTTCTGTTTTCAACTGAAGACCTTATTGTATTACTTTGATTCGTATTCATATTTTTAAAATCTGTTTCCAACGGAAAATCTTATTGTTATTGCTTTGTTTCTTTTTCCCAATTATTATTCGTCTTTTTTTCTTATGCTCTTTTGTGCAGACGATTTCTCGAAAAAGGGTCAATTTATTTTCATGACTTTTTCACATCCGATAGCTATTCATTTGAACCTTATGCATGGTATTTTATGACGTCAATTTCTTTTTTAGGTTATTGACGTTTAAACCATTTTAAGGATTCGCTTGTTCTTGAAACTCCTCCTAAACACTAACAGATTTTAAGTTCAAACTTTAAGGGATTAGTGACAACAGGTTGTAAAAATGTCAACGTGCATTCATATTTCTCTGGCTAAAAAAGCATTAAAGCTCTGGACAATTGAGATTAAAGAAAAGTCTTGATTTTTCTTGGTTTTCTTGTTGGGTCTGTCATATTGAAAATATTTTGTTAAGACATGTACATGTAATTCAAATAAAGTTTATATTTACAAGAGCTTCCGTTTGTTTTAAAAAGAGATTAGCCTTTTCATCCAAAGCGCTTTACTGTGAACTATTTTGTAATATATATATTAGATGCAAAAATGTTTATCTTACAGTTACATGTATAACACATTCATTATAAAACAAATTCTCGTTTGTTACTTAAAAAGGGGTTATAAGTGGCTTGAAAACGAAATTGAGATCATTGATATCTCAAACAAGAGAAATATTTTGAAAAGTAATATAGAACAACAGTCGTCAGATTGATTTATTCAACACTGTGCAACCATCATAATTTCGTTAAATGGCCCCCAAACAGGGAAAGAAGTTTTCCTCATGTATTCCTTAAAAAGAGGTTTCAAGAGGCTGTAGGTCCAAGATTGAGATCATTAAAATCTTTAAAAGGAGAAATATTTTGAAAAGCAATATAGGCAAAATGATGTTCATATTGATTTATTCAACAATATTGCACACAAAGGTACTCTAAAGTTGACATTAAAAAGATGCTTGAAATTCTGATAGACAACATCTATGTAGATAATAGAGACAAGGTCCCCTAACAATTTGTCGGAATTCCCATGGGCACAAACTGTGCTCCTCTATGAGCTGGCTTTTTTTTTATATTTGTCTAATGCAGAATTTATTCAAAAGCGTGTGCAAGAAAAGAATAAAACACTTACTGTGGCCTTCAAGTCGACATTTATATATATTGATGATGTTTTGTCCATTAACTAAAGTTACTTTTACTCTTATGTTAGCTCAATATATCAAAGTGAGCTTGAAATAAAAGATACCATAGATTCTGAGACATCTGTTTCATATGTGGATATTTTACTAGAAAAAGACGTTAATGGTAACCTAACAACAAAACTATATGAAAAACGTGATGATTTTAATTCTTTCATCGTAAACTTCCCTTACTTATGGAGCAATTTACCATTGTCATCTGCTTATGGGGTTTATGTCTCTCAGCTTGTTCGTAGTGCAAGAACATTCTCTACATACGAGCAATTTCAATTTTCACTTGAAAGCTGCTTGGTCCGATTTTATATCAACTTTTGTGCACGCTTTTAAACGATGGTTATGCTAAGCATATGTATAATAATAGACATTTTAGTAGTTTTCCCAGTCAATTAAGCCAAATTTCAATGAAAAAAAATATGTACAAAATTTGGTAGAAAAACAAACGACATAAAAGGGCAACGCGTTATTTCGCCTCATGTTAAAATTCACCCCTGACGTCGAGACGGGTATGGTTGTATAACGACTTTGACATCGCTATAAATGAAGGTCGTAATACACAGGTAAATTACAAATAAACCTGTGTACGTTTTGTTCGCTTATGTTTCTGAAGTTTGCTTTGTTTACAATCGATGCATAGCATGCGGGTTGAATAACCCCAATCATCGGGGGACGAAACCAAACGGTTCCCTTTTCTAAACATTCCCATGATGCATTTTGGTTTGTTTTTTCGTTTGCCAAAAAAGAAATTATTTTTATTTACTTTGAATATTTCTTACTTTGAAAGGAGACCGATTCTGCTTGTGTAAATAGGAGAAAGTCCATAGCTTTCTAAGATAAATGGTTTGTATGGAAAATTATTTGATACTGCAATAACCAAAAAAATCGGACCAAGCAGCTTTGAAACTTAAGTTCCGAGTCCTTCATTAAAAACATACAGTTTGTGTAACAAGTACAGTTTCTTATCCAAGACTTCCACTTTATCCAGTTTGAATAATAGTTGAATAAATTGTGATATTTGCCAAGTAGGGATAAATATGCAATATGTAGATGTCGATCGATCAGATGAAGTATTCTTGTATCTATCATATACCTTTACTCAGAAACAATTAGCATCTTAGACAGTGAACATGAAAATGAGACAACACGGGAAAATAATCAAAAAGTGTTTTACAAATTCAGGGTCATTGGCATCCATTGACTTTTACGTATTATGCTAGTATGTCACAACGAGGCGATTTCAGATCATTGTCAATCAGTTTTTATCCATTTGTCCGGCTTACTCTTTAGTGTGATAGTTATAGCCTTGACCCTCCCACCCGTTCGATCACAACAGGGACTGTGTTGTTAATACATGTATATAGCGGTGAATCTTTTAAAGTTGATTTTATTCCAAAAAATGTCCCTTTTTCTGTCATTTTTAAAGACAAACGCATGCTATAGGATCATATCAATAAAGGATATTAAATGTTGGGTTTGTATGCGATGAGGTGTGGAGGACCTGTATGAACATTCTGAAATAATTAAAGATATGAGTTTTGCAATAAACATGATGCAAAAAGACTACGAAGTATACATGTAGTATTTAATAAAGGTAATATCTATAAGATAAACAATATTAAATTATGACAACTGCATTTCCTTTGATGTTTTAAAATGACTAGTATCCCTAAAAATGATGAGGGTATCAAGCAAACGTTACAATGGCAGTGGTTCAAAACTCAGAGGGGCCGCGTGGTTTGTTTGGGTTTTTTTTTATTTTGTGTGGGTTTTTTATTTTGTTTTTGTTTTTTACA
>WFKH01011926.1:45993413-46003683 GCA_016163765.1 Magallana hongkongensis | reverse complement strand
TGTAAAAAACAAAAACAAAATAAAAAACCCACACAAAATAAAAAAAACCCAAACAAACCACGCGGCCCCTCTGAGTTTTGAACCACTGCCATTGTAACGTTTGCTTGATACCCTCATCATTTTTATGGATACTAGTCATTTTAAAACATCAAAGGAAATGCAGTTGTCATAATTTAATATTGTTTATCTTATAGATATTACCTTTATTAAATACTACATGTATACTTCGTAGTCTTTTTGCATCATGTTTATTGCAAAACTCATATCTTTAATTATTTCAGAATGTTCATACAGGTCCTCCACACCTCATCGCATACAAACCCAACATTTAATATCCTTTATTGATATGATCCTATAGCATGCGTTTGTCTTTAAAAAAGACAGAAAAAGGGACATTTTTTGGAATAAAATCAACTTTAAAGATTCACCGCTATATACATGTATTAACAACACAGTCCCTGCTGTGATCGAACGGGTCGGAGGGTAAAGGTTATAACGATCACACTAATGAGTAAGCAGGACAAATGGCGATAAAAACTGATTGACAATGATCTGAAATCTCCTTGTTGTGACATACTGGCATAATACGTTAAAGTCAAGGGATGCCAATGACCCTGAATTTGTAAAACACTTTTTGATTATTTCCCCGTTTTGTCCCATTTTCATGTTCACTGTCTAAGGTGCTAATTGTTTCTGAGTAAAGGTATATGATAGATACAAGGATACTTCATCTGATCGTTCGACATTTACATATTGCATATTTATCCCTACTTGGCAAATGCCTCAATTTATTCAACTATTATTCAAACTGGATAAAGTGGAAGTCTTGGATAAGCAACTGTACTTGATACACAAACTGTATGTTTTTAATCAAGGACTCGGAACTTAAGTTTCAAGTGAAAATTGAAATTGTTCGTATGTAGAGAATGCCCTTGCACAACGAACAAGGTGAGAGACATAAACCCCATAAGCAGATGACAATGGTAAATTGCTCCATAAGTAAGGGAAGTTTACGATGAAAGAATTGAAATCATCACGTTTTTCATATAGTTTTGTTGTTAGGTTACCATTAACGTCTTTTTCTAGTAAAATATCCACATATGAAACAGAGGTCTCAGAATCTATGGTATCTTTTATTTCAAGCTCACTTTGATATATTGAGCTAACATAAGAATGAAAGTAACTTTGGTTAATGGACAAAACATCATCAATATATATAAATGTCGAATTGAAGGCCACAGTTAGTGGGGTTTTTTTTCTTTTCTTGCACAAGCTTTTGAATAAATTTTGCATTAGACAAATTTAAAAAAAGTCAGCTAATAGAGTAGCACAATTTGTGCCCAATGGGAATTCCAACAGATTATTAGGGGACCTTGTCTCTATTATCTACATAGATGTTGTCTATCAGAAATTCAAGCATCTTTTTAATGTCAACTTTAGAGTACCTTTGTGTGCAATATTGTTGAATAAATCAATATGATCATCTTTTTGCCTATATTGCTTTTCAAAATATTTTTCCTTTTAAAGATTTTAATGATCTCAATATTGGACCTACAGCCTCTTGAAACCTCTTTTTAAGTAAAACATGAGAAAAACTTTATACTGAATGCGTATTAACTTAAAGATTTTGCTTCTTAAAAATATTACAAAATAGTCCTCCGTAAAGGGTTATGAATAAAATAGATTATACCCCTTTTGGTCCCTAATTTGAGGTGTCAGCCCTTTTTACTTCATATCAAATGAAAAGTTTTTCATTTTGCAATAAATTTGTTCAACAACTGTTTAAAAATTCTTTTCTGTTTTTAAGATATCTAGGTAAATCGCTTTATGGGCAGACCCTTTTTTCCCTGTTTGGGGCCATTTAACGAAATTATGATGGTTGCACAGTGTTGAATAAATCAATCTGACGACTGTTGTTCTATATTACTTTTCAAAATATTTCTCTTGTTTAAGATATAAATGATCTCAGTTTCGTCTTAAAGCCCCTTATAACCCATTTTTAAGTAATAAACGAGAAATTTTTATAATGAAAGTGTTATACATGTAACTGTAAGATGAACATTTTTGCATCTAATATATATATATTACAAAATAGTCCAAAGTAAAGCGCTTTGGATGAAAAGGCTAATTCCTTTTTAAAGCAACCGAAAGCTCTTGTAAATATCAACTTCATTTGAATTACATGTACATGTCTTAACAAAATATTTTCAATATGACAGCTCCAACAAGAAAACCACGAAAAATCAAGACTTTTCTTTAATCTCAATTGTCCAGAGCTTTAATGCTTTTTTAGCCAGACAAATATGAATGCACATTGACATTTTTCAACCTGTTGTCACTAATCCCATAAAGTTTGAACTTAAAATCTGTAAGGGTTTAGGAGGAGTTTCAAGAACAAGCGGATCCTTAAAATGGTTTAAACGTCAATAACCTAAAAAGGAAATTGACGTCATAAAAAACCACGCGTAAGGTTCAAATGAATAGCTATCTGATGTGAAAAATTCATGAAATTAAATTGAGCCTATTCGAGAAATCGTCTGCACAAAAATGCATTAGAAAAAAAGACGAATAATAATTGGGAAAAAGAAACAAAGCAATAACAACAAGATTTTCCGTTGGAAAACAGATCTTAAAAATATGAATATGAATCAAAGTAATAACAATAAGGTCTTCAGTTGGAAACAGAAAACAATTAAAACACTATGATAACATAAAAGTCACATCTTAAAGCGCAATCGTTTACACTTATTAGGAAACGTTATGACTGCATGTTTCTCCACATTGTAATTTTGTTTTTAAATTGAAGTACAGAAATCAGTATTTTTTAAAATTAAATATATTATACAATTTGCCTTATCTTACTTTAAGAGAATGCCAAATGCTTCAGCTTCTATGTCAGGTACGACAATGACGTTACTGGCTTCCGAAAAACTTCCATTAAGCATTGTGGCAAACACTGAACTTCTACTGGCCAGGACATACTTGTGTGCCTTTACCTCTTTTTCCGTTGTACCAACTTTGATAATGACGTCACAATACAACTGGTTGCTAAACATGTACTCATTGCATTCAAGGACATTTTTCCCTGCCTGCCAGTTTTCGTTGCTTGGTATCGCCATTTTGCTTTAAAAAAAAATTAAAATATTTTTTCAACGTTAGTAAACTTATGTGTAACTTAATTAGCGACAGATATCATTCGTCAAAAAAGATTCTCATCCGAAAATGATATTAGTAGCATAGCATACATATAAGGGGTCTGTTATGTAAAAGAACAATGTGTGACCTCTACGCGACCTTTTGGGTAATGGGGGTAAAATGCGTCTCATTAACTATTTAATGCAACAGTGCATAGCATGGGTACGAAATTTTATGACTACTTAATGCTAGAGAACTCTTGTTTCTGTTGTATACATAAAGTAAATTGTAGGAATTTTGTCGTAACAGAGTGTAACTGGCAAATTATATATGTACACCACTGGAGTACTTTCGGAGGGGTATTTGGTTTACAAAGACGTTGAACTAATTTTAATGTTTGTTCAAAAGCTCTAATAATGGGTACAGCATTACTTTTGACCGCGTTGAGAGTAGGCAGCACTATCAATATGTACACACTACCATAGTGAAATCACCGACACATGATCAACTTAAGGTTTCTCAGTCACCTTGGTCAGAACATTTTTTCTATGAATTGAGATAAGATACTACTTTTGAATTGTGTGGGGTTTTTTATCATTTACATAGGTACAGTTCGTTGAATGAGGTCTTTAAATCCATGTTATACATTTGCTATTTTATGGTTATAATAATTCAATTAACACTATTACTGTTAGTTTGAAATATAATTATTTATTCTACAATAGGTTTAATTTTGTAAACACAATAAAGTATGCAATATAATTTCCAGTTAAAAGCAACTTATCACGATATTTTGACAGACTAAAAATATGCTACGTTAGTCCCCGCTGATGATACACCGGTTACAACGAATATAATTCGTCACCCTCATATTATAAATAGTATATTATAATACACTATTTATAATATGAGGGTGTAACCCATTAATAGACCAAGTAACGTTTTAGATTTAAAATATGCTCGGGGAGTGTACTATGGGTATATTTGCAATACATGTATACCATTTCAACTCTTATGCTCAAGCCACACTAACCAATAACCCAGTCAACATATCTTTAAGGATGGGGTAACGGAGACATGTTGACGTTTTCTTTAATTCAAAACAAAATAATTTCAAAAGGCCTGTACTGTATGACTATCGTTAAAGAACTGCGAACGCTAACGCCCGTTTCCCGCCTAAATTTTACATCCGAATATTTCGGAATTTCTGTCAGATATTCAAAACCAAAGTTATCTACTAAAATTTATAATCAACTCCTAATTATTTTATATCAAAATAAAATTTGTTATCAAAATAATAATTTTTAAACAAAAGTTTTGCCTACGGGGAGTTTCAATTTTTTTTTCCATTGAAATCGGTCTCTATGAGTGAGGAAAATATTATTTAGCGGCCGATATGTGCATAAAAACTTAATAATCACATGTTTACGTTGGATATAAAAGTAGATTTTCATTTTTGAGTCATATTTGTTAATTATTTTTTTGAAACGTTACAAAGCAAAATATTTTTTTGGAATGAATTTTGGTCTTTAGGTATATGCACCCCCCCCCCCCCCCGTAAAAAAAAAACCCTTTGGGTAAAAATTCTAAAAAACAATAAATAAAACCCCTCAAAAGGAATTTTTGTTTCACCGGGGGGGGGGGTGATGTTTTAAAAAATAATTTCGTATTCTGTTAGTTTCTATTATGAGCTTTTTTAACCCAAAATACAAAGTTATCTTTCTTTGTTTGACCAAATCATTTATATTTAATAAAAATATACATAAATATACACAAAGAGCACACGGCGGGTGTGAC
Source organism: Magallana hongkongensis (assembly GCA_016163765.1). Lineage (NCBI taxonomy): Eukaryota > Metazoa > Mollusca > Bivalvia > Ostreida > Ostreidae > Magallana > Magallana hongkongensis. The sequence goes on along the minus strand of WFKH01011926.1, from coordinate 45,998,751 downwards.
CGGTCAGCAGAGGATGCTCACTCCTCCTAGGCACCTGATCCTACCTCTATCTTGGAGGTCCGTGTTGCTCTGCTTTGAATTTGTAATTCGTTTTATGGATTTTTGCGATTGTTGACTGTTTGTTATTGTCATTTTTTCATGTTTACATTATTATAAAACAAAAAATAAATTTAATTAGACAATTATCAAAAAATGACTTTTAGTTAGGCGGATAGACAATGCTATCGTTTTCAGTCCTTTTATAAATCAAGTATAGGGAACTTTTTAAACAGTTAGTAATAAAGATTTGCCTTTTTATTCCCCAAATGATTTGAGAGCATTGCTCAAATTGTCTTTAGTTATCAAACATGATAAACTATATTGTACATTTACAGTAAAATGTTGATCAAGTATTTTAAAGCTTTTCCAAATTTTGTGTGTAAATGTTTATTAAAGAATCAATCATCGGGAATGAAAATAATAATGAGATTAATATATAATAATTGTGGAAGTTTTAAATTCGCAGTTTTAAGTGTTTGCTTCTTATCAAAAGCTTCAACTGAAAAAAAAAAATGATTACCCGAGCATCAATGTTTTTTGTTATATTTATAGAATCATATTTTTGGCTATGGTATACCATCGTGTTGCTACCGAAGTAAACAGTTGTTACATGTACAAATAGATAGTGCTACAAATTTTACTATTAAAAAGCCAAAAACATTACTGAATTAAAACAATCTGCTAGAATAATTAAACAATCTACTAGAATAGTTAAACATTTTTTGTGAAAAACTAAGGCTTAATTAAACTATACCCTGTCCAAAGTTTTTTCTCCCACCACTTTTTACTTGATATTTCGAAGAGCATAAATACCTTTGTGCCAGAGCTACATCCATCCAGGCGAAAAACAGGGGTTTTTTTTCTATTAAATCGCCCTTCTTGCGCTACAGCTTTTAATCCATAAACAAAAATAAAAATCAAAGAATACGCATATTTTGCATTGAAAACCGCATGGAACTTACTTGAATGAAAGTGTTGAAAAATTGTCAGATGTATCCCTATGTATACATGTATCTCCATAAGAAATGAAATAAGAAAGCTCGATCGTTGTCTCTGCTTTTTTAGGTTTGCATTATATGGTGGGACACCTGCGTCAAAAATCATTTTAAAAATAAAAATACATGCTCATAATAATGAATTAGCGTTTGAAAAAAAAATATTTATTTTACATAGAAATATATTTACACTTGCAAATGTGTTCCTTTATATTACATTGTTTGCGCATTCCACTGTTATTCCTGTATAAAATCAGCCTGGGTTCTTCTTTTTGTTCATTGACATTGAGGTCTTTCTGTCCGAAAATTTAAGCGCCAATTTAAAAAAATATCCTTAAATCAATTGCTTCTTTCCTGTTTGGTACAGCATCATTCATTGTGAACATATCCTTACCAACAGGAACAATTGACTTTGGGTTACACCTTTTTTAACCTAACGCCATATATAGAAATAAAATTTACTTATTGTTCTTTTCATGCGAATGCAATAGCAGAATGATTGTTTTATAGTTTCTATTGTACCAAGTAATAATTGAAGAAAATGATAATTCAAGTTTGGGATTTAAAATAAAAAATGTGTTTTCAAATTGTGTAAAAAAAAAAAAACCCGCATAATATGGGTGTATGGAAATATTTGAAACATTCTTCTTTACTACTATGAAAAATCACCAGAATGTGTTCGATCATAACTTCTATAAATGTAAAAAGAAACTAGAAACGAGCTCGTTGCAAAGCAACGAAGAGGTCTTCCGTTGCAGCTTCCTGTCGGAAAAGGATTGTCAATCAGTCTGATTAAAAGCACCCTCTTCTCCTTACAGGGTCTGACAGGTATTGACAGGGGGTCATCTTCACCCGACCTAAAATTCTGACCAATCAGGGCTTTAGAAAATGTATTGGAATTTTTTAAATGGAGACAGGCAAATTATTTTAATCCTGCTTTCTATGTAACCCCCAGACTGAGTTTTGAAGAGTTGCACCTCTCATTAACAGATAAAGTAATGTATTTGGTAAATGAGATATATATTTAGGTTGTGTGCAAATATAGAGGTCATGTGAAGATGAATTGTTATCGATACCTATCAGACCCTGATGGGTGTAGGCAGAAGGGTGGTGATTTTAATCAGACAGGATTGTCAATATGATAAAAGTAAGTTCAGAAAAGCAAAAATAAATGATGACGGCTTCTCCAACCTGAGGGTGCGCTGCACGAAAGGTGCTCAGTGGGAGGGACAACTCTCCGTATAACGTTTGGCCATGCAAGCACTCAGCATCGTTTTTGCTTCGGGGAACACATTTATCCGAAATGTATTAACAAGCCAATAAAAGAAAAAATTAATCTTCAAAATCTAATCCGTGGTTGTGGTTGGGGAGGGGGGGGTGGGGGAGTTGTGAGGCAGCTATAACTTATTTTGTTTAATATAATTTGTTTTCAATTTGCCATAAAAATTTATATTGCCTTCTACTAAAATGTATGTTGGGGGAGGGGGGAACAATGCCCAAAAATTCAATTTCCTTTAAATTAATTTAAGGTGAATTTTGGTTGCGAAAAAGTGGGAGAGTGCTCTCAGTGGACTAACTGGCGGTTCTGTGAGCAACCTCACAAATAATTCCTCCCCTCCCCACTAAGAAAAACAAAATCATAACTAAAGTATTTCTCTTTTAGAAAATAATGGATGCTTCTTTTACTTATAGTGACACTGAACTTGCACAGATGATCAAAGTTCAAGTCGGGACATATTTAAGTACATGTCACAAGCAATCTTTGGGTCAAATTTTAGCTTCTAATTATTTCCATGTATATTACATGTAGATATGACAGACAAGAAAGAAGAATTTATTTTTCAAACGACCTTGAACTTGCACAACTGACTCTGGGTCAAGTTCATGACACATCCTCAAGTCATCAGCAATCTTTAAATGAAAAATCAATATCCAATGTTTTTCCTTAAAAACCGTATAAAGCAGACACAACTTATGAAATTTCTTCCAATGACCTTGAACTTCACAAAATAACCTTGAAACAAAATCATAACACACACTTAGGTCATAGGCAATCTTTGTGTAAAGTAAGATCTTTCAATGTTTGGAGGGCGCCTTGTTTAGAACGCTATATTACAGAAATAATTTGTTCGCTTAAGGTCTACTCTGTGCCCTGCCGCCGGAAATGGGTGTCACTAGTGCTTAATTTGGCGCCGGAATCCTCAAGGGATTACCCGTCTCTCGAGGAATCCGGGTTCACCTATGAGCACAAGTCAACACTTAGGTCATAAGCAATCTTTGTGTGAAGTAAGAACTTTCAATGTGTGGAGGACGTCTTGTTTAGAACGCTACCTTACAGGAAAAAATTGTTCACTTAAGGTCTACTCCGCGCCCTGGCGCCGGAAATCAGTGTCACTAGTGCCTAATTTGGCGCCGGAATCCTCAAGGGATTACCCGTCCCCCGAAAAATCCGGGCTCACCTAATAAGCACAAGTTCTATTTTGGGTGCAGGGCGCCTTGTTTAGAACGCTACATTACAGAAATAATTTGTTCACTTAAGGTCTACTCAGCGCCCTGGCGCCGGAAATCGTTGTCACTAGTGCCTAATTTGGCGCCGGAATCCTCGAGGGTACACCCGTCCCCGAGGAATCCGGGCTCACCTTATGAGCACAAGTCCTAGTTTGGGTGCAAGGCGGCCTAATAATTTTAGTTGTTTAACATCGGGATCGGAAAACGTTTGAAAAATAGTCGATAATTTTAACAAATTTTTTGTTAGTGCGTTGGAGTTAGTGCTGGCTAGCTTGACTCTGGTAGTGAACTATCATGGTACATGTATTTTAAAGAAACAAGAAATCTGTCGACACTTGCAGTACTCTGATGATTTCTATGGCGACCGACTGCGTTGCATAATGTTGTCGTATTTCATAACTTCTTAATCCGAGAACAATTTTCCTTTGACTTAAATCTTTTGAGTATAATATATTATTCCGTTCATATCTGTAGAAGTTTAGCATGTTCAACAGGTTGATTTATTACTAACATTATCCGATTACGATTTCGCACCTACATGTATAATGTGAAGATGATTGACTTCGAATAATAGCCTTATTGTTTAACAATTGACCACTGTAGTGAAAGCACACTTCGATACTCAATAATATTCGATAACCTTCGATACGTTGTTACTCAATTAAATAAAAATTGATGATCTGCAGCCGTAACCCGGCTGGGGCTATAGATGTTCTCAGCTGTATTCGCTGAAGCGACACAAGGTTTTCGGTCGCACGCTGCGATTGAATTAACACAGACTGACCGAATAAACAAACAGGTGAGAAAGTGAAAATGGTACACATAAGAAGAAGTCGCCAAAAAAAAAAATGATTTTCGTCAAATCTGATTATCTTTTTGCCAATTATAAAAAATCCAAATGCCTCAATTCAGAACATCCTTTTATCGTGCCAGCACCTACCGCAAACATGAAACATGGAACTTTGATTATAATAAACTACCTTGTGCGCAATCGTATTAATCATTGCTAAATCAACTGTACATATAAAATAATTTTATCTTTTCATATTAAACCAATATCATAGTTGAAATCATAATAAAAGAAAATAGTTGTGTTCGTACAAAAGTCTGAAACATGCACGCGTGATAAGGTACATGTAGAAGAACACAAACCTGACCACTCGCACGGGATCTCCTCGGCCATGTGCGAGGGATGATCATCATTTAAAAGTTTTAATATTTGTGGGTTGTTTGTTGATTTAAAACAATATTTGTACAGATTTAAAAACAGTTTAGACCTACAAACCAACCACTAATTAAAGTCTGACGAAGTTTCCGATTTGTAGTAATATCGCCTTTATAAATTTTCAGAACGTCTTCTTACACTCTAATGTTTAATTAAATAAAAACAAGATGGACAAACTCTTATAACATGAAGAAATAAAAACAGATCTTGTATTTTATTTACGGGTATACAAACTAAAACAATTCTAGAGTTTGCGGCTAAATAAACTCATATATGAGAGACGCAACTCTCGTGTATTAGATAACCGCTGACCGCTAGTTAGCCCCGTCGCGACCATGGTGACCGATTTTCTAGGCCGCGGGTGAGGGATAGCTTACGTAACGGTACACACACACAGCTCTGAATCAAGGTAGATTTTAAATGCATGCAGTATGAAAACTCAAATGTAATACATATATTTATTTTAAATCCGTACTTTGTGTTTTACTACAAAGGAAGAAGAATATTTTGTTTTCCGATTCTCGTTTTTGGGATTGTGTACTATAAGAACTTAACAAAACTGACATAAACT
>WFKH01011926.1:45942877-45967361 GCA_016163765.1 Magallana hongkongensis | reverse complement strand
TTATAAGCGAGGTCAAAATTCTATTGGGGTCAGTTTTCAACGTGTGGGGGGTCGTAGATCTACAGGTCTGGAATGGTTTTCTACGGTGGAAAAAGGACCCTACTTGTCATAGAATTCTGACCCTAGGTCAGTTTTCTCCGTAGAAATTTGACCCCCGGGTCAACATTCTACGGGGGTCACTTTTCGTCGGAACACCGGAACCATAACTGTAAAAAAGATACGGTTTCAGTACAAATCTGGCCATGCACTTCACTGAAGTTGTAAAAAAAAAATTAAGTAATGCTTTTAATATCGATTTCAATTCTATTTACTATCCAATATTATACATTGGCATGTAGTCATGAATACAATTACTAGTAACGTACAAAAAAAACCCCACACTCCATTTAGCATATCGGTTTCTAGTATGTTGGAGTTTTTCCTTTTCTAAAATCAAATGCACTGAATTGTTAAATCTCACGATGTAAGACTTTTTTGCATATGAGTTCAGTTGCAAAAGACATCAATTTCAAAGGAATTTCTTTTCAAACAATATAGACTACATGCATTGCAAAGATTGTATAAAAAAACTGAAATTGGCGACTGTTGTCGACACTGCTTTTGAGAGGAAAATAACCCCTAAAACAAGTAGTTTTAAGAATATTTTCTGTTTAGAAACGTATTAAGTTTATGACGTATTTCCAGAACTGTTGTCTTTTATACCACATGTTTTTCATGATTGGTTACATTCATATGTTTAGGTCATTTTAAGGTATATTCAATCTTTATAAAAAAAATCAAATTCTCAGGAAATAATAAAAGTACCTTCTACTTCAGGATATTACCTACGCATTTTGATACCACCTCCCGATTGCGCTTGAAAAATAATAAATCATTGCGAACATATGTCGCACGTTTTAACAGTACATAGTAAGATTGATCAAAAGTAAAAACTTTGATTGTTTTGTGGGAGATAAACATAACGTCCTCTCATTGTTAAAACACACACCGTCCTCTCATGGCTAACACACCGTCCTCTTATGGCTAACACAGCGTCCTCTCAAGTTAACACAACGTCCTCTCAAGGCTAACACACCGTCCTCTCAAGGCTAACACACCGTCCTCTCAAGTTAACACAACGTCCTCTCAAGGCTAACACACCGTCCTCTCATGTTAACACAACGTCCTCTCAAGGCTAACACACCGTCCTCGCAAGTTAACTCTCAAGTTAACACAACGTCCTCTCACGAAACCGGAACGTCCTCTAAAGCATAGTGAAAATACAATGCTTTAATACCCTAGATACTGCATACTACAACTTCCCATCGTGTAACTAGAGCCATTTCTTATAAAAGTACCGAATCTTGAAAAAATAGCTCAATTAGAAAGTATGGTCCTCGGAGGAAGGTGGGGTGTCATAGTCCTCGTATGGTCGGTAATGCATGTATGTGTGTGTGTGTGTGTGTGTGTGTGTGTGTGTGTATATATGTAAATACTTATGCCTTGTCTTATAATTATATGTGTTGCAGGTATGTATAATTGTATGTTCTGAAATAATCCTCATATGAGGGAAATAAAGTATGAATGAATGAATGAATGAATGTTTCGGCCGATCACAGTTGTGTCTGTATGAGGCAGCAGGCAAGCTTCACCATTTGCGAAGATATAACGCTTCGCACTACTCCTATGTAAATCTTTAATTAATAGAATTATAACTAAGGAACATTATTTTGATGTATTTGACTTGAGATTTAAACATTTATACAGTTACACAATGATTAAAATTATGTTTTGTTTTTCTTCACATGCGTACAAAAGTGTGTGTGGTGTACACTTATAAACGTAAAAGTAATTTGTCCCTTGCTATTTCGGAAAGCAACAAAAAAAACGCGATTTATCCTTTTTAATGCATGTTGTACTCTTTGCGTAACATACAGTCATTTCATGCATATATATTACAATTTTATGCTATGCTATGGTATGCGATTTTAATAATATGCTTAGAGATTTCAATACCATGCTATGAGATTTGTATGCTTTGCTATGAGAAATTGAAATTGAAATGAAGGGCTTAATGATATGGTATGCTTTGTTATGAGATTTGAACAAAAACGCCTCCTTACAGTTTCAAACATTTCGAAGTAAACTGATAAGAAGCCAAAGTTTTCCACTACTCTGAATATTTATTCTTTTAAATAAAAGCACTAACATCGAGTGAAAATCATGTTGTATGCTATGCTATGATATGTTATGGGATGATATGACGAATGAGAATCTTTGAGATTGTATGCTATGGTATGAGATTCCAATGCTATGCTACGAGATTCCATTGCTATATTATGCTATGTTGTATGTTATAAAGATATGCTTGAACTGACTGTAGAAACAGTTCGTTCTCACAACTAATATCATATGCCGATTATTCCTTTAAATGGAATACTTGTTTTTATAAATGGTTTTTAAAGATTAAAAGCAAAAGGGGTTGGGGGCAACTCTTCAAGAACAGAATAAGGTAATTTATTAGGACACGTTCCGCTTTTAAATAATGATACTTAACATAAAAGTTATGACCAAGTATACTGAGTATTAAGTCTGTACATATCTCTTTTGCATCTGGATTCATTAAATCGTTTGCTATTATGGGTCGGATACCTTAAAAATTTATAAGTGGTTGAAAATGCTATTCGAGAAAAAAGTACGTTTGTAAATTACATGTAAACCACTTTAAACCTTTTTAAGCATTTCGGTTGAATTTTATACAATTTTATACGTTGTAATCCCTTACGTTTATAGGTATGGACAGGGTAATATGTATAGCAAATACAACCATTGCGCTCAATGAAAAAAACTGGATTTTCAGAAGAATTTGTTTTAAAATATAGATTCATGCACGCTAAAACGTTATGTGGAAACGTAAGTACATTTGACTTAAGCATGATATCAACAAGTGATAAAGCACAGCTAGATTCTTTGTGTGAAAATGTAAATCTGGAAAATGACATACCAAAGAACCTTTAAATAGATGGAAAATATATCAAAATAAGCGCCACGATTGTTTACATTTTACACAATATACCATATAAGAGGTAATTTAACAGTCCTAGAAAACAACACACACAATGCCAAATACGTGGGTACATTTGTCAACCCAAACCGTGCAATAAATGAATAGTTCATGATATTTCAGCAATTTAACACACTTTAGATATTGTATATGGCATTAAGATAATTTATAAATGTAAATGGAAATATTGAAGTAAAAGATTCATTAACATACCTTTATGATGTAAATGAAATAGATTGACGGACTATATGCTGTTCGTTATCACAGTTGTCAATAGAATAAAATACCTATAATGAAGAACAAAAGCGAAAATGAATTTTATTTTGATGAGAACAGTATTATATTATGCGTTATCTAATCTTAGTGGTTAGATGTTAACACACAGTGTTAAAAATCAGTGTCAATTTTTAACCAAAAAAGTGCAAACAGTTTACTGTACAATAAACTTGTTCTCTTATCGAGACAGCTTTCTGTTAAAATTTGACAGTTTTAATTTTTTTCATTGATTATTTCAAAGCAGTTTCTGAATTCGTTGTATAAACAAATGAACAAATATACTTTATTAAAATCAAATCAAAATGACTTTATCAACTATGATGAGTAAGTCATTCACTTACCTATGTGATTAAAAATGGAACATCGATTACTACACCCGTAGAACCGTTTATCCTTTAATCATTTTTTTTTATTTTAACTGAAATTTTCTTTTCCGGGAAAAAATGAAAGCTAATCACATCATAGCTTATTTTATAGTTGTTTGAAAGTTAGGGTTTTTTTTATATGCAGTTTCCGATACATCGTTGTTTTATACTAATTATCAGCAATAGTATCTCCTACAGTCTTTGTAACTTACCAACAAAGTATCTGTCCGTTAATGCCCACTTTTTAAGCTTTTGTACAATATAAAGAAATACCCGCGTGCTCAGCATGCTTGTTTTGATCACGTACTAATGTCACGTGTATTAAACTTTTCCCGATGCTGAAAGAGTTGTAAGCAAAGCTTGCGTTGCACGACCTATGATAAGAGAATCGACGAACTATGCGCTATCCGTTCTCGTGGAAATCAATATGATATAAAGCGGTTTCACAGAAACAAAGGTGAAAGTAAGATTCATTTCAATTAAGAGCAATGTTTATTTTGCCTCTTTATCTAATGTCGAGTGATTAGATATAAATATAAAGGCTACAGAATCATTGTCATTTTTAGGTGCTCATAATTCATTATACATTGAATGATTTGATATACCATATTTATTCTGGATTCCAAAGCTTCACAAAACACTTCCAAACAAAGATATATAGCAAGTTCCATTAAATGTTTTACAAGGCTTCTTTGTTCACTCCTGTCTAAAAATTCTTACATTAGTGAAGGAGAAGCTTCATGACAACTGTACAACATTATATTTTGTCAATTCGTAATTAAAAGCGAGGAAATATTATCCCCGTAAAATCGCAAGAACCACATTTCGCGGATTTTAAAACCTCGCCTTTATATTTCGGACGCATGTAAAGTATAATACATAATGATAAAAACTCGGTGTTTGCGATTTTATATTCTCGCGATTTGATGAAAAACAGTTAGATCGCGGAATTAGGTACTCGCTTGAAATAAGGAATCTACAGTACTCCAGAAGCAGAAGATGTGGATACTTAAAAACTCTATTAATTATTTGAAACTTTTAGGTTATAAAATCTTACCAAAATCAATAACATTAAAACATACGATTTTTCAACGATCTATACGGCCATTCCCCATGACAAATTAAAATCTAGGCTTTTTGATATCATCGACCGTTGTTTATCTAATAAAAACGGAACTCGTAAAAAACTATTTTTTTAAAAACCATTCTGATTGCACATACAAGAACTCTGAAGTTGGCATAAAAAAGATGCTTGAATTTCTGAAAGATAACATCAATGTAGTTTTTGGAGACCAGGTCTTCCTACAATCAGTCAAATTTCCAATAGGTACAAGTTTTGCTCCCCTTTTGGCTGACTTATTTTTATATTCTTTTATATTCTTATGAAACAAAATTCATTAAAAAAAAATTGTGCAAGATAGAATAAAGCTCTTGCTGTTTTAACTTGTCAAAAATAACTTCGACAATGTGTCATATTTTTTTTAAACATAAGTAAATATGCTAAAGAACACTTTTTCCCGCAACTGTTTCACTCTCAACTTATGTATTATCGAATCATAGTAAGAATGTGAATTACATTGAGGGTGATCTATGACTCTTGCTTTCAACTCTATATTTAGATCTATTGATGATGTTTTATCCATTAACATTAACAACTGTTACTTTTACTCTTATGTTAACTTAATATATTCCAGTGAACTTGAAATAAAAGTTACCACAGATTCAGAAATATCTGTTTCATATTTCTATATTTTATTACAAAAAGACGTTAATGCTAACCTAACAGCAAAACTATATCATAAACGTGATGGTTTTAAATTGTCCATCGTCAACTTACTTTACTTGTATAGCAATATACCATCATCACCTGCTAATGGGGGTTTATGTCTCTCAGCTTATTCGTTACGCAAGATCATGTTCTACATACGATAAATTTATTAAACAAGGCATGTTACTTACAAACAAGTTGTTTGAATAAGAATATCAAGAACCTTGATTGAAATCATATTTAGGCCAATTTTATGGTCGATTCAATAACCTTGTCAGCAAATACAATGTTTCATTATGTTGATTGACGTTTTTAATACTTGTTAAACCATCATTTATACAGCGGACTGACTACGGTTTCTTCCGTTTTTCATGATCTGGGTCGCATGCTGACTGACGTTTTTCATACTAATATACAGACCATAATTAATCACCTAATTGTCTACGGACTTTTACGTTTATTCCCGATTACGACAAAGAACACACGGCGGGTGCAACCGTTTGGCATAAGATGCTTTCCTCCTAGTCACCTGATCCCACCTCTATCTTTTTAGAGGTCCGTGTTGCTCTGCTTTAAATTCGTATTTCGGTTTCTGGATTTTTGAGATGGTTGATTTTGTCATTTTTCATACAATTAACTTTCTCTTGCATCGATACAGCTTGTTCTAAATTCCGACAGTTTTACTTTACCCGTTATTTTGTAAGCTTTTTCTGTGCTTTGTGTATGAAAACATATTTATAAAATCAAATTACCATAAGTGACAATAGTATGTTTGTAACCGAATAAATTGACAACAAAGGAATGTCTTTTCTACTAAGATATTCCTATTTTGGCACTTCATTTAATGTATGCCAAAAATACTATTGACGCTCAATAACATATATTTATCAGCAATAATAAGCAGAGTTTAAATCAACATCCAACAAATTTGATGAATTCAACAAGATGAATGTTTGCCATTTAATCAATTAAATGTTTACTGAAAGGTCTAGAAAGGTTACTGAATGGCAGATCTATGTCATTCAGTCAGCCTCCAGTTACCTTTCAATCAGATTTCACATGACAAAATCACAGAGCTTCATCCTGTGTCACTTTGTAAGTAGACTTATATACTTAAATACGTCGACGTGACCTATCCATGATAGCTAAAACTCATTATTTGAAATCTTATTTTTCAAACAAATTTTTAGATATCACTGACTTATATTTTGGCACATTATCGTTATTTCAATGCTTTCATTTTATGCATGGTACTATGAGGCCTAGAAACATGTCATTGATTCAGCTAAGAGCCACAATTTTATATTTTTACATGAAATGTGACCACGAACTAATACTACCAGTTCCAACTTTATTCTGTGATGTATTATTTATTATTGCCGAGAATATTCCATCTATGTAATAAATGCAAATTCATGTGAAGAAATGGAGAAAACAATAACAAAAGTTAACATTGCAACACGATTTCATCAGTCATGAGTATTATATTCAACATAATACTATATTATATTCAACATAGTCATCATATTTATTCAACAAATATATTGGTTAAACCATTTTAAAGGGAAACAAAATCATTACTTTTTCTTGCAATCCTAGCTTCTTGCCGAAGCTACAACAGGTGCCCGTTATTTCGTCATGACTGAAGAGGTAGGTTTATTAGCAAAGGACTCCCTACAGAAACAGGTACAGTTTCACGAGAGAGGTAATCCCTAAAATCTGCTCATGATGTGCTTTTGACCTTTCATTCAACATAAAATTGGATGAATTGCAGAGCTTCATCCTCTGTCCTTTAATGAATTGTTTAAAATGGAGTCTCTAGCTAGAAGAAAGCAAATGCAAATGAAAAAAGCATCACATAAATGTACAATAAGAGATTTGAATGTACCAGTAGCTAGAAGTAAATTTATATACTTGCAAATGAATAAGCTTTACATACATGTCTAGAAGGAATTTAGGGGAGTCTAATTTTTTTGTTTATGCTTTTTCACATCTTTGATGAAAAGAAACGAAATCGCAAATAAAAGTCATATAGTGATGTTTGAGTATTTAGTAAAACTTCTATGCTGAACGTCTCCTATTTTTTGAATACAGTAACTAGGAATGCATGTTCTGGGCTCTAGAATGACTTCTTCAAATCTGCTTGCAACATCACAGGCTCTTGAATTACTTTTAACATACTTCAGTCGCACGCTTTCATCAGTCAGATCTATTACCTTAACATCTTTAGGGTCCAGCATCGTAATATTGATACGCACAACGAGACGAACTTTATATGCTTTATTTGTTACACTTGCCAATTCCTCCAACCCGGATATCGTTTTGCAACAAGAAATGAATCGCGATTCCTCGCCTTCGTTGCTTCCTTTCTCCACATGCCTTTTTAGGCTTGTTTTTGAGTGGATATTTTTGGGGCGAAGACCACGTCTGAAACATTCATTAAAACGTAGTAATCTATACACATACTCGTCTTTTTTTTATTGCAACTTCTTCAGGAAACCCTTCTGATTCTCTTGTATCCCTGGAATGTTGATCATCATTCTGACATATCACAACTTCTTTCTGGGTAAAATAGCATTATCCTTGTTCGGAGAAGACAAATCGTCTGCAGTAGTTGGTTTTGCTAAACTGAAGACTTGTACAGGTATATATGTTTCTGAACATTCTGTTGTATCATCTCCGACATTTCCAGTCTGGACTTTTCTTTTATCTCAGAATCGTGATGAAATGAACCATCTTGGTCAGGTCCCTCAGCAATATCTTCGGTCAAGATTTCTAGCTTAAGTTTACCAGATGTTACCTTCGTTTTGTTTTCCACACCCCTTTTACAAATGTGATTAACATCTGCTTCATGTTTTTTATACTTCCTATTGGGCTCATCATCATCACATCCAAGAACAGTAAGCACACTAATTTTAAAATAGCATTATCAATTTGTGCATTGTGATTAAATGAAAATAATAATAACTAGATCGTTCTCGTTGCGAGCAACGAGTGGGTCTTCCGACCGAGTATTGAATAGATTAAATAAAGCTCATCATTTTAAAGATAAAATAGTAAATCTAAGGGAAAAAATTAGTGGAAATTTTTTGCGGCATTTGGGGCTTGAACCCGGGTCGCCTGGGCTCATGTCCATGACTCTATCGACTGAGCTACCCTGACTCTCGCTTCATGATTTTGATGCTTGATTTCTCGAGAACGCGTTAAACGATTTTTAAACAAATTGCATATTCTGAATCAGTAAAAGGGTCACTATCAACTATTAAAATATGAAAGTAAAATATTAAAAAATAAAAAGGTTCCAAAATTTGATTTTTTAAATTACCGTCCTGTGACGACCGGAAGTGACAGCGGACATTCTTATGAACCAGGTTCAAGATAAAAACGCTATGTCAAGCATCACTAAAAATTTTAGCGCTCAACCTTTACTTGTTTTTTTAGATCTCTAGCCGACAAAATTGACTTTTAAAAATCGTCAACGGACGATAACTTCCGACCGGAAGTGAATTTTCAAAAATTGTTCAGTAAGCATCAATTTCAGATAAAAACGCGTTTATCTCTAAAATTTGAACGAAATCGATCCATCCATATCCGAAAAATTGTCTGCACAAATCGGTACGAAACAAAGAACATTAATAACATGAAGAAACCTGAAAAAAGAAACAATAGAATAATAGTAGGGTCTTCCGCTGAAGACGGAAGACCCTAATAACATTATTTTAAAAGCTGACAGGAATTCATAAAATGTTTTGATTATCATATTATTTTCGATCGCTCATGATTGAAGTGATACTTGGGTAAACTGTATATTGTAAAAATGTGTCACATTCATTGGAAAGGAATACCTTACACACCATGGAGTAGGGTTTTTTTGTTTGTATAAAATCTACACTTAGCAGCTCTTACGTTTAGGACATATTCTATTGGAATGCGTTTGGGTTTTTTTCTAGGTTATTCTCGTACATTTCGTTACTCAGGGATGTCAGATTAAATTGTTCATTGTTGAAGAGACTGAACTCAATAAAGCATTATTATTTTGTGCTCTGTAATTAAATGGAATTCAGATGAACACTTTTGGAAAAAGTACACACTGTTCTGCAATGATTTTTGATATTCTTCATGCATTGGTTGTCTACAAATCTTTCCTACTGATGAACTTATTTAAGAGAATAAAACACCTAAATTTGGACATGAAATATTGCCTTTGTTATTTATTCAAGTCAGCTGTTAAGGACGACAGATCTAATTCGATTTATGTATCTTTATTGCGCACTTAAATGGGGTGATTGCTACAAACGATGAATTCTCAGAATTACGCACAGGCACCTGACGTCAAATATTTTTCTCATAATAAAAAAAAAATACTCCGCTTACCTAATAATTGACAAGGTACCCATCCCCGCCATCTTGGATTGTTTTAAAACTGTCACATCGCCGTGAATTTTCGCTTATAACTCAGCGGTAACATTTTTCTGCGATCATCTCCGCCGTCCGATCGGTCATTCAATATCTTAGCTTACTGCTGATTCAACCAAAACGGCCCATAACATCGTCTATTATTAAAAATATCTCCTCATTCTGCATCTACTGCTGCTGATTTGCGACAAAAAGCTAAAGGGTGGACGGAAGTTGACATAAATCGCGTCATAATATGGGTAATCCCTTCCAAATATAGAACTGATACGAATATTCAAAAGGCGTCAATTTTGAATTCGATCAACATACGAGTTAAAATTAAGAAAAGGGATACCATAAACAATCAATTATAACTTTTGTTACACAAAGTTTATATAAACATGTTTATAAATGCATATATTTTGAAATATTGAAACAAACACACGTTGCAGGGAAATCTCATTTACATATTGGTGACAACTTCCGTCCACCCTTAAGACATTTATCGCATATCTAAGGCAGTAGATGCAGATCGAGTGGTTATTTTTATTAATGACAGGTGTAATGCACTGTTTTGGTTGAATTGGTTGTAAGCTTAGATGTTGAATGATCGATCGGGAGACGTAGAGGATTGCAAAATAATTTTACCGATGAGTTTCAAGCAAAACTTCCAGCTGATGTGCCAGTTTAAAAAAAATCCAAGATGGCGGGGATGGGTACCTTGTCATTTATTAGGTAAGCGGAGTATTTTTTTATTATGAGAAAAATATATGACGTCAGGTGCCTGTGGAATTACGTTACATTCAATGAACTTCAATTTTTATATATTCCCAGTTAATGGATTACATCGTTGGAATATCTGTTTCATTTTTTATATACTCACTATTTGATATAAATGTATGCAAGATTATAGATCGCATGAAATGTATTCATCTTAATTTATGATAGGAGTTTAGTGAGCATATGAAATCACTATAGACATATAGCCCCGCCCTACATTTAAAAGTATACGAGTAAAAATTGTATTTTTTCTCCTTCATCTTGTCTATAGGTTTTATCAAATTTTGTCCATTTACGATGACAGGAAAATACTTCAATAAGCATATCCGTAATATTTTTAAAAATGCAAAAGTCATTATTAACCGGGGTTTTTTTTGTCGTTTCATCAGTATTCATTGCATACCACGTTTTGTGATTTTGCTCATGCATGAATTAAATGTAATTCATCTCATTAAAGCAAAAATCGGACGGAAGACCCACTCGTTGCTCGCAACGAGAGCGCATCTAGTTTATTAGTTTTATTTTTTCTTCTTCTCTTTTTTTCCAGGGACAGCTTTTTTATTTCAAGAGATATTAAAACATTTTTTTCTTTATGTTATTGACAGAGACATAAATAACAGAGATTGGCAACTGATCGAAATCTCGCGGTCCCTATTGTAAAGTGTTCCCAGTTTAAATCAGTATATCTTTCAAATAAACAATTATATCGAAATATAAACAGCTAAAACCTATTACCAAGAATTCAAAATATTATATTTTCATGAGTCTATGTCTTATAAACAATATTAAAGGAGGAGTTTTTGGAGGCAGTTGGCTACCCGTCGTCCGAGATTTCGCCGCTGTTTTATAGCAGGACAATATATTTTCTATATATTAATCTTATTTTTCATTTTTTCGTTTCAAAAATGTCTAAAACCTATGCCCAGTATACTTTTGGTTTAAGATCATTATCTCAGTTTACTAAAAAGTAGTTCTCAAAGTAAGGTCGGTCCCGTAACATTTTTCAACAACAAAACACGCTAATGGCGGAGTTGCCATCTCTGTTATTTATGTCTCTGGTTATTGACCATAAAAAGTTATGGTACCAAATGACCCTTTGCTTAATAACTCCCAGAACTTACAAAGTTATTGCCCTTGTGTACGAAATGCTTTTTATCGCTACTCCTCTGAAACCACAAGAGATAGAGAATTGGAACTTTTACCAATGTCTTCAGTACACTTAGAGGGTTCTTCAATCTATTCATACCGAAAGGATCCGAGGCCCCCTTTTAGTAGTTATTTCCCCTGAAAGTATTTAAATTTCAATAAAATCACTTCCAACTTTTTGTCTACTTATCACAGAGACTTCGGACCACTTGGGATGGAATTGTCTACCTTGGCCGAACAAAATGACATAAAGGTCAAAGGTCAAGGTCTGTTAATTAATGAATTTTAATATCTTGAGAAATACAGAATTCTTGTAGAGTTTGCAATAGCTTGCTGGATTGCGCAATAAGGTATTCAATTCGGTCAACCAGGTATCACATCATGGTCCTGTTGTTACTCAAGTGTAAATTTTTTTTACAGTCAACCCATTCATATTGTACAAAGACAGCTAGCCTCTAGAACACTCTGTTTTATTGTTAGGTTTTCTATTTATAGGCTTGTGTAAAGAATATTAACCTGACGAGCACATCAGTTTTGTTCAGAGTAAGTGGGGGAAAATCAGAAAAGTAATTCAAAAGACATTTACGATAAACAACAGGGTATTCTCAAAGCATTGGCTTGAAATACCAAAAAAAAAATCTCTTACAAAAATCGTTGATGGCTTCGTGGTATTCTCAATTTCTATTATAACATATATCACAAGTATAATAATAAGTTTTGTATACCTTATTGAGCAATCTAACAAGTTATTAAAAATATTAAGGTGGAAAGACCTCTAATTGTTCGAGAACAATTAGTCTACTAGTTTACTATTTTATATGTTTGTAGTAAAGGATGCGTTATATTTTATTAAGGTCTTTCATTTTCAAGGGAAGACCTTATTGTTATTGCTTTGTTTCTTGTTCCCTATTATTATTATTATTATTAATTTTTTTCTGTCACGTTTTCTCAAAAATGCTTCAGCCGATTTTGATGAAACTTTCAGATCTTAATCATAACAAAATTTATAAGAAAATTACACGTCGTTTTTTTGTTCATCACTTTCGGTCCCGAGATATTAAAGATTTTATGTTTTAGCTTGTTCACGATTTTTTTTCAAAAAGTATTAAAGATAGAACTTTCAAATTTTCAGGGATGGTAGAGAGTCATCCGCCACAGAGCCATTCGCAAATCCGAACGGCTGCCGTCACTTCCTCTCGTCACCGGAAGGAAACAAAAAACAGTCATTTTTTATTTTTTTGTTTTGAAATCTTTTTATGTTACTATTCGATAAAGACGCTTAAATAACTTCAGAATATGAAATTTGTTTCAAAATCGATCCACGCATTCTCGAGATTTTGGGCTCCAAAGTCCTGAAGCGAGAGTCCGCGTAGCTCAGTCGTTAGAGTGGTGGACTTGTGCCCAGGCGACCTGGGTTCAGTTCCAGAGTGCCGAATGTTTTTTTCTTTCTTAATTGTGTTTTGATTTACGATTTACGATGGATTTTAATGTTTTTTTGTTTTAATTTTATCATAAATCAAAATAAAAGCGTCTTTTTTAGTACAAATAAAGAGCTCGTTTCAAAATACCGTTAATTTTCTGCTTTGTGACAGCAGCAATCTAAATTCAGACGGTCGTATCATCGCCGGCATCAAAGTCATGCCGCCGAAGCACCCCTGCAATACGACCGCATTAGAGCTCGCCGGGTCGCTTTGCCGGCATCTAAGAAATGCCGCCATCTCAATGACTGTATGCACACAACATTTAGCGACTGCGGATAGTAAATAACCGTTCTCCTAACAAAATGGCCATGTTTCAATTATTCTACATGACTTTAAACGAAGGGTTGTTTAATGTTTATCCATATACGTGGATACAGGCATGCATGTATACATGCGTTTATTAACAAATGTTGTTTACTGATTATTTACATGTTTGAATTGTACATTTACTTCCTCATCTCTCTCTCTTTATCTCTCTCTCTCTCTCTCTCTATCTCAAGTCATTAACAGTGAATATCTGAACTCCGCCTCTACGATGACATGTGGTGATAAAGAAGAGTGTTCAAACTCAAAAGTCCAAAGGAAAAAAACACAAAACACGATCAGAGTAAACACGGATCTAAACGATTCGTTGAAACTGTTCTGCAGTAGTAGTCTTGTTTGTGTAGTTCTCTAATCTAGATTGGGTTCAGTGGTCAACCCGGAAAGATGTCGATACTAAATATAAAGTGTATTCCAATAACCAAATAATTCGCTTAGCCTAGCTAAGAGCTCTCTCTCTCTCTCTCTCTCTCTCTCTCTCTCTCCTCTCTCTCTCTCACTTGACATACGTTTAAATAAAGTCATTCCAAACAAATGAATAATTTTAAATATTAGTATAAATAAGAAAAATAGTTGTTTTTCGACCCGCGGTAAACTTTTAACTATTTATAATACAGTTGCACTGTTGGAACCTGATGCATTGTTGTTGCGGCGGCATGCCTTTGATGCCGGCGAAGTGGCCGGCTGATTGTGTCTAGCAAGCAGCTGACGTAAACATTGAGTAGTCCGAGTATCGCAATACGTCACCATACGGGTTTTACAATATTAGTTTGACTTTTACATAGCGTTTTAGATATTCGGTATTGGTTTTGCTCTGTTAGAGAGTGTTAAGAAATGGTAGGAAAAAAACAACTATCCCTATAGTCTTTTTTATTGTGCATTCAAACGGAAGACCTCTCGTTGCTCGCAACGAGATTGGGATAGCGTCTAGTTTTTTATCTATTTTCTTATAAAGAGTTTATTTTACAACAAACTAACTAGGTGGACTCATTATTATATTTCAAAATAAAGGCTTCTACTTGAATATATTTCTAG
Source organism: Magallana hongkongensis (assembly GCA_016163765.1). Lineage (NCBI taxonomy): Eukaryota > Metazoa > Mollusca > Bivalvia > Ostreida > Ostreidae > Magallana > Magallana hongkongensis. The sequence continues at coordinate 45,952,751 of WFKH01011926.1, read as the reverse complement.
AATGTAAACTTTGCTAGTTAAATGCACAGAAACGTAATTACCCATTCACTTACATATCTTTGATAATTTCGCCATGTACGTAGAATCCTTTTGAATCCGTGGTTACGCAAGAAGTGTCGATAGTTTGTTCATGCAAGACGATTTCTTCTTCCTCTTTATTCTCGGTTATATTATGATCTGGCATGCCTTTACAACGATTCTGGCTATCAAACTCTGTGTATGCATCTTTATTTTTAAAAGTGCTAATTGCCTCGCTTCATTGCTTCTCTTTGTTATAACAAAATGTTCTGTTTTAGTTTTAGAGACTGCTTCTATTTTTTTTGTGTATGTATTGATTTCTTTTCCACCGTCATCTACATCTAAAGAATCATGCCACAGCTTAAAATGTTTCCTGTCAGGTTCTTCAACCCCTTCATCAGATCCTAAAACAGATGCATTAAAAAAGAAGTACATCTTAAGACATGTTTAAGAAATATTTAGTGGACACAAATCACACAAAATGAACATAACGCACCGACTTGCACAAGATAACATAAGAAATATGAGTATTTACGCCTTATTACTTTATTAGATTTACACAAGGGTTGCCGAGGCCTGATAAAAATGTACTTTTCCGTAACTTAGCAGAAGATGACAATTTTCAGTAATTTTGAATAAAAAAAAATGTGTCATCAATCATGCATCGCCCACACTGAAATTCACATTAATACCATAATTCGACATTATGCATAAGATAATATTTATTTTCTTGAAGGCGGCACAGTTTCCTAATTAAAAACTAAGAAAAAGTGTACTTTTGTCATAACTATTTACGTTTCAAAAATATGACAAATTATTGAAGTCATTTTTTTCCAAATAATAGCATAATGAAAATTAATATTTTCATACACTGGTTCCAAATCACGCGTATTTTAGGAATATTAAATATAATTCTATTTTTGGGACACACAGTAAAAGGAACTGTACACTTTATTTTCTTTCTTTATACACTAGTATTGTTATAAGTATTAACACCAAATAATCAAATCAAGTATTAAGAACATGTGTAAAAGTATCTTTATAGGTTGAGTACATGCAAATTATCACATTTTAATCGTGCAAGATATCTTTTTATGATTTCATTTGTTTGCAATGCCCTATCATTTATGATCTATGAAATACTGGTATATGTGATGGGTATTTTTGAGCTTTAAAATTCTTGTAAGTTTCAATTAGACTTTGACACAAACCTCCCCGCTTTTTTCTAGGCAATTTTTCGTAATCAACAGACCCCTGCTCCATTATTATCACGTTTCCTAAAATGAACGTCAAAAATATTCAATTAATCTAGCCGTGAAACGATAATAATCAATCTGATTTGACAAAACGTAGCCTTTTCACTCATGTCTACAATTAAAATTAAGACTTATTTTTAAAAAATAGTTTTAAAGTACAATGTTTGAAGTCCTAATCAAGAAGGATAAAAGGGCTTCATTATCTTTAAGTTTTTTTTTTTTTAAATGATAGTTTCGATAACAATTTCAGAAAAATAACACGGTAACAGTTAAGTGTACTTACCCAAATATTCTCGATCTTTGATTTTTTGTATCTGAAGACAAGAAAAAAAACCCGCTCAATATTATGAGTTTTAATGCAATCAAAGTCTATTAAAGGGTACTTTTGAAATACCGAAATCAATGTGTCTGAATGATTTTATTTCATATCTTTATTGATCAAAACACAGCAACGTGGCAACGAGGGTTTTTTTATACTTCACGTTAATATCACTATTGCAATATTAATTCAATGCATTATCACTTTTAACGTTCGCGTCTCGATATAGTAATCTCCAATAGGTATTTATCAAATTATTATGAATGCTGTCGCAACATTGGTTTTCATCGTGTTTTAAGTCTAAGAAATAAAGATATTTTATTGATTAATTTCTATTGGTAACATTTTAAAGTTTATAATCACCTTCTGGGTTTTTGGGGTTTTTTTTGTGAAAGTATTAAATACATTGTTTCAATTGAACTCTTTTGCCATTCAAAGCAGTCTATCAGTTTAGGTACTGACAATAATATCAATAAAACATTCCTTAGCGACATATACTTGTAAGTAAAACTTCGATTGCTGAACATACGATATAATATTTACGAGAATTTAATAGATTTGAGTGTTTTAACGAGAAGTGGTAGAAAAAGTATTTTTTTTTTAATTAAGACCAAAACATGATTAAACCGTTTATATAATTCCACGGATGTTGAATTAATACAAGGTTTTTCTGTTTTTTAATAACCAACATGAAATATATCGATGAAAGATGAAAATATTCGTAAAGTTAACATGGAAAAAAAATAGATTAATAAAAACCTGTTTATGCACTACAATTTATGCAGGCTTAATTGTTTGGTGTTTTCACAAGAGACGCTATCTTAAGATAAAACTCCATTATTACTAACCTTCAAAAGCAGAGATTATCCATCATTAATTGGCACCACAATTTAAAATGCCAATAAAGTCAATAGAATTAACAATCTGGTTAGCGTCAAAAAATCTTTATCAATAATTTGTCCTCAAAAGTGTTTTTGATACAAGTGGCATTCAGCGTCTGTCTGCCAATTTTCGGTATAGTCTCTTTTTAACGATATTTAGTAATCTCATCACTGGGGCTCGCCAGCGATCAAAATGAAATAAGGAGTATGATCGTCAATAAACACACGGTTGTGCAATCACAGCTATTTAAAAAGCATTTTTTTTCTTCTAAAATTCATTACACGGTATTTATTTAACAGATTTATTGATTGATGAATTGAATTCAATGATAGGCTACACTGTTATTTTAGCTAGTCAATTTTCAATAACACTGTCGGTATTGTCCTTTAAATTCCGACGCTTTTTATAACTCATTTTATTAGACGCCAATCATGCTAAGTGAAAGCTCGAATGTAAACACGCCGCCATTTTTACGAATACTTATTGCATCATACTGTACTTCCGAAGAATCGCTTGAAGTAAAATATTTCGAGTTTTGTAATTCTGGACTTATTTATTAAATAAACATAAAACTTTATTGTGTTGCAATTCAGGTTTTCCAAATAAGTGTATGACTCAAATAATATTTATGTTTTATCAATATAACGCACAATAAATATATAGTTTTGAAATAGATATTTTATTTGCGTACCTTAATGAATTAAAAAAATATATATATATAACTTGCTTGTGATTCCATGATATATTTAATGACATTAATAAAATGATTTAAGTTCAATTAAGTTTCATTTTTGTTACGAACAATTTTGTGTAAGATTTTTATCTAATCTCGGATGACAAGAAGTGTAAACTCTCATGTCTCTTTATACATATATCTGTCACTGTTTCTCTCTCTCTCTCTCTCTCTCCGGGGTTGTCGTTCGCGCTTCGTTCTCTATACTTTAAAACCTGTGCATTACGTCTATACCATATTGTAGACCCCGGACGCACTACCTCCAACATTGTATATAGTAACAGAATTGCAACAACGTAACACAGGTTTAATAAGTTTATACAATCACCATACTGTCACTGCATGATCTACAGCCGTATGTGGTTTGAGCATGCGTGATGGTACATGACACATGAAACGATCTACAATGATCGAGAATTTTTTAAAAATGTATGCCTGGATATCGGTGTGTTATGTTTCATCTTCCATTGGATATTCCTTAACAGTGCAGTGGGTGTCGTAATTTATTTTGTTAAAACGCGATTTTATTATTCTTTCCGTCCATTTCAACGTTTTTGGGTAAATGAAATACCTGAATGCGTTGAAGCATGAAGAGTGCTCTCGGCCTTAAATAGGGAGTGTGTGGCGATGAGCATAACATTTGAGTTTAAAAAAAACAAACTAATAATTCAGTAGTCAGAAAGAAAAAGAAAATGATGTGTACTAACGAATTCATGTCAGCTTTAAAAACATTTTCCTATACATCGTTATTTTATACTTATCATTAGCAACAGTGAACACTATCTACTATCTCCTGTGTTTCTTTTTATATTGCAAACTAAGAGTTCGCCCTTTAATGTCTTCCCCTTTGTTAATGCATTCCCTATAAGCTGGCTATACATTGGAAAGGAATAAATAATGCCACCTGCTTGCCATGCCTGTTTTTATAATGGGACAGATTAAAATCATGTGTATCAGAATTGTTTTGTCTTGCCTTCACAGATGTGTAAACGCAGTTTGCGTAGCATGACTTCTGACGAAAGAAAAGTTGACAATATTGACAAACTATGCGTTATCACCTCTCTCGGAAATCATTTCCAATTAAAACGATAGACTGGTACACAGTTACTAAATCAGCGTCAGTTTTAAAAGACACGATGTCATCAGTCATTTTAATTTACTGATATATCGGTCAAAACAAATATATTTTAATTCAATGTTCTTGCTAGTTTGATACCCGGTCAAAGCTATGACCACGTTATGACAACGGAGAGTTGATCACGATACTTGATTAGTTTGATGAGAAGATTGTTGTCTTGAAATTACCTCCAAAAATATAAATACATGTCTTAATTCTTCATCAGTTATCAAACACATTTTTTCCTGTACAGTTTCACATAGTTTTATTATTAGAAAAACTGAAATGAACATTATGAAATGGAACTTTGTTGCAATATTTAAATATTAAAAAAAAAACTGATGGAGTAATTCAGACAGGGAACATGAAAGGTTTTTGATGCTTGTAATTCGAAAAAGTTACATTTTGATGCATCAAATTGCTTGATCTTTAGACAAAAGTTTCAGTACAATTCAATATCACTCTGATAGAAGGATACTTTTTTTCTTGAAGACTGCCGGCATGATAAGATCTGCCAATTCTCTCGATGGAAAAAGATACAAAATATTGAGTTCTTTGTATAAAAGACAAATCCATGGTGTTTTATACTTTGAAAAGTTCCAGTGGAGACTTCCAACCTTATAGGCAATATCCTGAGTAAATAATAATCCGAGTCTCATTATTGCCGGGACTTAAAACAACTGAGCGATTAACTCCAAGGACCTCGAATTTGCTCTTGTCCTCTCCCGATGAATTGTTTTTGCAAAACCAGTCCAGTACATCATTCGCGCTCTGCCTTCGGCTTCAAAAAGCTGTAAAACAAATTTCAAAAACAATCTACTGACATACAGTCTTGGCATAAGTTGTCCCCCTCTATAAATTTCAGATCAGATATAGTAAGTTGATCATGTAAATTCCAATTTTCAAACAAATGCTTTTATTGACTCTCTCCCTTTCCTTTCTTAAAGGAGTTATTACGATATTCAACATTCTCACACTCGCCATACACTAAATCTACATCAGTTTGAGCATCTACCAGACTATCTGTATTTGTACTGTATGTTGTGTAAAACTTTAAATTGTAGATTGAATTCAAATGATTTAAAGCTATGCACGCTACAATTTGCGTCAATTTTGAATGACAGTGAAAAAGCATGTGTTTGTTTACTTATAAAAGTTAACTGTATTCTGTAAATTACAGTGGTTAATTCCTTCTAGTTACAAAGATATATAATTTTTATTGTTCATTCTCCTGAAATAAAAGTAATGCATTTTCTTGAATATTGATGAAGAAAGAGCGAAACTGACTTCATTGCGCATGTCCGCGGGAAATCAGATAGCCGTTATTATTTGCCTTATTACATATCCGTCTCGATTTTATATAAAGTTTTAAAAGTTGTTCATTTTCCTGAATTTATATATATATATATTATGAGTGTAATACGTTTGCCATTCACGGTACCATTATTTTGTAATGTTTAAATAGGATAACACTCACACGAACTAAAAATATCCCTGAGGGGCAAACACATAAGCCTACGTCATTGTTCAAGGGAAATACATGTATATACTTAAACATGCTCACACGCTTGTGTTTTTGTTTTCTTTAATTCGTGCTCGTATATAGGACAAAATAACGCCTTGCTGAAAAAATGATAACCTTTCCTTCGTGAAACTACAACAATTATAAAGTTGTTGACCCCCATAAAGTTTTGTATGATAGTCTAAAATTAGCTGTCGATATCAGGTGATAGATTGATATTGATGAGAAGGCATTACTTTCCTGGCAGGAAAATAAATATATCTTATTGTTTAAAATTTGATATCTTTAATACGTGATCGAATTAGGCATTATAATTAACAACATAACTGTAACTTTTGTAAGTAGTCAAACACATGTAGTTTCCCCGTCATTTAAAATTGACGCAAATTATAGCGTGTATGCCTTTACATAACTAATATATTGTACAGTATATGACAATCATTTTACCATGATCATGAAATGTTTTATGTTAGTGTCATCCAAGTTGAAAATATCTGTAGATAGAACAGGTATCTTCTCAGTACATATAGTCTCTTTTAGCTGTCGGTGGCAAGCTGAAATCATTTACCATCTAAGAAAAGCAATGGTATTTCTTTTACCAATTATGCCTTGGCTTTTTTTGCCTAAGCATTTCATATCAACACATAAATATGTTTAACATAAATATACATGCTAGTAAAGTTGTAATGTTCAAATTTGATGGTTTCACTATACTGAAAATTTCCCGATTTGTTGATTTAGAGGTTTATATATTTAGGATATATAAACTATCTGAGGATCGATAAAGCATTAAAACATTTTTTAAAAAATAAATCAACAAAATAAAAACAACTACTCTACGCAGCATAGTTAAGGTGTCCCGGAGCTAAAATACGGGTGAAAAACGATATTTTTTTAATCAACAAAAATTTACTTTGACCGGGAGTATTCCTTAAAGTCTAAATTACATATATTTACAATAATGTTAAACATTATTTTTGAGCATTTTTTGACGTCATGTGTACTTCATTGTCACGTGACGTGCTGTCCTAACATTGCAAATTTTCTAAATAAATCGCATCGGCGCAGGTGATTAATGACATTTATTCATAAATATTTTAAAGAAAAATCCTTTGTTTTGTCATATACTTTGAAGTTCTTGCTTGGGATTGAAATAGATAAATCGTTTATTAAAGATATTGGAAAAACACTTCGCCGAATCATCAAAATAAAGCACATTTTTACTAATTCAAAGCGATTTACTTAAAATTGGGGTAAATCCGTTGGTTTCCCAAGCATGATTCACATTGGTACTTATATTCTCTATCAATTTTACGTAAAATATTCTTAAATTGTATTGATCTTTCACCTGCGCCAAACTGTTATTTACCTGCATTAAAATTTCTTCATTCAGTTGCTTACACGTAGCAGGGAGAGTCTCCAAACCACTAATTAATAAATAGTCTTTTACTTCAAGCGAATCTTTAAATCTCTTAATTATTTGATACTGATCATTAATATAAATACATTCTATAGTCTAGCATTAAGGGCAGCATTTATGTAAAGGAAACACAAAGTTTTATGAATGTTTTATTATAATTCACGTTTTACGTTACGACACATTCCCTGAGAACTATCGAATGGAATGCAGATCGTGACGTCAAAGTTTATTATGACGTCATATTGTTTGAAGTACAGACAAGTGACTCTCTACACATCGCTCTGGGAAGCCTTAACATACCTGCGTAACCCAAATATTTCCAGTCTGAAACTGATTTCATATTTTTCCAAACTCTTGCTATTTAACGTCACTGCTTATGTTGAAAATGAGGAAATAATCTGATGTGCACATCCATATAAAAACTTTGTAAATCAAATTATTCAAATAAAAGCTGCAATTTAAAATAAGAACACAACTATATCTAAATAAACAAAGAATAAGGAATTATAAAGCAGAAAATCAAAATACAACATTGTACACGGATATAAAGGTAAAATACATGTATAACACATAGTAAAACATAAACTGTATCAATTTTAAAATAACCATTCATCTTTAAAATATTAAGGAAACAATAAATCAAATTGAACAGGACATAAAACAAGTCATTAATCTTAGATTGATAATAGTGAACTTTAACTTCAGAAAAATCATTTCTTTGAAATCTACCTCCTCAATATATTCCTTCTATGAACTCTTTCAGTGTTACAACCTTTATATGTACAAGTAGTCGGTCTGTAATTCACATCTTCCGGGTCAGCACCGTGCCACCCTCCAGCAAAATGGGCTGGACAAACAAAGCTTGCCTCGGTTTGTTGCAATCGATCTGTGTGGATGGCTCTTTATCAAGGTTTTTTTTCTTCTTTTTTTTCTCTCTGCTCGATGATTCGCTCTGTTAACATATTTATAAACAACACATGAACGAACCTACGTTTTACTTTTGTTTCCGCGATCCCCCTTTCGCAATTAGGGATTTATTTGTTTTGGATATAACTTTCTTGTAAAGGTGATCAATTCATTGAAACTCAATGTGCATATGAAAAAGTTAAACGCCGAACAAGTTAGGTTTATTTTGAAATTTAAATGATCTCTTTGGTGATTTAAACAGCATTTCACAGTTTAAATTCAAACCATTCTGAATCATTCAATAATTGATAATTAGGATGTAAATATTATACGTATTTACCTTTGTTGTCTTTAAACACTTGCAGAAGGAACAGCCAATTTCATTTATGTAAATGTTACCATAATTACGATGTATTACATATGTACAACCACTTTTCAGCCCGTGCAAGTTCGTGATTTCGATATAGTAAAAAAATCAACAACTTAAAATCGATGCAAGGTCATAAATGATATACGACTTAAGAATTTTTTAAAAAATTGTTTGAATTAAGGTTAAAAGCACTCCTAATTCAAAATGACTTCGTAACGGTTTTGAGATTCTATACAATACACCGAATCAAAATCACCAAAAAATACGTTAAGTGTAATTTATAATTGTAGTTATTACAAACGGTTGTTTTTAAACAGGTCACTATTGTTTTGATCGCCTATATGCAAATATGTACCATCATTTTTTTCAACAACATTCATTCCATTCAACATCGGGGTACGTCATATAAAATAAGAAATAAAATAGTCATCTAAATCCAAAATTGTGCAATATCACACATTTAGATAGAGTAGTTTCTAAAATTCTTTGCTTCGACGTTTGAAAATTTATTTATCAAGAAACGAATCAATGAATGTTGCATCTAGTAACGAATCAATGAATTACAAGGCACAGCAATAGCTATTTTAAATTATTCCATCAAGTAAACAAACGGAAATATTTCTATCTGTCATTTTAAACAATCAATTCATTTAAATATTGAATTATAATTAGAAACTTACCTCAATGATTTTTATGCTACAACATTTACTCACTAAAGATAGTCCAATATCAATTAAATAAAAATAACAGTTTCACAGAAATTAAAGTGAAAGTAAGCATCAATTAGAGTTAAAACAATGCATTTTTATGCTTTTGTATCTCATCTCAGTTGATTAGAGTTTTATATAAAGTGCACATAAAATCAGTGTCATTTTCAAAACACGATAACAATTCAATATTATTTACCACTGTTATCTTGTACACTACAACAGTAGTTTTTTAAACTTATCTCATCTAAAACTATTATCTACTGAAGTAACATTGATAAAATCAAGTCATAATCAGCACACCTTGTCTGTCAGTTAATGTTCATACATTATTTTGACTGTATAATTACTACAAATAGTTAACGTGTCTGTTTTTTTTTTATTCTCCCCCCCCCCCCCCCCCCCCCCCCAATGCTTGTTTTCTCCATACCCACATGGACCAGCAAACAAACTGAATAAAACCCATAAATAAAGTCTAAATTCTTTACAATAAACCCTTAGTCATCTAAAATTAATTTCAGTAGGTTCACAATACTCGTAAAATAAAACATCTGTTGAAAGAATACAATTAAAAGTTCATGCCAAGAAATGTCGTCCGGTTTAGAATAAGCCTAGGTAACGGTC
>WFKH01011926.1:45903690-45921190 GCA_016163765.1 Magallana hongkongensis | reverse complement strand
TAAAAAGAATCAGACAGTCGATTTTTTGTAAATTTGCTAATAAACTAGGGTTGGTTTAAATTACATGAGGTTAACAATTAAATAGTTTTGCTATCAGAATTTCGGCGCTTTTACAAAAGATGTTATTGAGAACAAGGTAGATAAAACCTTAATAATCCTTTTAATAATCTCTGATGATTAAATTTCAAACAATTATAACTTTGTTATTTATATATATATATATATATATATATATATATATATATATATATATATATATATAACGGAATGATAAGGTATGAAATGACTAAATTTTCAGCCTTCATACCAGCAGAAAATTATGTTATCAAAGTTCAATTTCCGAACGCTCATTTGTAACGTGAAATTGGTGGGTGCATTTAACTTAAGTGATGAAACACAGATTCTTTATAAGATAATGTTAATCTGCAAAATGACATACCTATAAACCTTTAAATAGAGAGGGGGAATACATCAAAATCAGGGCCACGATTGTTTAGGTTTTCACAGTATACCAAATAAGAGTTAACTTTACACTCCCAGAAAAAATCACACAAAATCCGAAAAAGTTTAGTTTATGTACATGGTAATACAAAAACATCCAATAAAAATGTTTTCAGTGTATATTGCCTGATCAAACAACATGAAAATCATATTTTATAAAAGTATTTCGGGATGAGTTCCAGACTGTGAAACAAAAACGTATTACAAAAGGAAATGAAAACCTAAATTGTAAAATTTTATTTTTGGGAGTTGATTTTAATCAAATCTCCTATGCAGTTACTCTGACAAACCGAAAGTGAAACAGTGTTTGGACCAAAGCACAAATCATCGTCGCTGACAAGAATTAGTTCTTGGGAATAATTGATAAATCCGAAATAATGTATGCTAAAGCATTGTTTTTCAAGGAAACATATTTATAAATACCTTGAAAATAGTCAGATCTTAAATGGTACGAACAATTTAGATATTTTTTGTAGTCGTATGTATTCTTACGCGAGAGTTCAATATAGTCTCGTTCAACTCGACGCTTGGCTGTCTCCGTAAATCTCCGACAAGCAGAGAGTCTCTCTTGCTTGTCGGAGATTAACGGCGACAGCCGAGCGTTTGGTTGAACGAGACGAGAGTTCAATATTGCTTGGATCAATAAATTTTCTAGAAATATTTCTATCACCGATACATAGTTTGATTGAATTTATTCTATTTTCAAATATTACTTAACATGATTCATATGGGGTTTTATCAACATTCTTGTGTCGAAAAAGTCCGAAAATTCTTATTATAAAAATGTGCGTAATTCAAATACAGATTAGAAACTACCTGTACTTGTCATGCAAAATAACATATCATTGATTTTAAAATAAATAACCATCGATAAAATCGACCCCCATTAGTTCTTCGGTACTTTGATTTGGATGAGAATTTAATGTGATACGCTACTACTTACCTTACCACTTTAGTCATACAAAGTTTTCCTTGTTGGAAAAATCTAAAAAAAAGAGGCAAGCGTTTTATTAAGAAATTAAAGTTACAGAACAAACTCCTCTGTAGAATATTATATCTTGGTGACACTGTTTTAATTTCATTCGCCTGCATCAGTTTGTATTATTACGAAAGCCCAAAAGAAATACGAGAATTCGATTTCGAGATTAAATATCGAAATTAACCAATGACATCATGGACTATATAACCTTTATCCTCGCAACATCAAACTGTTCTACATAAAGATCATCCGTACATGCTTTCACATACAAATAAATGCTACTTTTCTCCCTAGCTTAATTATCATTTATATTTATTTTGACACAGAATATATAGTTAACAAGTTAGAATGCAATGTGTTTCGCGGATGTAAGTAATTTCCCTCACCCTCCGTGCAGTTCTTTCTGGTGTGTTTGAATTCGGGAATATTTCACCATCAATAGATTGAACCCGGGGATTTTCGCGTCCATTTTTTTATCGGATGATAAATTATTTTGATGCATGCATATTATTACTAACCTTACTGCTACAAAATGTTGCAGTGAATAATTTTCCTTGTTAGAGAAATCCCTACAAGGAAGCATTTGTTTTAGCTAGAATTTAAAGTGAAAGTAAAAACATCCGGCTATGATATTATATTTTGTGGTTTAAGCTACATCCGCCTGATTTCATCAGAGAATGGCAAGAGTAACGCGGGTTAACTAATAAAAAAAAGTTTTGCGGTTAATTGGTTTTGACACGTAAATCCAAGTAATACAATGACAAAGTAGATTCAAGTGCAGATGACGTAACTCTGCATGGTCTGGTAAGTCGAGTATGTAAAGCGATATAATATCAGTATTGTAAATTGCCCTTTGTCAAAAAGCATCTTTATTGTAAACATGTATCATTTAATGATATTCTGAAATTTACCACTTACAAAGCTCTCATATTCACACTGAAGGAATCGTGGAGCAAAATAATCTTAAAACTTGCAATGACACAAAAAATGATTTAAGGTTATATACCTGGCTATCAACTGTGTTTTCTGACCTTGTGAAAAGAGTGGTCCGCAGTCAGAAGGAAAATAATACAATGCTAATACAGACGTTATCTCTAGATCAGGTAAGAGCCCATCTTTACTACATTCGTGCATTGGAATGAAAAAAGATACATTTTCCTTTACACTTAAAAAGAAAAGTTTGTTTACAAGTAGCAGTGGTGCATCTTTTGAAATGATGATAATCAGGGGTCTAGTGTTTACTGTCTCAAGGTAAACATGCAATTATTCTTTGAGAACGTATCGATACTAAGCACTTTAGGGCATATGTTTAGGATAATACAAATAATTATAATAATGATTTGTGCGTGTATATAGGCTTTGATATGAACAATCTACGAAACAAAATAGTATAAATTAATTTTTTTTTGGCATGCTTATTATAAAATTGGTAATTATTCTTCATTTACTTTAGATTCTTATAAAACTAATGTCCGATAAAGTACACTAATGTCATAAAAATCAAGTAAATCATCAAAATAAAACATTTAATATATGAGGGAAAATATTAAGGGGTTAACACAAATATCAGCTGTAAACATTTTCAAGCATTACATTCATAAAACCCATTACACGGAATAACAATATCAAAAAGAAACTTACACAAATAATTTCCTCTGCAAAGCAGTCTTGTAACGTAATTTTGTAATGCTTATAAGTTATTTCTAACAATTTTATCATCAAACTAGCATTTTGCAGAAAGATCTTAAGCATAGACCTGGCAGGTGTAGTGCGCTGTAGTGGTTGCATCAGTAGTAAGCTAACATGCTACAGGGCCAAAGACAAGACAACTTGAGGTTGGCCCTTTGGTTCATTATCGTTTAGCAATGTGAAACTACTATCAGATATTTTTATTATACTTTCATGTTAAATACTGAAATCTGATTGGTTTAGACACAGTTGATAATTCGTTCTATTACCCTCAGCGTTAGCAACACACTTAGCAACGAATAGTTACATGCGCGTAAATTATGCGCGTACGGTTCGCCGTAGAATACACGTCATTTCTATATAAAAGCAGTAAAAAATTCTCTAAAATTAAGACATTCAGTTTAATGAAATAAATAGTGCCTGTTTGGGAGGATAACAGTTGAAATTGACACCCTTCGAAAACCATTGTCAACCTCCGCTTCACGTCGGTTAACAATTTCCTCGGGGTGTCAATTTTAACTGTTACCCTCCCAAACAGGCACTATTTATATAATGTTTTATCATTACATTGAACACGCAGTCCAAATGTTTATTTGAGAAAATATCATAGAGCTCTCAGAAATAAAACATTTACATTTGAGGCCAAACCGGTCTAGTTTCTTTAAAATGTAAAAATGTGTTTACGTTTTACACTCTGAATCATTGGCACTACAGAGTTAAAATGTGTATATGCTATCGTTAAGATGATTCGATAATTGGATTCATTTTCAGATTGTATTGGTTTCCTACAGAAAGGAGCTCTATATGAAAGCTATATAAAAGTAAAATACAACAAATCTAGAAGTAAAATATATGGATTGTTTTCCTTACTAATCCATATAACATTTTTGGTGTATGTGATGGTTAATTTGTTAATCACCCATCCTTTTTAATCATTTGATGGCATTAGTGGTGAAATGTTTGTTGGAAAAATGGATGCAATTATTCTTTGGCAACCACTGCAGCATTAAAATGACTCATTAAATGCATCTTTACTTTAGTTTATATCCCTCGACTGAGAAAGTACATGTACATAAAAAAGTATTATAAAATTTTAATCCAAATTTGAAAAAGAACATTATGGACATAATAACAAATGCCTTTTTTTATTTCCCTAGTCTGCAAGCACAGGAGAAAATATTGTAAATTTTAGATAGCAATATTGGCCCTAAGGCACCATAAATTTCACAATATAAGCAGAGGGCCACATGGAAATCATAATCAAGCATTTAGGTTTTCCCAAAAACATATACATGTAGGTCGCATTAAAGAAAATTTCCCTAAAACTCAATACAATAATTATGAAAATATAGCCCCATCCTTGGGACTGAACCCTTTACCCAGGGGACATGACTTTCACAACATTGGTAAAAGCATTCACGCTCATTATAACCATGCTCATAGTTTTAGTAGTAAAAAAAGATATCTATTTTTTACAGTTTGTGCCAAAAGTTGATGGCCTCTGATGGGGGTCATAAATTTAACAATTTATGTTCCCCTTCCCCTTCAAAATGCTAGAACAACCCTATTAATTTTAAAGAAGAAGCTGAAAATATTGAAATGTTACCGAACGAAACACGACATTGGACACAAACTAATTGCAAAGGGATCGCTAATTTAAAATTCATAAATGTTATCAAAACACACTTTGATCTGCCAAGTTTTGGTGATCCAAAAAGAATGCGAGCCTACACATTATATTTTGAAGAAAGAAAAAGTAAGTATTATCTAGGTTTGCATAATAAATAAATATATATTTTTAATATGCCTTTGATTCAACAATTTATACAAATAACAAATAATTTGTCTTTATATATTATCTTTAGAAAAACGCTTGAATATGAATAATCGTGAGTTTTATTTGAAATGTACCATTCAATCCTATTCTGATTTATTTAATGAAAGTTGCATTATTCTAAATCTTCCTGATTTTTAATATCCAGTTTTTTATAAAAAATCTGAGGGATTGCTTTAGAAATCACAGTAATCTTGAGATCTCCTTGTAAAAACTTTATATACGGTTAATTATACGAAATTTACAATAACAATGCAGAAATGAGAAAATGTCAAATGAACATTTAAAGATCAATATGTTCGTCTTTAATAAATTGTTTGTCTTTCACAATTCCAATTCTTTCGACGCATTCTGCTGGAATGTGTGACTTTGGGGCCAGCACGATTTCCTCGAAGTTATGGGCGTACCCCATTGCCTTAGAGTGACGATCAAGGTGTTCTTCTCTTACGTTTTTGTCATTCAAGTTGATAATTGTGACGTCTTTAAAATCTTTCAATTTCGTCAAATTAATGCGCACCACTTTACGTACGCGACAGTAATTGTTTGTGAGACGAATCAAGCGATACAAACCATCCATGGTTTGACTGCAGGAAATGAACCGAGAACAGTTTCCCTTGCTACCGTTTTCAACGTGTTCTTCTAGAGTTATTTTGGAAGAAATGTGCTTTGAACGAAGACCTTGATTGTAAGATTCGGTAGCTCGTAGTAGCCTACACACGTATTCATCATTTTTACTTTCACAATTTTCGAAACTTTTTTTCGGGTCTGATTCTGTGGTTTCAAAATTCTGATCAATGGATCTATCATCTAATACAATTTGTTCTCTCTCTGAATCGTCAGGTACGTCGAGGTCTTTTTTGTAAACAAAAAGAGACTGGTGTTCATATTCAGGAGATTTAGAAATATTTTTACATGTAATGTTTTGAATAGATTCACCAACTTCAATGCTTTCTTCTGTAAAAGAGCCTGCTTTTGTATTTTCAGAGACTGTTTCTATTTTAATTGTTTCTGTTTTGTTTTGTTTTCCACTGTCATGTACATCTGGAGAACCTGCCCGTAGCTTTTTGTACTGTGTGTTAGGTGCATCAGCTTCGTCACCTGATACTGAAAAAGACGTATTTAAACTTTTTACTTCCAAAAACAAATAATCAACAATAACACCATACAATGACGAAAAGTATTATACATGCGACCTGTAAACATACATTTATATTATGAATTAAGTTTTGTTTCTGTATTATTGCTCTGATAGGTTTGTGATAAGCAACATGTCTTAAGGTAAAGGCTCACAAATTCTTTATTCATTATTAGCTGCATTGAGACTTCATAGAACTATTATTACGCCATCATTCATTATTCCAAATAAAGGTTCTACAAAATAATTTATAAAGTGAAATAAGTTATAAGTGATATTAAAACTTTCTTCTGTTAAAAATAAACTTGACAGTTTCGTTAATATAAAAATATAGCTTAAAGGGGCATGGTCACGATTTTGGTCAAAAACTATTTTTCCGATTTTAATATTTACAATGCTTAAGAAAGGCATTTTGAATAGGCAAACGAAATTTGAGTGTCATTTGTTGAGTTTTGAGCGAGTTACAAAGCTTGAAATTCTTCGCTATGTAAACAAAGCGTTTGTTTACATTTTGAACGTTGAAGTAAAAATTTCTGTTTTAGACCTCAAACGAATGTTTTAAACATTAAGAACTGTTTATCCATGCTTAAGATAGACATATAAGCTTAAAAAAGGTTTTTACTTGTATATTGAACTTAGTATGTAAAAAAAAAACAGGACACGAACATTGTTTACATGACAAAGAATTTTGAGCCCTGTATCTTGCTTATAACTCTACGAATGACTCTCAAATTTTATTTGATCATTAAAATGCATTTCTAAAGCATTGTAAATAATAAAAACATAAAAATGGAATTTGACCAAAATCGTGACCATGCCCCTTTAAATATGCTGTAAAATGTATATGTAGTACAAAAAAAAATAATTTCTTTACCTACCTTTTCGCTTTTTGGCTAATTTTCTCTTAGGATTTCCTGCTTTTACTTCTCTTTTCTGCTCCATCGTTTTCATAAAAGCTTAGAACCTGTATTATTATATGAAAAGCATGCAATATATATGCATTAAAAACCAAAATTTCTCTATTCTTCTCGTTTAAGTCGAATAATAAAACAGGATATTTGTCATGAGCTTTTGAGCAAAATAAAAGATTTAACATATTTTGAATCCAAAGTAAATTAAATAAAATAACCTATTATAACAAAAAATTATAATCTAAATGCATTTCATATTTTATAAGTCTTATCTTGAAAACGTAATGTCAAACCAATATTAATAATGTTTAGTATAAAAGAATGAAATGTTGTTTGTTATAATTTTAATTTTTTTCTTAATGTTTTTATAAAAAAGTAAAAATTTGCAAATCAATTATTTTTGTTTAAAGTTTAAGAAAAGAACTTACTTTTTATTTCTCTAATTTATTGATATTTTTTGAGTCATCTACATGTCAAAGATTCAACTAGGTTAAAAACTGAAAATGATATATACTTAACTTACATCTTTTCACAGGTGTTTGAGGACAGGATCGACCTCCCTCCCCTTCCACCCCCACCCCCCGTATATAGACCCCCGGAACTTTTATTTTTTTTTTTTTTTTTTTTAAATTTTCTTTTTTTGACATACGAGGGTGGTCCAAAAAAAGCGTAGACAAGTGGCGTTATTCAGTTAATCGAAGACAAAGGAAGATGAAATTTGTGCCACAAAAGGTTCAAGATATTTGCATTCAAATAATGTTTTAAAATCAAATATTGTTTGAGATTAAATTAGTGAAATGAAAGCATGTTAGATCAGACATTCGACATGCGGCGCAATGTCAAGAACAAAAAGTTAAAATCAACATAATGAAATGAAAATTGCGCGGAGAAGTACTTTTTGAATGAAAAAATTCAAATAAAACATACGTTGATATTTGATAATAATTCTATTATTTACTCAGAAAATGTTTTGGCTATAACAAAACTTTTAAATATTATATTGCGCGTTTTGAGACAAGTTGAAAAGTTAACTCGTAATAAAATGACGATGTCAGCGTTTAAGGCGGCGCAGCAGTAACTGATACAATTTCGTAAAAGCCATGAAATAAATCCTAAGCGGCTTTGGAACTAAATGAAATTAACAAAATCGATTAAAAATGCGTTTTGTGAAAAGGTAGTTAAACAACATTGAAAATATCTGAACAAGTATGATGACAATAAGTGAAAAAAAGAAACCCTGAACGATATCAATGGACGTCAAAATGCAAAACGACCCATTTCGGTAAGACAGACGTTAGACAACAAGTAATACAGGACAAGTTTGGAGCCGACAGATCGTTTTACTTAGAAAATATTTTTAAGAAACTAGAAATATATGTTGAATGTGCACTCAGGGTACATGTTCAAAGATGATATTTTTTCCAAGACATTTTCGGAAATAAAACGTAAATGTTATCGTAAAACGATGTGGAGGGTTTAGCAACAACGTAAAACTGGAAATTTTCGATGTCGCACATTGCGTGGCCTGACAAAACTTGTTGTTAATAATTATTTATTTTCTCGAGAAATAAATAAAGTACAGATTTGAATTTTTCAGTATTGTTTGCCAAAGGGTCATTGAAGGAAACATAGAAGCCTAATGAAATTGCAGTGAACAAATTATAAATTATGTGTCCTGTCTACATTATTTTGGGACAACCCTCGTATTTCTAATCTAATTTATTCATTCATTGCCCAAAATTACATAAAACAAACATTTAAAAAAACCCAGAACCTCTGTTTATATAATACAAGAAGGTTGCTAACTTCGTCCATCTAGAACCAACGGAGGTAAGGTTTTATCGCAAGGAAGATAACTGGTAAAATAATTTTTCTGTTTTCTCTTGTATGTCTTCCATTGTAATACACTCAGTATGAGTGCCTCTTTTTAGATTTTTCAATACCCAAGACGATAAAAAAGTTTTCAGTTCTTCGCGGCTTGATTTGAATTCATACTTCTAATGAATTGTACTTTTTTCGAGTTTGCCATGCAATTTCGTAAATCTCTCGGAGTTATCTTCCTTGCGATAAATCCTAACTTCCGTTGGTACTAGATGGATCGGTTCAAAACTTGCAACTCGTCGGTGAAAATTGTCCTATTTGCCTAATAAATGTATTTACATGGGAATGGCATGCAGATATTCAGTGAATGAAATTATCGGGCTACGACATGAGGTCACCCTTTTTACTGGTAGATGTAGTTTGATAGTACATTTCAACAAATATTCTTCGGCAGTGCCTCTCGGCTGGCAGACAACCTTCTTGTATTATATATGCAGAGGGTCTGATTTTTTAAAAATGTTTGTTTTAGGTAATTTTGGGCATTGAATGTATAAATTAGATTAGAAATGTATCATAAAAGGATAATTTAATAAAAAGAAAAGAAAAGAAAAACAAAGTCCTTGAATTACTTTTAAAATATTTCAGTCGTACGCTTTAATCAGTCAGATCTATTACATTGACAACTTTAGGGTTAAGCTTCGTTATGTTAATACGCACAACATAACGAACCCGATGAAATTCATTTGTGTAACTTGCCAGTTTTTCCAACCCGCGTATCGTTTTGCAACAGGAAATGAATCGTGATTTTATGCCTCTGCTTCCCCTCTCAATATGCTCTTTAAGACTTGTTTTTGAGCGGATATCTTTTGGGTTAAGACCTTGGCGAATTTTCTCATCAAAACGTAGTAACCTATACAAGTACTCGTCTTTTTTCTCTTTAACGTCTTTGGGATCTCCTTTTAATTCTGTTGTATCCCTAGAAACTTCATCCTCATTATGACATATATTAGCTTCTGTCTCGGTATTTTGCGCGGATGAAATACAATTATCCTTCGTTGGAGAAGGTAAATCATCTGTTGTAGTTGTTTTTGCGAAAATGAAGAGTTGTGTAGGTAAAGTTTTTCTAAACATTCTGTTGTTTTATTTCCAGTCTGGACATTTTTCATCTCCGATTCTTGATGAAATAAATCATCTTGGTCAGATCCCTCAGCATTTTTATCCTTTAAAGTGCTGATTTGAATACATTGCCTCGCTTCATTGCTTTCCTTTGTTATATCAGAATGTTCCGTTATGCTTCTATACATCTTAAATTAGGCCACACCTTCAAATGTTTCCTGTTAGGTTCTTCAAACCCTTCATCAGATCCTAAAACAGATGCATTAAGAAAGACGTACATCTTCCGATATTGTTAAATAAATAGTAATTAGACTTAAATCACACACAAAGAACATAATGCAAAGACTTGCACCAGATAACATAAGAAATATGAGTACATGTATATCCTCTTTATTACTTTATTAAATTTTCACACGGGTTGCGGAGGCCTGATAAAAATTTCCTTTTGTTCGTATCTTTACAGCAGATGAATTTTAAATAAATGTGTCGATAGTCATGCATCACCCTCAATGAAATTCACATTCTTACTATTATAATTCGATAATACATAAAAGTATATTTTTTGTTGAGGGTGCCACAGTTGCATACGAAAGACGAATAGGGCCATATAAAAAAACATCTCGTAATTACCAGAAAAGATTTTGTTTTTACAAGTTACTTATTTCGTTATTACGAGAAAAGATCTCTTTATTACGAATAAATTATCTCGTTATTACGAGTTAATTATCTCGTATTTCAAGAAAAGATCTCGTTATAACGAGCTAATTATCTCGTATTTATGATAAAAGATCTCGTTATTTCGAGTTAATTATCTCGTTATTACGAGTTAATTTTCTCGTAAAATATATATATAGATATGCATCGTTTATTCATCAAGACTTCATATAAGTGAACAGAAGAGTTGTAAACACAATCTGTTCATGCTTTACAAATTCAATATTTAAGACTACAAAAAGGTATGTGATCTAAAAACGCGATGATATGAATATTTATTTATTATTTAATGAAAACGACGATCCAAGGTATCTGCCCGATGCATGTTGAACTCGCCCTACTGCAATGACACTAATTAGTCAACCCGCGTTCATGGTTACCCGCTCTGGAAAGCTCTTCCATCAAAACTAATATCAAACCGTAACCTTAGTGGAGACATTTCGTAGTTTATTGGCAAAAAGGTATATTTATAAGAATAAATTATATATATATAAATGTATGGGTATTTTAGCGCTTTAAAAGTCTAGTAAATTTTAAATTAGACTTTGATACAAACCTTTTCGCTTTCTTCTAGGCAAGTTTACGTAATAAACAGACCCCTGCTCCATTACGTTCCCTAAAATGAAAATTATTTTAGTATTGAAACGATAATAATAACTGTGATTTGACCGGACGTAACCATTTTACCCATGTCTACCAATAAATCTACGACTTATTTTTTAAAAGAGTTTTCAACAACGAGGTTTGAAATACTTACTCTTTATCAAGAAGAATAAAAAGCTTCCTTATCTAAATTAACTTTTTAACAAGTATGAGAGTTTTGATAACAATATCAGAAAATAAAACGGTAAAAATTTAGTTAAGTGTACTTACGCAAATATTCTCGATCTCTGATTTTTGTATCTGAAGACAAAAAATAGTGCGTTCAATATTATATGTTTAAATGCAATAAAAGTCTATTAAAGTGTGCTTTTGAAATACCGAAATCGATATGTTTAAATGATTCAATGTCATAGCTTTATTGATCAAAAGAAAGAAACGTCGCAACGAGGTTTTTTTTTCAAATTTACGTCAATATTACTCCTGCAATATTAATTAAATGCATTATTACTTGAAATACCCCCCTCCCGATAGAGTAATCTCCAATAGGTATTGATTGAATTATTATGAATACTGTCGCGGAACTCGTTTTAATCATGTTTTAGGTCTAAGATATAAAAGTATTTTATTGAATGAATTTCATTGGTAACATTTTATGTAAAGTTTGTAATAACTTTCTAATTTATTTTGTGAAGAAATTGAATATATTGTTTCAATTAAACTGTTTTGTCATTTAAATCAGATTATCAGTCAATGCAACCATAATATCAATACAACATTCTTAAGCGATATACATGTATATTTGTTAGAAAAACTTCAATTGTAGAACATACGATGTAATATTTACGAGAATTGAATTGAATTTGAACGTTTTAACGAAAAGTGGTAGGAAAAGTAATTTTTATCATAATTGAGAACAAAACATGATTAAATCATTTATATATATTCACGGATGTTGAATTATTACAAGGTTTTTTTCTTATTTTTAATAACCATCATTGAATGATGTTTTATGAAAGCATTTGTAAAGTTAACATAGAAAAAAAAAGATTTTTGGCCCCAAACTTGCAAAAAACCCTGTTAATCCATAACAATTTATTCAGGCTCAATTATTTGGGGTTTTCACAAGAAACATAATCTAAAAAATAAAGTATTATCATTGCTAACCTTCAAATGGATATAATATCCATCTTAATTTGGCATCACGATTTTCTATGTCCATAAAGTAAAAACAATTAACAGTCTGCTCATCGTCAAAAGTTCTTCATCAATTCTCTGTCAAAAAATTTGGTTTTCGATACACGTATTATTCAGCGTCTGTCTGCTAATTTTCTGTACAATCTCTTCTCAACGATATTTAGTAATCTCATCATTGGGGCTCGCCAGCGATAGGAGAATGCTCGTCAAATAAACACACGGTTGTGCGATCACAGCCATTTAAAAAGTATATTTTCTGAAAATCATTACACGTTATTTTTTAAACAGATCTATTGATTGAGAAATTTAATTCAATGAAAAGCCACGATCCTATTTCAGCTAAATCAATGTACCGACAGTACAATGATTTTTTTTAAATAACCGACTCTCAAACTTTTACATTTGCTTCTAAAGAATCACTTTTAGTAAAATATTTTGAATATTGTAATTCTGGACTTATTCATTCAATAAACATAAACTTAAGTGTCTGACAAATTGACAGTTCAGGTTTTGCAATAAATTGTATGAATAGTATAATAAACTCCATCAATATACTAACTTTAATTTTTTAATGTGTCTCGAAGATCAAGAACCGTATTTTTTGAAATAAATAATATATTTGCACACTTTTATGATTAAATCATAACTGATTCCAATATATCGGTTATCAGTTGAATATAACGTGTTTTTATGAGAAACTAAAGTGAGAGTAAATTGTATTTCCATGAGAACAATGCTTATGCTGTTTTATCCAGTCTCGGATGATTATATGTTAACACAGACTGTACAGAATATGTGACATTTTTTAAAGGTGTTAATAGTTTACTATACAGTTAACTTGCTCTTAGGTTGAGTCAGCTTGTTCTACAAATTTGGACAGTTTAGGTATTCTCAAAAAACATTTGTAAGCTTTTTCTAAATTGGATGTATGAAAGAAAGATAAACTTAATTACAAATATTTCAACATGATTTATCAACTCATTGTGGTTTGAGCAAAAAAGATGGTAAAGCAGTTCAGGTACGACACATTACAATGTTCTATAATCACCCCCTGCGAATGTTATTGTCATCTAATTTTTAGACCACGTGGTTTTATTTGACCCTTTCAGTTTCCCAGTAAAAATCGTGCCTCGTGTTTATTGTCTATTTCATAGAATCTAGGTATTTGTAGTCAAATATAAAATCTCGAGGTTTATTGATTTTCAACTTTATCTTCATTAATTGGTGGATAAAATGTGTTCTAAAGATAAATGTGACAATACAAAAAACAGTTTTTGTCTGTTGTTGCAACAATTAACATGCTTTGTAGAGATCCCCTTGAGGATTAGTTTTCGATTCGCGCCTGACCTAGTAATATCATCAATAGTGAAACAGACTATACTATTTTATGCAGAATGTTCCTTGAAAATGGCTCGATATACTAAGTTTTTATGCAAAACAGACACCCATTATTTTTTTTTAAACTAAAATTGCACACCACCAGTATCAAACATGGCTATGATTTTATTAAGCAACCCAATGTTTATGTTTTCAACTAACATGTGGTTAAACACGAACGATAACTCTGTTCTGAATATTATCGTTTGATATAAATAACCGCTAGATTGTGAGATAAGACATATATCTTAAAAGAATTTCGTGTTTTAACAAAAATCAAATTAGGATATGATATGAAAAACGACCAGTACTTATGTATTTTAAGAATATTATACGAACACTTATACTTCCGCTGGAAATTTCACAGGAACTGAACAAATCTCGGTGAAGTCTCGTGAACTTTCATTCGAGCACCTCTGGATTTATTACATACTTAGCAACGATAAAGAAAACTTTCCGAACACATTCGCAGGGGTGTTAATGATCGAGAAGTTTAAAAATATGTATGCCTGGATTTCAATGTGTTTTGTTCCGTCTATTTCAAAGTTTTTGGTTGAATGCGTTGAAGCACATTAATAGTGCCCTCGGCTTTAAATATGGGGTGTGTAGCAATGAGCGTAAGAATGAAAAACAATTATTATGGTCGTAGTCAGAAATAAAATAGAAATGATATACACTTATGAATTCATATCAGCTATGTTAATGCCTTCCCTTTAAGCTGGTTATACATTTGAAACGAAACAACAAATGCCACATGTTTTCCATGCTTGTTTTGTTATCTTACTTAGGACATATTAAAATCAATAGTACCATAATTGTTTTGTCTGGCGGTGTAAGTAAAACTTGTATAACTTGACCTGTAATGAAAGAAGACTTGACGATATCGATTACATATGCGTTATCAGTTATTTCTCTAATTAATCTACAGTGTAGTGCCATAAGTGTTTCACGCTTGCACGACGTCATGTGTATTCAGTACGGGAATTCAATGTATCAAAACACCTCCTTACCTTAATACAGTTGATTACAAACTTCTGGCATTTTCAGTTTTTGGTGGCATGGCCTTTAGCTTTAAGAACAGCATTTAATCTGTTTGGTAAGGATTCATATAAACCCTGTATATATGCTGGGGTAAGGGAGGTCCAGATATGCAGGACAGCAACAACAAGTTCCTGTTTTGTTTTAATGTTGTGTTGCTCCTTTGCAAGATTAATTTTTATTAATCTCCATACATTTTCTATGAGGTTTAGGTCTGGTGATTGGGATGGCCAGTCTAAGCAGGGGATATTATATATATTTTCTTCTTTCCAGGCTTTAGCCCTAGCTGACATGTGGGCGGGACAATTGTCGTCCTGAAACACCCAGGGATTGTTACAAAAGTGTTTGGCAACAACTTGCCACAAATTATTGTCTAAAAGCGTAATGTACTTATCTGTGTTTAAATTTCCATCTATTGGTGTTAGTAAGCCCACTCCTGAGTAACAAATACAGCCCCAAAACGACACAGATAGACGAACTCCGCCATTTCGGACCGAACCTAAACCAAGGCATTCCGGTCTCCATTTTTCATCGGCCTTTCTCCAGACATAAACTTTATGATCAGTTCCTAAAACAACCTGAGTTTCGTCGGAAAATATAACTGTTTTCCAATTTTGATCCACAGACCAGTTTTTATGATCACGGCACCATTTAACACGCTTTACTCTGTTCACCTTTGTGATTGAGTCTTCGCAACTTTTCGGCTATTATATTTCCAAAAGTGTAATCTGCGCTGAACAGTTCGTGTTGACAATGGGTTAGGTATAGATTTATTTAATTCTGAAGTTAAATCACTCAGACTCTTTCTACGGTCCTTCAAAACCAACCTGTTCAAGACTCGATCTGACTGATCACTCGTAAGTTTTGGTCTTCCGCTTCGAGCGTTATTTGCTACACTTTGTCGAATAGCAAACCTCTTCGAAAACTTAGAAACCGTAGAGCGATCATATCTGGTAATTTCGGCAATCTCAGAATTATTTCTACCTTCTTTATGAAGACGTACGACCTGTTCCTTTAGGACTGGTGACATTTCACGGCGATTTGAAGCCATGTTTGTTTACGTCAGCTTCTGTATCTAAAAATTGTCCCACGCGCCATCGGGGAATCCAAAATGACGTATACACACTCTATTTTCTACCGTCCAAATATAACCGAGGAACGATGTATAATAACAGAGATATGAGGAATTTAGTTCAGGAGATAATTTTATTATTTCGTCAGCATTACGTTGACGTGAAACACTTATGGCATTACACTGTAGAGTAGTTTCACAGAAACTAAAGCAAAAATAGGTCTCATTTTAGTTAAGAACAATTTTATTCAATTTTGTTTAATCTCATCTCGAATGATTAGTTATGTACATACATTTACTAAATCAGTGTCTTTTTTAAAAGACACATTTTCATCAGTGAATTTACCAAACAGCTATATCGATTAAACCTTTTTAATGAAGTACAGGTGTCAGTATGAATATTCTTTAACTCAAAGTGTCATCTTGTTACCGTGTCAAAGCTATATATCAGGTCATTGTTATTACGCTTTAACCAGGTTATGACAACGGACAGTTGATCATGCTACTTAGTTAATTTGATAAGAAGTTTATTGTTTTGAAATTATCTCCGAAAATATAAATATGTTTAAATTCTACAACAGTTATCATAGATATTTTTTTCTGTAGTTTCACATTGTTTTCTTATTAGAAAAACTTAAATGAGCAAAATGATCTTTTACAATTTCTAAATACAAACAAATATGGAGTTATTCCAACAGGGAACTTAAATTAGAGTGCTTGTCATTAAAAATGTTAAATGTTGACACACTAAATTGCTTGATTTTTGGACAAAACTTTCAGGACAATCAATAAGGAATCAAAATATGGAGATCTTCGTGCAAAAGACAGATCCATGTTGTAAAATACTTTAACTACGTTCCAATGGAGACTCTAACCCTATTGGCAATTTCCTGATTAAATAATATCAGTCTTAATCTTGCCAAGACTGAAAACTCTTGACCTCATTAAGAGCTATAATTTGCTTTTGTCCTCTCATGATGAACTTTTTTGCAGTCCAGTTTATCAGCTTCAAAAAGCTGTAAAACAAATTTCAAAAAATCTACTGACACGCAGTCTTGGTACAATTTGTCCCCCATTATAAATTTCTCTGTTAAAGCATTTAATATAATATTCACAAAGAGAAAAAGTAGAAAATTTAATTTAAATGGTTTACTTGAACCGCCACAGTAATACTGCATATGACGACAACTCTGTGAAGAATCTAACCATCGTCTTTCATTTTGTCTACATTAAACCTAACACTTCTCAAGTGTTTCCTGTATTTCTTTACGTGCCTTCTTAGCTTCCCACTTTCGCCATTCATTGGATCTACATCAAGTTGAGCATTTACATGGAAATACAAGTATTTTAGATTGAATTGGAATGAAAAGAGAGAAAGAGTTCTGTACCAATATATTATACAATATATGATATTCATATTTAATAGGAGAGAGAGATAGAGAGAGAGAGATGTTATCCAAGTTTAAAATCTCTGTAGGTGGGTCAGGTATCTGCTCAGTACAAATAGTCTCCTTAA